>CM060831.1:148322500-148480000 GCA_030762175.1 Metallyticus violacea
TTGAAAGACGAGAATTGCATTGAATACATTGCTCTTGTATAATTCTTGACTTCTTGAGCTCCCAAACGTACTTACTTTAAATCCATCACCTCTTTTACTCCTTATTGGGGTGCTCATGATCATACAATGTAATGTCGTCATTGCCGACACCTGTTCCCCTTCTACCTTTAATGAATTAGAAGCACCTCCAGCAGCTAGGATACAAAAGACCTATTGTTCGGACACTTGCATGCACTTAACTTTTGTCACAATAAAGAGATCTACTGCTCTAGTCAGTATCAGTAGAAGAGGGTACAAAATATTACAAAAGGTAACCTTTTTCCCTGTCATCATAGAGCTATACGTCCTGCTATGAATGCATTTTAGTAATACATGAAATGTTCCTGTTTGTTACTACGGGTTACATAATATTTAATAATTATTACTATTTAAATTATCTAAATGCATTCACTCTTGGGCATGCATGGCTGTGAGGACCTGTCACACAGTCGAAGAGAACTGCAGCCGGCTAAGTGGCATGGCTTGTATTTGGACTTCCCAAGAAACATACGAAAGAGTCCCGAGGGACAGAAGAGACCCTATTCTCTTTGGGATGGTGTCACTAAACAGTATGTTTAGCTTTTGGGTGATAAAGACAACGGCCAATGTATATGAAATCATCTCTCTTGAATTGTTTGGATTGATTTATTTATGGACGTTCTCTAACATCTCAGGTCATGAGCGTCCCATTCTATTCAGCACGTGAAACGGCCGACAAATTTTGCTCGGAGGCCTCTCCTTTCAGGCTTGAGTTTCTTTATCTTTTAATGCTGCACCCCTTGATCCATTAGCTGTGGTCAGTGCACAACAAAAGGCAAACTGTCCTTGGAGGCATTAATGGCGGATCTCCCCGTGGATATAGTGTACACTGCCAAAGGAATGACAAAACATATTCAGTCCTGAGTGAGGGCAGCAAAGGGTTGTTTTGAAAAATTGATTGCTTTATATGTACGTAACAATTGTGAGTACCACATTAAAATATTGAAGTACACGGTCGTTATTTAACAAAAACTAAAAGAGTTTATTGACCAGATTACGTATATATTTTTATTCTACTGCAACATGCTTTTGTTTATCATAAGTTCTTTGACCTTGATCCATATTAATTAAAAGATACATGCGTATACATTATTATTTTTATCAAAACAGGAAGTTAAAGAAAAGTAGAAGATGGAAAGAGAGTATAATCAGCAAAGTTAATTAGTATAGCTAATTATCTTATGAAACTTTTAATAATTAGGAAGTTTTTTTTCCTTCTTCTTTTTCATATCACGATGGAAGAGGCGGATTAGCGATGCTGACAGAAAGGGCGTAAGAGGGAAGAAAGAAGAAATTTTCTCATTCCTTGCTTAAGGCTCGTAAGTAAAAACAAAAGCTGTCCCTCTCTCTGAAACGTATTTTGAATAAGGCTCAATATACAGTTTGCTTTGGACCTAACAAGCAAGGCAAGAGAAAGATACAATGTGCACACGTCGTTCTCCCCAGAATATTTTCCACTACACCATAAAATGTTGCCAGATTAATTTCCCCGCAAAGTGGAAGCGTAGAGCAGCTTTTGTTTGCAGTTCATTAAAGTACCAATATCGGTTAATTAACGCGGCTTCCTTTTATTTCCATTTTACGAAACATAACCTCTCATGTAGTAAGAAAACAACTGTAACTGATACTCATTTTTAAAATGTTATACCTAATTTTGTACATGTTTTAAGAACAAAAACTTTTGCTAAGAAATTTTGCTTTTGTAAACAATCTTGCTCACAGCAGCTGTCCCGTCGCATTAGAAACCCCTTCTTTTAAGCGATAAAACCAGAAAGTGTAGGAAAATAAATCTTAAGACTGTAGAGACTCGAGAAAAATAAATAAATAAAAAGAATATTCCGTGAACAACTGCAAAAATTGCGCTGTAAATATAAGTTATCTTCCTTAAAATTTGTTTCGCAAACACAGCAAGCATATTTAATAGACCTCAATCCTATTCGCGTATAATTTACCTATGTTCAGTTTTCCTTAATCTTATATATCAAATCCTTTTTCCACAAAACACTTATTTCAAAAATATTTTACAAATCACCTTCAAAATATACATTTCCCGCTCAGTCTGCCAGCAATTGATTTATCTATACTTTCTATATAGTGAGGTGTTTATGGTAGCCTCTTACGGTCTATCAAGTGCTTAGCTAATACGCCAATAGCAAAAGTGTGCTGTTAAAGACATAAGAGTCAATAGTTCACTTGCAGTTGCCCAGTTTCTCACGTAACTTAGCTTGATAATGACATTGGCGTATCGATGGAATAAATGCATTAATCTTTAGGGAGATTAGTCGAAAAAAAAGTTTAAGTTAAAATCACTGCCTTCATCGTTTAGCCGAGAACCTTTTAGATCACGCAGTCGGTCCTGGTGGCCTAGTGGTAACCTTATTTACCTCGTAGACCGGTGTTCAATCCCGGCCGATAATTTTTTCGGACGTAAAAATCCTTAGTACGGCTTCCTTCGGAAGGGAAGTAAAGCTGTGGGTGTCGTGACATACATTTAAGGAACAAAAAAGAACCTCAAGCCTGAAAGAAGAGACCTCTGAGCAAAATTTATCGGTCGTTTCAGGCCCGGGATTGAATGGGGCGCTGATGACCTGAGCTGTTAAAGAGCGTTCTTAAATAAATAAATAAATAAAAAAAAAAAACAATTTCAGACCACCTTCGTATATAGTACGGAAATGTACTTTTTAAACGGCACATAGGTTAAAGCAAAGTGTTATAGCACAAAAAAGGCAAATATTTCCATAGACAGTCGCAACTTAGCAGCACCATAAAGTAATCTCAGAAAAAATCCTTACTTTCCATGACAAAATGTAATAAAAAGACGTTATTTCTCCCAGAAGAAAAAGAAATAGATACGATAAGCACGACTGACTGATTGACTGACTGACTGACTGACTGACTGACTGACTGACTGACTGGTGCTTAACGCCCATTTTCGCTACATATGCACCACAGGCGAAGGATACTGGTGATGCTTGAGATGAAATTATAAATTGGAAAGGATTTATTTTTAAGGAAGGAATCGTTCCAGGCTTAAGTTTAGGGTACCTCCCCGGCATTTGCCATTTATGAGGACTGAGGAAAATCTGAAAAAAAAAAAAACTCAGTCAGGGAGGACGGTCCTGGCGGGATCCGAACCCCATACCTCCCGCTCACGAGTCCGCGCCTTAACGACCTCGGTCACCCGTGGCGGTCGATAAGCACGAGATTAGCAGTCTTGGGACCTACTGTGCACAAACTTTTCGTTTACCACTGAAATTTTCGGAATTTATGACAGCATTCTTAATATTATTGTGCTATCCTCTCTCCAAATGATGGAAATGTGTTAGAGCACAAACTTCAGTGCTAAGCTCACCTTCCTTTGAAATTGATTGCCTTAACTCTTTAAACACTTCCAGCTTGTGCTATAAGGAAGAACAAACTTCCTGTATCTTTCCTGTAAATTGCACAAGCCTCGGTTGAAGATATTTTGAGACAAAAGCAGACTTTTAGAGCAGCATACTGTTCGTCACGTCATCTCCATTTTGCTGTAGGAGGAAATGAAAGTGTCTCAACTTGCATATCTCTTACAGGTGGGAATCGCAAGTGACGGGGAATGAAACTAGTACCGCTTGTACATTAAACTGACAAAATATTGTAAAGTTAATTTTTAACGCGAACAGTTATGCCTGTTAAGAAAATTATGATCATTTTTTACTGAACCGCCCTGGTAAATTAGTGAACAATTAATTAATGAACGTGTCTTAAAGTATTTTGCTATTTAAAGAGAAGGTTGAAAATGTTCATCGTGTGCTGCGTTGTAGTATCTACATACAATGTTCCTTTGTATAGTTAAAGTAATGTTTACGGATATACTCTACAAATAAAAATCGTAGATCACAGATCTAGTATCGAACAATTACAGTTCTTTACTAACAATTACTATATACAAAGTTTAGATGATACAACTGCAATATCGCAGTACACGATTGGGCATGCGTGCTCTTTTTTAAATAAAAACTTTCCATTAATTAATTCTGTTTGGTTTTTATTAGTAATATTATTTATTTCACATATTCTTAATTTAGAAGACTATGTGTATCTTTTCTATTTGGTCAATAGCCGATAATGCCGAGACATACTGGCTTTCAGCAGGTGACCGCTTTTGCTGCGGATTTTTTGGGACCACTCTGCTGTGATTGGGGTTTTTAAAAAATAGAATCTACTACAGGATAATATATCCCGAGAACTCTCGTCCATGGGTTATTTTTTAATTTTAGAATTGAAGGAGTCATATTAATGTTGTTGGTTTCTATTGTTGGAATTCATTTCAGAAATTAGTATTTTACAAGAGCATGAGTTCTTGCGACCCATGCCACTGTGATGTGCAATCTATGTATACATAGTAACTGGAATAATAAATAATAATACTGCTGCTGCTACTTTGTGATTAGTGAGAGAATCCAATAATTATGAGGGATAGAGATTTGGACATAAATGTTTGTGTTACCATTGAACCCGATGACGTAGAAAACACACATGGAGAGCTTTTACTATATTCCCTAAGGCAATGGTGCTTTCAGATGTAAGCAACCAAGGCCAGATAATCTTTTAGGTTTCTCTTTCACTTTAAAGTATAAAGAACAAATTGTGACAAATTATTCGGTTGAATTTCCTAAATTTTCAAATTTTCATGAACTTACTTTGAGTTTAGTTAATTCAAAAACGTAATAAGGGAGCTTGAAGGACATGCATATTGTATACCTTGGACGGGACGTTGAATGTAAGTCCATCTTTCAACGTGATGTAGAAATGTGTGCATTAAAGAATAATTTTTATAATGTAATAAAAGAGAACATTTCAAGATTACATTTGTACATAATTACATGATATTTCTATAGTCTATATACAACTCATATACGTGTTATAAAATAAATATTATTTTTCAAAGCGAGTGGAAAAATTAAATAATGGAGAAAATGTAGAACTATAATAATGTTATGAAAAATAAAAATAAAGGCTAGGAAAAATTGGCGCAAGAAAATAAAAGCTATTGAAAATAAATAAAAAATCACTTAATTTATAAAGTAACTATTTGAGATGTATGCTAAACAGAATTTCAGATGATGATGATCATGATGATGATGATGATGATGATAATAATAATAATAATAATAATAATAATAATAATAATAATAATAATAATAATAATAATAATAATAATAATAATATCAAAATAAAGCTGATCAGAGAATATTAAAACTTTTTATTTATAATAAATCGTACTATCATCCCTTAATTAAACAAAGAGAACATTGCAGCAGATTTTAATATTTTATCTTTCAAAAGCTTAACAAACAATGAAATCCAGAAGAGGCTCTGAAATTTAAATTTTATAGCTAATATTTTAAATGTCAGTATAGTACATGTCACTAGCTTCCAAGAACTCCATCTATTATGAAGTGAAAGCATTTTATCACACAATGTGACACGTTTACATTCTGGAGAGGAAATTTCTCAGAAGCGAAATGCTACGATGTATAGAATTTTTTAAGACCCTTTACCAGGAATAATAATTTGGTGCTCTTCAAAGATATTATTATTTACCTAATGCTTTTAGAAGTCCGAACCTCTTTGTTTGCTCGCTTGGAGTGATGTTTTCCGACCTGTTTATCTCTTAAATTGCTACTCTATTATTTGCAAATATACTTTTTTATTTTTGATACAACATCTCTAAATGTAAGATATTATATTTCAGCAATAAAGTTTGTTTTATTAAAAAAGCTTTCACATGGTATTTAGTAGCGTCTCTCTCGTTTGTTAATATGAAACTCTTTTCATTTATATAATAATAATAATAGTAATAATAATAATAATAATAATAATAATAATAATAAAGCATTATTGTATAATGCTGATGACCTGAGATGTTAAAGAGCGTCCATTAATAAACCAAAGTTATTGTATACCGAATGACTCTTCTCATCCTGCGGATTGGGAAGTTATACAATCCACGCGTTTTACAGACTATACCGTAAACACTGTTCTCTGCATTTATCGATTTCGGCCGAATTGACTACTATGTGCCTTTCGGCATGATCTGTTCGTGTTGCACTGTGCGAGGGCTGAGCTTTACAGGTAAAGGTCCGAGGTTCAAATATTGACCATGAAAGTATAGCGTTTTTGTTTTGTTTTCTGACACAGAAGAGAGAAGTAATGTTTATTCTGTGATAAAATTAATTAAAAAATTCTAATTACGTAGTATTAAATTATTTTACAAATTTGTATAAAATTCTGCTATACTGAACATAATAAGCAAATGCAAATAATTTAGATTAACGTGAAATGACAAATTTAAGGCATTGAATGATATTTCATTATTTACAGATATGGTTACACACAAAAGGAAGACAAGAAATAATAGTTCTGGAGCCATATGAACGCAGTAGATGAAGATAAACTCTGATGAATGTGGCGGGTCACTTGAGAGCACCTTCATTTCCCATCGAATGTACAATGAGAGGTTGCCAGGTTACCAAACCGCAGGATGAGAATGGTATATATTTGTGTGAAACTTAAGCTATAATGCTGTAACCACGGTAGCTAGTTGAAGAGTCCAAGACAGAAAAATTGTACACATTCAAGAAGATCGCTACAAAAAGAGTGTACATTATCATAATTTAAGTTAAAATGGTGCAATGTATGGTAACGCAGTGAAGATGTCAAGAAGGTTGTTGATTTGGTTTATTTTCGGATCCTCTTAACATCTCAGATCATCAGCGTCCCATTCGATTCAGGGCATGAAACGGCCGACAAATTTTGCTCAGAGGCCTCTTCTTTCAGGACTGAGGTTTTTTTACGTGCCGTAAATGTACGACACGGGACCCACAGCTTTACTTACCTTTCGAAGGAAGCCATATTTGAATATTTACGCCCGAAAAAATCCATCGATCCTGGCCGGGTTTGAACCCGCGATCTTGGGTTTAGAAGGTAAGTATTGTTACCACTACACCACCGGGAGCGACCTGTGTTAAGAAGGAGAAAGTGTACGACTCTAAGGAAAAAACTCATCAGGTCATTTTAATGATTATGTATGAGTTTGTTGATAGTGGAAGTGAACTAGAAGCTGAACTCTGGTCGCTTGGTGACGTTGAGAATTCAACTTACATGGCGTAATACTCGTATAGCCAGGGGCTAGCCATTGCCGCACAAGATTTTAAAAATTTAAATTATTTCCGGGCAAAGATCGTCTAAAAAGTAACAAGTTGTCGATTTGTTTTAATTTACAGACGTTCTTTAACATCTCAGTCATCAGCGTCCCACTCAATTCAGAGCGTGAGTTGGCAGATACATTTCGCTCAAAGGTCTCTTCTTTAAGACTTGAGGTTCTTTTATATTCCCCGAAAGAAGCCATACTTTGGATTTTTACGCCCAAAAATTCTATCGATCCTGGGTGGGATTGAACCTGCGATCTTAGGTTTAGGAGGCAAGTATGGTTACCACTAAAACCACCAGAACCGACTGTCCGGCTTTGACAGAATATATGTTATATACAGGTGTAATAAAAAGGTAAGTCAAAACTTCGGGGAAGCATTCCATGCATATAGGTGGCTCGAACATGTCATATGAACATGAGTCCGGAAATGTTTTATTTCCTTATTAGAACTCTTTGTTCCATAACTCCGCTTACACGGCTGATACGCCAGTACAGCTCTTCTGTGGCAACAACTGCACAACAGAAAATTTCCTAAATACGTACAGTAGGTAAACCTTCGCTTTAACCTCTAATTAAGTAGGTTGAGGATGTTACAAATACTCTTAGTTGTATATTCACCGTTGTTATGGTCCTTTTGTACCACGTAGTCCATTTGTTATGGTACTCACTTCATTGCTTGACAAAGCACGGGCACCTAATAGATTAGCCGAAGATGTCAGAGTCTTAGTGCTCGTATACTACAAGGCTGTCAGACAATACGAAATACTCCAGGGATACTCGGCTCAGGGAGCCATGCGACGACAGGTTGATGGACGTATCCGTGCTAACGCAGGACATTTTGAACATTTCATATGATTTTCCCTTTTCTACAGTCTGTTTTCGAATATTCTGCTATGGTACAAGTATAGAAAAGGGATCTAGCAAGGAAATACAGCAATTCCGGACCCATGTTTTTATTACAATTTTTACCCTATATATGTGAGGATTATTTTCTCAGGTTTTGACATACCTTTTTGTTACAATCTTTATAATAGTCAAAAAGTGTAAATTACTTCATAGATCTTTATAAAATTGTGAACTAGTACTATTTGGTTGTAAATAAGACAAATAAATGCACCAAACACAGCAAAGAAAATATTTGGGCCAGTTTTTTTCAGTTTAAGTTCCCAATTCTCTAGCTGAAGAAGACTCAAGGTTTGGACGTTTGAGCCTACGCTCATACTGGAATACCTGCGGAAGGAAATGATGAGGTGAGGAAGACACGGTTGGCCAGAATCCATGGGGGGTAAGAAACGGATGTACGCGTATCCCTAACATGTTTCCAGACAGAACTCTCCTTCAAGGAGTTCGAAACCCTCAGAAGAGTCGCAGACGCAGGGACAGAAACGTTTCCAAAGTACAAACCACTGCACCAACCTTCACGCCCTGACATTTGTGACTGTAACAGAAAAACAAAGAGCGGAAAACGGAAAGGAAAGATAAATCAAGGGGGAAATCTCGAAAAACCCAAGGTGAGGATGGCCGGCCAGCAGGGATTTGAACACCGGACCTCCCAAGTTTGTGCCACCCTGTTCGGTCATCGATGAATAATATACCAGAGAAAATATTGACCCTAGTCATGTATATCTATCTGTATATCATGTATATCTGTATATATCATGTATATCTATCTATGTTTTGGATGTATAGCAGAAGCATACGCATCTAATATTAAATTAAAATATGAATACAGCAATAAGTCCATTTGTGACCAATGTTGGCTGGAAACGATGGCATTAAAACATACAAATAAAGGGTCATCAGGTGCAGAATCAGCAAAAACTGGAACGCAATGATATGCATCCATTCAACGCATTGCTGCTCATGTAATTAAAAAGCATTTAAAAATTCTGAAACACGTTGGGCTTTAGTGTTTCGACTCCCCTCCAAGAGTATGAATGAATAGTGTTTAACGCCTGTTTTTACTACTGAGGCACCACAGGCGATGGACACTGATGATACATGAGATGAAATAATAAATTGGGAAAGGATTTATTTTTAAGGAAGGAAACGTTCCAGGCCTAAGTTTAGGGTACCTCCCCGGCATTTGCCAGTCATGAGAACTGAGGGAAATCTGGAAAAAACCTCAGTCAGGGAGGACGGTCCTGGCGGGATTCGAACCCCAGACCTCCAGCTCACGAGTCCGCGCCTTAACGACCTCGGCCACCCGTGGCGGTTCCCTCCACGAGCTCCAGCGCAGTGAGCGCGAGACACAAAATGTTTTGATTGTGGATGGGGCTCTTGATTTGAGGCAAGAGAATAAGCCAAGTTGCACGCAGTGTTTGTGTACCTGTCCGAAGTCCTTGCATATGCAGTAGCGCTCTGAACTTCATCATTGGTAGAAGTTAAGACAGTGGAAATTATCCTTCACGGCTGAATATTCATAAGGTGGCTACCCGAGCGTGCTGCCCGGTAGCTAAAACACCTACTTTATGCGTAGCCTACGCAAATGAACACATTTACAAAACTCCGCGTTCCTTTTGCTGCCTGAATGCAAATTGTGCAAACCGCGTGTGTACTCCACTTTTCTTGAGTGGGTATTGAAATGTGTGGATAGGGGATAGCTGGCTCAGGTGACGTGATGTAGCAACAGGCTGTGAATTAACTATCCTGATGTATTTTACTTTGTTTTCATTTACTGTCTATAAAATATAAAATAATTTTAAATGTCAACATATTTACCACGCACTTAACACACTTCTTCCAGCATATCATAACATAGATAAACGTTCTTAAAATCTTAAATCACAGAAGAATTTATGAGTTGTTATAATAACAGCATCATCGCTCTCAAATTTTGTTCTATGGATATTTCCCTTCAGCTTTGGAGCTAGATTCAGTGAGTATGGTGGATGCAAGTAGTATTATGATTGCATACAAGGAAACGAGAGCATTTTACGCTTCAGTTTCCATGTCTTTTCTCTATAATATTGTGCCGTCTTTGCATGGAATTCTTAGTTGCTGTTCCAAATCTCTGTTTCTACTTCCATGTCCTTTCATTCGTTTAGACTGCTGTGGAACCATCGAGTATAATGACGTCATACCCCTGCTCTTGGTTTACTGACAACGTGTCTTGAATGACAGACACAGAGAGAAGGAATCCAGGGATGAACACGTTTATAGGCCAACATTTCCAAATTGTTAGGATCGTTACTTCTCTGCATCTCACCCATTGACTAAGTTATTCCTGTAAGTTATGCATTAGAGATTCTAACTGTCTTAAATTTTAAAGGATATTTTTTCTATTATATTGCATTTTTAAACGTTAAATGTTTCTAATTGGAAGGCAAGCGTGTGTTATTAATATTTATGTTATATTTTACTGTGCTATGCCAGAAAAACTTTTATATTCAATTTAAAGGCAAGCGAAACCATGTTTTTAATAAACAGGCGAACAGAAAATTTGCCTAATTCTTCATAAAAATATAACAATTAATAAACAAAACAACTTTCCAAATCAAATTATACTAATTAAATCATTATTACAAAAAAAATCGAGTTTAATGATATTTTGTTTTATTTACGTTATATATTTTGGAGTTTTATTATTATAGAGTTATTATGTCGTGTTTTTTGCATTTAATTCACTTTTATATTGTGCTGTGCGAGCAAAATGTTATGTTCAGATTGGAGACAATCGCTGCGTTAAATCAATTTTTTATTAAACTCTTGCATTGCTTACGCTTACAATAATGTTTCATGCACTCTCATTGAGTATTCTATGTTTAAATATTTCTTATTATAATAACTATTCTCCCGTAAATGAAAAAACCCTCCCGACTGCACTCAGGGTACCTTACAGTTCCTAAATCAGATTCGACATGCAACCATCAACAAGATGATGCGATGTAAATGTTACACAATTGCATCCAAAATTAAATAATATTGACTGCAGAGATATGGACTCTAAATTTGGAAAGCGGGGGCGTTCCCGAGTTTTGTAGTTTGTTCGTAAATTCATGATCAAAGTGATGAAACTATATTTCATCAACTGTAACAAAAGAATCCGGACATTTTTGGATTGATATTAAACGAGACGAAATTTGCTTCTGAAGAATAAATTTTATTCGTAAAAATTGCGTCATAATTCGTGGTGCAGATCTTGCCGACATCTTATAACCAAAATAGTCCTTGCTTATGATTCCAATTGCACCAAAACATTCTCCTAAATGCACACAATTTGCAGCCGACCTGCACCTTCCACACTCTCGAGGTCACCGCCTCCAAGAACTTTAAATGCCTTATTGGTGTAAACGCTTTCTTGTGAAAATATTTAATGATTCTCTCCATTTCTTGAAATAATCTAAGACCTTCTACTTTCACCTAGTATAACCAGTAAGCTATTACAGCTAAAAACCAACATCCGATTTCCTATTTAATAACTTGGCAGGTTACGTTCCAAAGACTACTATGCCAGGGGCAACAAAAAACTTTGAACCCAAGTAAGTCTTTTTGATGCTGTCATTTCTACTACCTAGCTTTGTGCAGTCTTTCAATGTTCCGAATGTTATTTTCTTCGTCCTTTTGGATTATCTGAAAGGTCTATAGTTATCTATTATTTTCAGTCTCTTAATTTCTTTCACTCCTAGCACCAGGATTCAACAAAAAAGTTATGACTTCATGGTTCATGGCTTGATGGGAATGTTTTTACACAAGAAACAGAAAAAAAAAAAATAAATAAATAAAATCCGGGGAACCTGCACGTTTCCAATGAGAAATTTCCTTTTCTCTCTTAACGCATACCTTTTGTAGTTTACCTCGTCCTTCTCCACTGCTGTTCGTAATGTAAAAACTGAAATGGTTATTTAAAACGCTGAATGCATGATCGTGAGGAACATTCAAACTCAATAAGCTCAAGTCAGGCGATCGAGCCCCGAGTATGGATATAGCCAAGTCTACGGCGAGACAGATAATAAAAGAATATTGGCAGTGCGAAGAAAGGAAAATGAAATGTATTATTACTACCAAGTAAGGGGGGGGGAGGTAATACAACGAAAAAGCGGCTTATGCCGTGAGAAGTGTTAACGCTGTGTCGTACGAGATATATTCTCTTAATTGCAATAATGTATCTACTACATGCACTAAGAAAACGCGGTGGAGTTTTGCAGCCAAATTTCCCTTGTTGGTGTTCTTGCCCAAGATCTAGTGAAAAAGTCGGGTACAACGAGATTAGGTGCGAACGTGAAAAGAAGTCAGTCTTGGACCGCTCTTACACCTGCTGTGCTAGGCGCATGATGAGAAACTTTCATGCAACAGAGCAATGATTAGGAACCATGACCGATTCGGTAAACAGCATTCGCTAAAGCTGGATTCATACTACACGTTTCAATGCAGCTTCAGTTAACGTTCAAGTATCTCTATAAGCAGAAATCCGTTTGTTTTGACCGCGTGAGCGAACAAAACCACGTGTCAGGTAATATGAACTACCTAAGTTTGAATGCTCGTTATGTTTGAATTTCTTATTTGAAGTAATATTAACGTTTAATACAGGCAATAATGTATATTCTAATGGGCGACATATAATTGACTTTTAACACGTTTACGCTCAAACACACACACACACACACACACACACACACACAATTATTATTTTTCGTTTTTAAAATAAATGTCACATTCACAAATATTTATAGTGATAAACTATAAACTAAAAATATATAAAATGTTTACAATTTATTTAAAAGTAAACATTACTTATTTATTTTGAAAAACGTTACTTTATGTTTATTTTAGTGTATGAGAGAGAGAGAAAATAAATGTCATAAAATTCAAACAAGTCTTTGCAATAGTAAGCTGTATTATCACGTGTAAACTAAACATTATATTAACTTGCAAAATATTCACCGTCACGAGTGGCCAAGGTTGTTAAGGCACGGACTCGTGAGAGAGCAGTCTGGGGTTTGAATCCTACCAGGATCGTCCTCCCTGATTGAGGTTTTTTCCAGGTTTTCCTCAGTACTCATAAATGGCAAATGCCGGGGACGTACCCTAAACTTAGGCCTGGGACGCTTTCTTCCTTAAAAAAATATATGCTTTCCCAATTTACCACTTCATCTCATGTATCATCAGTGTTCACCGTCTGTGATGCCTCTGTAGTAAAAATGGGCGTTAAACACTAATTAAACAACAAACTTGCAAAAATGACAATAAATAATTCAAGCATGGGTAGGATTCGGACAGCTGTAATTCTCATTGTTAGACACCTCAACTATTAGCGTATGTCTGCCATCTAGAAATTGATGTGACTGGTGATAGACTGGTAAAGGCTGTAAGGTCCGCATCGTGTATCGAGTGCTGAGCCGAACAAATCCTGGACATATTTATGCTTCGACAGTTTGCTTATTCTTTTTGTCCTAGGGTGTACAATGCCCAGTACGAGGCGAGAGGCGCGTTTTTCGTGGGCCAACCTGTACTTTGAAGGAAGGAATGAACATGAATGCTATTTCAAGATAGCATTCACTCACTACATTAGCTTGCCTCTTTATTGCTACAGGACTTTCCAAGCGAGCCATAGCACACTCTATTCTGGACCTTGGGTTAAATATATGCACTTATCTATTAACGTTATTTTTACCCATAGATGAAACACAGATATGAAATTTATAATTACTTAATTGCATACCGTAAGCTATAAGAAGAATATGAGAACGGTTGATCCAGTTCACTAGCTTATATTACAAAGATAGGAGGGGAAGCTATTTGGTTTTTTTATCTCCCCCCCAAAATTTTACACCGTAGCTCAAGAATATAGAAAGGAAACATTTCCTGGACACAACATGAAACCTTTTTACGCGCCTCTGTATCAGCTAATGTTTAGTACCTGAAGGAGGGAGCTGAACGAAACATTTCAGCGGAACACAATTTTATGGTAGTGTTGAAAAAGTTTTGGAAACCACGAGTCCTCGCGTCGTTAAATACCAGACCTTGCTGAATAAATAATTGTCCCTAAAGGCGAATGGGCCGCGCGGGAACTTCAGCCTTTTAACCATAGCATCTCCACTCCCGTGGGAGGAAGAGGAGATGATCTCCGTCGGCGGGGAAGGGCAGGGTAATTGTCCTTTCGCCTTCTGGAAAAGTGACTCGCGGGACGCGACGAGAAAGGAAGCGCAATAAACGGCCTCTTGCGACTTTTAGACATTAAGGTATCTGCCACTATGTCAGCAGCCTCCCCTGGCCGTCCCACAAGCATCCGTCAACTAACTATACTGTTATTCCTAGCAAAGAATTATATTAGGTTGTTGATACATCAATGATGGATTTGAATTATATTAATACAACATGAGCAGGAAACACTTAACTGCGAAATTTTTATGAATTCCAATGAAATGTAGCTATTGCCGTGGTAGTCGTGAAAACATATTTTAAACATTTCTCCAAATCTTCATATGTTATTAAAATAAATTAATAAAATAGTTTCCGAATATCAGCGAAATCAGATTAATTGAAGTAGAGATTTACCTAAAACCCAAATTTTAAAAATCTTCACAGTAACACCATTTTTTTCGTAACGAAACTCAGTATATAACATTTAAATAAAATAAGAAAATTAGTTTCATAAAATTCATGGAAATCCGGTGGGGATATAACTGAAAACCAAATTTTAAAGCGAAATTTAATAATCGCTCTTGCAACCGCATTTTTAAATTTGTTATTCATTTTAGGAATCTCGGTATATACTATTGAATTAAAATAACAAAGATAGTTCCTGAAATCAGATTATTCCTGAAACTCAAAATTTAAAATCGCTCTAGAGGCACCAATATTTGTTTTTTCGCAACGAAACTCAGTATATGCCATTTAAATAAAATAAGAAAAATAGTTCCTTAAAATCACGGAAATCGAGCTATTAGGAGCGGAGGTTTAACCGTACCGAAATTCTAAAAATAGCTCTAGCGGCACCAATATTTGTTTTCTCATAACACAATACCGTGCATTCAATTTAAATAAAATAAGAAAAATCGATTCTGAACATTAAGGAAATCGGACCATTAGGAGTAGGAGGATATCTGAAAACCGAAATTTAAAAAGAGCTCTAACTTATATACATTTAATTTAATTAATAGTATACCATACTTTTGTGGTTTAATCTCAATAATAATAATAATAATAATAATAATAATAATATTTATAAAATAATTATAAAAATGTGGTTTATTTTTTGTAATACGTATGAATTGCAAGTATTCTAATTTTTTCTTTTACTTTTGAAAATTAGAGTAATTTTACCATATGCAATTATTTTCAAAATTTTGAAAAAGAAAATAACACACAAACATAGTTAAGTAACGTATTATAACTCAGTTTTTTTTTATTAGTAAGCTTTAAAGTTTATCATGCTAATTAACACACTGTAATGCCATAGATTATTTCATTAATTATAATAAGTCCATAATTTGGATTTTTTATTCTTTTTTAAAGTTATTCTACTTGCTGAGGAGTTCGCTTAGTTCAAGCAGGTAACTTTTTTAATGTTTGCAATGGGCTACTCTATGTTACATTCTAATCAAAGATTTTTTACATTCTAATTTCATTGCATTAAAGCAGATGATTGAAAACACGATTCAATGTGACATTAACTGTGGCATTTATTGATTTAAACAAAAATGCCTGTAACTCAGTATTGACAAGATATATGATATAGATGTCATCAGGTAAGGAGATAATCCTACTCGTATACAGAGACAAATTAAAAAATACGAACATCATTTCATAAATAATGCACTCATATTTTACATATATGTTTTTGTTTGGCAATATCGCTTTAGAGTCCTTCAATTTAGTATACCTGCTCCTCAATGATAAGTCCCAACGTTTGGAAAACTGCGCTGTTCCATTCAAAGCATTACTTCTGTTCATATGTCGAATGGCTTCGGCAGAAATCTCTTCCAGAGAAGTAAAACTACATTCATGTATTGGTTTGTTCAACTTTGGGAACAAGCCGAAGTCTAATGGACTCAAGTCCGGACTGTATAGAGGATGAGACAATACTTCCCATTTATATTTGCTCCGCTAATTGGTCACATTTCCGGTATGAGGGGAAGCGTTATCACCCAGGATCGAACAATTGATATCTCTTTTTGAAGGCGCGATACTTGTTTCATCCGGGACTCTGTAATAACAATTCCTTCGTGTTCAAAAAAAAAAAAAAAATCATTTTCTTGGCATTTGAATGCGCAGAAGATTCACCTTTTCACTTGTTGAATTGTAATTTCAACTTCAGTCCAAGTCCGCAATTCATATTTCATCATTCACAACAACTCGACACAAGATTGATCTACTTTCACATGGAATCTTTGTTTCAGCAAGTTTGCAATATTCCTGCACCCCCCCCCCCTGCTCAGCAGTCAAGAAGTGAATGCCAGTTTTAACAGAAGATATGAATGTAGAAGAACGCAATTTTGAACATGTAAACATGCCTATAGGAGGTAAATATGTAGAGAAGAAAGAGTCATTCGCCTAATTTTCAAACCCCTTGCTCATCTCAAATCATGCAGGGGGTAAGAACTTTAAGAAAGACTCGACTTTTTCCTAACTGACTGATTCCAAGCCTTACCTAACACAACTTGGAAAAAATCAAATTTAATATATTTTTGTATTGCTTTGAACGTAGTAAAAATGATTTTTTTTTGTTCTGAGTAAAATCATGCAAATTTTTTATGGTATAGTTTCTGTTGATGTATTATTATTATTATTATTATTATTATTATTATTATTATTATGCTGTTGTATCAAGTGCTGAGGATACATTTGTTGTGGCATTGTAAAAACCAGTTGCTTACATCTTATGTCCTTTCGTTTTTCATGTGCTAAACTTAAACTGTAACGTTCTTGCTTATTGTAATCCTCATTTCATTGTGAACATTTTAGATTTGTTAATTTTTAATTATTTAATTAATTCTTGAATTAGTGTATTTACTAAATTGTTAATTTATTGAAGTTTGTTAAACCTTGGATGAAACAATCTTTTCATGTATAAATCCCGGGAGCCTATAACATTAGTTAGTACTTGTGTCGTTCAGAGCATGAGTACCTCCCAACTGAGAGGTAAGCATTTCCAAGGAGAATTTAAAATATTTTTAGATTCCCGACAGAGGGTAGAGGGTCAGATTGTAAGGTCATTGCCTCCATCATGTGACAGGGAACAAAGGTATTTCTTGGACGTGAAACGGTCGATAACTTTTCCCAGGGACTTACTTTTTTTTCCAAGTATGGAGTGCTTTAACGTGCCTTAATTCTATCGGACTCCAGGTTTAAAGTAGCTCCAGGAGTACTTGAGCTTGAGATGTTTACCCCCTGAAAAATATATTGGCATCGTCTAGGTTTGAAGTGCGAATATATTATTAAGTTTCCTAAATTTTGAAGGCAATGATGCTGCGTTGCACTACAATATTACAAAGACGCCGCAGCACACTTGAGTCTACAAATGTGCAATATGCATCTAAGAAATATCACAGATCCATAGGAAGATTTTTTTTTTGAGTAGGTTTAACGCCAGGTTTCACTTATTACTAGGCGGCGGACACTGATGAACGAAATGAAATGATATCGGGAAAGGATTTTTTAACGAAGGAAACGTTCCAAGCCTAAGTTTAGCGTACCTCCCCGGCATTTACCATTTATGAGGACCGAGGAAAATCTGGAAGAAAAACTGTCAGGGAGGACGATCCAGGTGGGATTCAAACCCCAGACCTCCCGCTCACAAGCCCGTACCGTAAAGACCTCGGCCACCCGTGGCGGTCCATAAGAAGATATGAGCACAAAAGTGCATAATGAACACAGTGAAATCCTGTCTAGTAGAACAGCGTTTTAAGAGGAACAAAGGAAGTAAGATTAATAATGTACTAGTTTAATGGATTGGGTGCTCTTGTGGTATGTGTGTATATGAGTGAGAGGGAGACGAGAGAACCGGCGCGCGAGGCAGAACAAGCTAAAGTAATTAACGATGTATGACGTCGTCGAGATAATTTATGCACAGAGGAAAGTTATTACTTAATTTGTCTAATGTAATATAATTCTAGAAGAATATGCGAAGTTCAGTCCTATCATGTTATACCACCTTAGCGGACTTTGTTAGCGTGGGGCTTCATAGACGTTAAGCACGCAAATTATGCATAGTCAAATTTCCGCACATGTGACAGTTGCCCTTAAAATATTAAACTAACCTTTATGTAAAATCTTTTAGTTGAAAATGTTAAGAGGCTTGAAAGACATTTTAAAGGAAAGAAGGGAGAAAAACGGATAAGAGGAATGATTTATAACTTTCGCTTCTTAATCTAAATTTCAATCTGTCATGTTTGCATGAATGTTAGAAATAAAATTCCAATGAATTTTATCTGATTCAAGTAAATTTTAATATTAACAAGAGATGCATTGAGTGCAATACTTAAAAGTTATACCACAACGGAATATGCAATAGTTCAAGTACAAATTAAAACGTATTTATGGAAGATTCATTTGACAAACATCTAAATCGACTATCATTGCATTTACCATAAAACAAAAATAGTACAGTGTAGTGAGTGAGCTGAAATGTGGCCGTATATCCACCGAAAATAAAGCTCATTCCAAATGCCCAAATAAGCCACTAAGAAGGATATCATCGGAAAAGTTAATTGACTCATTAAAAACTAAAGTAGAGCCCTAAACATTCAGAATATCTTGAGTCTACCACGAAAATCTCAGACGAACAAAGAAAATGCCTTTTATATCTGGGTGAATATATTTAAGAATCAAGTAGAAATGAATATGTTTCCGTACATTTGGGATTGGTAGTGCCAGTTTTTATTTTCCTTTTCTTTGGAGGGAGCTATTTTAAGGTTAATATTTTTGGCCTGTTTTGGATCGTTATAGATTTTTCTCCGCGATTATTTATGCAAAAACACAAAGTAGTGGTACTGTGGTACTGGAAAACCAAGAATTTTGTTGAAGTTCAAAGGCAATGGAGACGTGTGTACAGAACACAACCGTCAACGCAAATTGCACGCATTCGAGATAAATTTGAGACTCATGGTACCGTATGCGATGTTCACAAGGGCAGATCTGGGAGACCTCGCACAGCAACATCTACCACTGAGATGTATGTGCGTACCTTGATGATAATTTTCCAAGGCATCGGATAGGACGAACAGGTCCGATTGAGTTTCCACCGCGTTCTCCGGATCTAACGCCGTTGGATTTCTACCTATGGGGAACTCTTAAGGATATTGTATACCGTAGAAAACCAGCTACACTAGCAGCACTTCGGGAAGAAATTGAAACGGCATGTGCTGCTTTCACGCATTGTTCAGTCAGTAGTTCAACGTACTCAGAAGTGTATCGAAGTCGATGGTGGGCATTTTGAGCAACTGTTGTAATTGCAAAAGTCTAAGATAATTATTGCTCATCATTTTCTGTTTGTGTGGATTCAGTTTTGTTATGTTAATACAGTTCTTTGAATGCTTGAAGTGTGTATACAATTTTTTTTTCACTTTCTGTATATTCCAATCACTTCAGTGGAAATGGAACGTTCTTTTTCCAGGATGAAAAATGTTCTCCCGACAACCGGCTGATCATGACAGTTGATACCTTAAAAAACATCTTGTTGCTGCTTGTAACCAAGGAAAGTAAGCTAAAGTACTTTAATTATTTAATAAAGAAGTTATTAACTATCTTAAATACACATTTTCATTAAAAATGAACGATATTACTCTGTTTTCACTTTTCATAAATGTCTATTTTAATTATATTACTGACCACTTTCAGCACTTATAAAACTAGGCATTTTAACCAAAATAAATGGACTCTGATTATGACCATTTATAATGACTATTATGCTTACCTACTGCTTTGAATATACATCATAGCTATTTCAGAAATAGCAAACACGTGGTGAAGATGCGTTTGATTACTTAGTCACATTGTCAATTATATTATACAACAAATACAATATGACTCGCGTAGTTCATACCTAGCAATATATCGAGTTCCAGTGAGGGCATTGAAATGGCAGAGATAACTTCCCCACTCCAAGAGCCGACTTCCCGCAGCCCAGCCTAGTCAGTGCAATGGCCTAACATCAGCATTATGCACACACAACTGTTTCCGAACAGTTTGAAGTCCTCTACAAACAACTGCCAGCAAAATCAAAATGGATTGTGCAGTAAAATACCCCTATAGTATATACAGATGCTTGAGCAAACTGTTTTACGGCGGCAGGAGTTCGATTCTGTGGGCCTTTTGACGTGAGATGAACAATACATCATATTTGGGATGGTCAGGTATTTGTATTTGTTCAGTAGATGCCAAGCCCCAGAATGAGGCTTCAAAGGCAATTGAATTAGAATTTGAAATGGAACACGCTCTGATGCAGGGCGAGATTGGCTAATGATCGTGACCGCTTTAACTGGACGAAAATAAACCCCCTCCCACGTTTCCAATACGTATTTAGAAATGGAAATTACATTTCATATTGCACGGCCATTGTTTGCGGATCGAAAATCATCGAGCATGCGCAATCAACGTCGGTTGGTGGAAGCAAACCCGCCGGTTACATTTGACGAATGACCTTTAGAGCAAACATGGCGAGATAGAAATCCCTTGTTCTGAGGCTATATGCATATACTCTCCTGCGCAGCGGTGTTCGTAAAAGAACAATAGACGATATGCATATGGCTTTGCAAGATCTTCTCGTTCATATATAGCTGACTAATCCTGTTAACGTATATGCTGAATGTCATTCTGAGCTATATATCGCTTGAAATGTATATCTTGAATTATAATTATTAAAGCACCACATCAGTATTAATAATAATTATAATAAATAATAATAATAATAATAATAATAATACTGATGTGGTGCTTTCTGTTTCGTTAGCCAAATATACGGAAGGCAATGATAATAGTGTTTAGTATGGCGGAAGGCTTGAAAATATATGAGAACAAATTAATGAGAAGCTTTATATAACTCTTTTATTTTTAAATATTTTTATACAGTAGTTTTCCTTCAATCCAAAGTAGTTTTATTCGTCCACAAATTCATATTTTGAGCATATTTTTCTGTAAATTCTCTCCAGTTTATACTCCTGGTACCATCCATAAATTCTTCTGGTTATATTCTTCTTCTGCCTTCAGAATCTCACTCCAAAATCATCTTCGAAATTATTTCTTTCCCCACCATTTCCACGCATTTAACCCATTTAAAAGTTTTTCTCTTCAATTACTTACACTTCTTAAGACTTCCGTGCTAACGATCTAAACAACTGAAATCCTCCAACTACATATGCCGAAGACCTCCTTACGAGTTTCTCTATTGTGAGAGATTCCTTTTCAACTAATGTCCTACACACGGCTAGTGTGAAAGAACTACAACGAGGGAAATTATTAAAGTAAACACACTTTAACGCCTTTGTTTTATAAAAGGACTATATTATTAAATTATTTATTTTATATTTAGTGTGCATAGCCTTAGTTTTATTAGCACTTTGATTCGAATGGGCACGTCTTTTACATTTATCTTTTATTTCATCATCTTGAAATGCACTTTTCAATAAAGGCAGTCTACTATAACCAAACTTAGAAAATGAAAATTAGTACAATATTTTATATCAATGTGTACTGCTTAATTTACCTTATTCCAGTCATCCCATATCCAGTTTTAGTGTTCTTTCGCGCATTGAAATCTCTTTGCAGTCATTGCAGGTGTTATCTTTCCTTTCTTGCGAGCTTGCCTTGTCTTCAATCCATCATTAAATAGACATCTTCTCACAGTTCTTATGATAAAAGCGATCCGTACTCCTCTAATCTCTTAGTTAAATAATTTCCAGTAACCTTGCGACTTGTTAGTGACAAATATTTCAGTTTTCGCACATCTCTTGGGGATAATTTCTCATTTCTCCAAATCATCATGTTGTTTTATTCTACTTATGGACTGGAATATTTTCAATCCAGATGCCATTTCTTGGTGTGTTATAACGTTTTTACTCTGACCATGGCCATCTTTCTTGGCTAAAGATTTGATTTTCTACCCATAAACTTAGAAAACAATAGTTCGTAGTGTTTGCATTAACTGCATTTAACAATTCATTAAAATCCAATATGAGCTTGCCAGTACCTACGTAAATCAATACAAACAATATATATCACTACTATTGTTGTGGAAATGTGTCCCATAAAAAAGGCAAAGAGCAGGAAAATGAGAGAGGAGAATTATAATGGAAAAACAGCTGAGCAATAACATTAGCCTTTCTCTTACACTGTTTCCAAAAATGAACTCAAAAATCATTATGTTAATATTCAAAGTATACCAACAATAAACCTCACTTGAAACGAATATTAGATAGAGCAGGGGCTCTCAACCTATGATACGCATACCATTGGTGGTACGTGAGCTACTGACCGGTGGTATGTTAACATTTTAGCAAATAGATAAATTAACATTTATTTTACAAACAATATATATGTAACAAGTCTACCATAACTATAAATGAAAATATTTTACATGGTCATAAAAACTTTTGTGTAATACTTTACAAAAATAATATGGAAGTTCAATTTTCATCCTACGATAATGACAGAGCGTAACTCAAATATATTATTTGACCAGACAACTATGAGATACATTTCGTCGTTTGTTTAGCTGTGAGACGCATTTGCAGATAAGAAAGCAGTGGAGTTGCGGCTGTTAAGAAAATCTAAGCTTCTTGATAACAAATCAATATTGGAAACACATCTTCCTGTCTATTGTTGGATGCTTTCATTCCACTTCATTGTGAAATGACAGTGAAAATCAAGGAGCACCTTGGGAGTCTCATCTCAGATTTCAAAGTATACCTCCCTGAAAACCTGGATTCAGAATTTAGGATTAGAGACTCGTTTTCTACTGCTGACACCTTACCAGAAACCTTAACTCTTTCCGTTAAAGACGAATTTTTTTTTTTTGATTTGGTTTATTTATGGACCTCTTTAAAATCTCAAGTCATCAGCGTTCCATTCAAATCACGGCGTGAAACGGCCGACAAATTTTGCTCAGAAGCCTCTTCTTTCAGGCTTGAGCTCTTTTTCGTGCCGTAAATATACGATATGGGACCCAGGGCTTTAATTCCCTTCCGAAGGAAGCCATACTTAGAATTTTTACGTCCAAAAAAATTCATCGGTCCTGGCCGGGTTCGAACCCGCGATCTTGGGTTTAGGAGGCAAGTATGGTTAACACTACATCACCAGAACCGACATAAAGACGAGTTGATCGAGTTGATCGGAAGTCTTAGGCAAATGATCAAGATGATGGGTTTAACAGACTGCTGACTGGAAAGAAACAACAACTAATATCCATGAAAAAACTGTAAGAAGTTGTGTGTGTTTGTGAGTGAGTGTGAGGGTTTGGGACTACTTACCTTTGTAAAAATGGAGCTTATTCTGTAATTTACATGAAAAAAGTACAGAAATAAGTTGAATGTTCATCCCGATTTGACTAAATTAAGTTAGTTGAAACCAAACATTAAAGAGGTAAACAAGCATCACCTTCCCACTGAAACAAAATGTGGGTGAATTATGAAGCTAATAACTTTTACTGATTGTAAGCCTGAGTACCGGAGTACCAGTATCAGGAATAAATGTTTGTCGAAGTTTATTTTAGTATTCATTCACTATACCTTAACTTTAACAAAATTAGTTTCACAGAACAAATCATTGAATACGCATAGATTTAACATTTTGTTCTTCAATGAACATCTAATTCTAAATACTACATACAAAAAATACCTAATTAAATCACTAATGTTGTTATAAATGTAGATAAATGCTTGTGTTGAACCTTGTGCTACAATATCATGCGTTTCTTTCGTAAAATTTGCTTACTTGTACATCTAATATCCTGCGTTGAATGCAAAGGTGCGTAACGGGAAAAGATTGAGAATATTTCATTTCGAATGAGCGCGAAAAAGGACTTTAAAGTGCATTTACACTAATAATTTAGGCACGTGTGTATTTGCAAATATAAATTAATAACTCCTACATAGTATGTGTTTAATCTAGAAGCCTGAGACAAAGCTACTCGTAGCTCTTTAGGAAGGTCTCGTGAGAGAAGTTCGTGTAATTTCGTGCACGGTGGAGGACACATTTATTTTAGTAGTGTTTAACACCCGTTTTTACTACTGAGGCACCACAGGCGGTGACACTAATTATACGTGAAATAAAATGATAAAATGAGAAAGGATCTTTTTTAAGGAAGGAACCGTTCCAGGCCTAAGTTTAGGGTACCTCCCCGGCATTTGACATTTATGACTGAGGAAAACCTAGAAAAAATCCCAGTGAGGGAGGAAGGTCCTGGTGGGATTTGAACTCCAGACCTCCCACTCACGAGTCCGCGCCTTAACGACCTCGGCCACCCGTGGCGGTGAGGAGGACACGGCCACTCAGGTGGCTAGAACGTCCGCACGGAAGACTGAAAACCGTGGTTCGAATCCTGGCGGAGACCCAAATGTTTCAAGTCGGATTCTTCATATCCAACCAATGTCCCAAACGCGGCTAGCGTGAAAGAACTAGTTTTCCTTATATAGATGGTGGTTAAACTGGAAGCCTGGATCAACTTAGTGTCACAAGCGTGTCTTAGAGAGCTATCCAGGATATATAGAATCAGTTCAGTGGTTCCGTGTTTGCAAGAGCGTCCGCATGGAAGTGTGAAGATCCGTGATTACAATTCTAGCTGCAACCCAACATTTTCAGCTTTGCTTCTTCATTAATTAAATAAAATCAAAGCCATGAAACTATTCTTTACAAATGATTAGGGAGTAGTAATTCTTTCGGAAAAAAATATCAGTAAAAGCCTTACGCAAGTTAGGCTACATGACGTCAGAGGAAGGGAGTTTTTAGTTACAATGCACAAACCTGTTGTTGTTCACATCGAGAGGCATAATTCAGGGTCAGTTACACTGTATGGTTATGCTAAGGAAACTTCCGTCCATGGCGAATATTGGTGGAGCGTTCTACAGATGATATATTAATTCAAGACGACGAAAATAAATTACAAATAATCATGTATCAATTACAAGGCTTAAGTGGAGAATATTACTTAAAGATTTCGACACAAAAATAAAAATAAGATTCTTTAAAATAAGAAATATAATAAGCTCAAAGATTATTATAAATAATGAGGCATTAAAACAAGTTTTTAACTATTTATGTTGCAATGCTACATACAAAAATTACACAAAAATACAATGAAGAAATTTAAAAGAATTTCGGTATATTTGTGCAATAATTACCGCTCAAATGTACAATAAATCCTATTTTTACTGGAATAAAAGGCTACACTAAATAAAATAGTTGCAAATATGATCACATAAAGAATGAATTAGAGGTAGAAGCAATAATACATAAAATGACAAAATAGAGCGAAAATTGAATAACCCATTCTTGAAAGGACTCCCAAAAGTAAAATACAAAAACAAATACTGGTATATAAACCGACAGAAAGAAGTCCTATAGGCCGACCTAGGAAATATTGGAGAGAAAATGTGAAACCGGAACGGGGTATTCCTAATCCATGGAGTGACCGAGGTCGTTAAGGCGCGGACTCGTGAGCTGGAGGTCTGAGGTTCGATTCCAGTCAGGACCGTCCTCCATGATTTTTTCCATATTTTCCTCAGTCCTCATAAATAGCAAATGCCGGGGAGGTACCTTAAACTTAGGCCTGGAACGTTTCTTTCCTTTGAAAAAAACCCTTTCCAAATATATCTTTTCATCTCATGTATCATCAATGTCCGCCGCCTGTAGTGCCTCAGTAGTAAAAAGAGGCGTTAAACAAGATTAAAAAAATATCTACTAAGGATACATAAAAGTAGACTGTAAAGATGTATAAATGTACATGATGACATGAAACACGATGCCGCAATGAAGATCTCTTTTAATGCACGAATCGCTGATGATAATATTACAGAGTCTTTCTATGTGAGTTTGGCCGATAGACGGCGGCAAAGTAGTAGCTCGCTAGTGCACCGAAACCAAGGAAACCTGACTAACATCATGACGTTGAGTCTCTGGGTTTATTTTAGCTACATTTTCACAACACAAAATTACAACTGAAGTCACGATATGTGCGTACCTTGCAAGAGTCCCATTACCTGTTGTTCCCCGATGCAACATGGCCATTTAAATGAAAGCATGCTTCATCAGTCAAGCATACGAAGCGTGAATCAAATACACTTCATAGAATCCAATTACAGCTCATCATCAAGTGGCTGCAGTTGTTGGACTATATTTACATGTCCAATAAATATCTAAAGACCTGGTACGAGTAGAGAACCATCCATCGTGGAGGAACTGAAGTGGCTTCTGTTATTTTAGGACAGAAACCATGCATTTATACCACAATGTTGTCATATATAAACGCATTTTTACTGAAATGTCACACAAGTTGTTTAGTAGTGTGTTACATTGGGCTCGTTTATCAAAGATCTATAATATTATACATATGTCGTTCTAAATTACCTAAAAACAGAAAATGGGATCTAACTTTTATAATAAAAATAATGTCTTTAGCATTCATGCTTTCAGAGAGAGATACAGACCTACTCCATCATTTATTTTTATATTCTCCTTAATTGCAAAGTGAAATAATGGCCTCGTTTCCGCAATAATTAATCTATTCAGCATTTCGTAACTATATGCCCGCTGATCACAGTCCTTTTGCCGCAGTTTTTTCCGTTGCGTGCTAAACATCAACATTAATTTCAATCCCAACTTCGTGTGTTTCTTTGATTTCCTGCAGTTCAGTTCTTCTCCTTGGCATTTCTCTTTTTCTTCTCGTTTTATTTACTTGCTAAAAGCCAATTTTCATGAGGGCTACCTCTAAGACCTGTTTACTTTCAGACAGAAGATAGTTTCACACATTTTTTGTGCCTTTTGGTGATGGGATGGAAAAGATATCTTCTTTTGACACTTGTGTAGACTGGAGAATGTTATTTCCCACTGTCGTAACATCAACTGTTAGATGTAACAGACATAAATCGTAAAGGACAGTGGTTTACTGCATGTTATGTCACATTAGAAATTGTTCGTATTTTAGCATTTGTGTAAAATGAGGACAACACAATATTTAAAAGAAATCGTCTCTTTTTTTCTTGCAATACCATCTCCAGAATATTGTCGCTATACATATTTCACTGAATTAAATTAGGCATCTTTCACTTTAGTTAGAAATTAAAGTGTGTTACCCCACTTTTTGCAAGATTTCTTTTAAAATGTAACTTTTTCTTGCAATATTTTGCGCTGAAGTTTTTAATATATTGCCGTTGCTTACTGGCTGGCGTATGTACTAATACAATACAACATAACAGGGCTGTAGATAAGATGCCACAAACAATAGGAGCGGCGTGAGTGTTTGAAATAAATCTACTGTAAAGACCATTGCCTCCATCTTGTCTCTGCTTCTATAGAAACCCTGGGAAACATTTAACATACGTCAACGCACGACTCTGAAATCACTGCTTTCCCCTCCGCAATGATTTAGGAGAGGGAATTTGCAAACAACGTGACCCTTTTTCCTTCTCCACGCCTCTACACCCCACCTAAAATAAAAAAGAAGCAAAAAAAAAAAAAACTCATTGCGGAAACTAGGCATCATTTGCTGTTCTGCTGGCAGCCGAGCCACCCTTTCGACGTACAAAACGAATGAATGAAGCCATCATCGACTGCAATAATATTCCTCCGACGTAGAAATTACAACCCAAATGTATACACACGACAGTTCCCCCTAAAAAAAAATCATCCCTACATTTCATCCCCTTTTCGCACCCCCTGTAACTGTCTCGATCCTCGTTTATGCATCCGACTGCATTGGCTATGACATTTTCCTCTTCTACCCCATTTAAGGAGCGGTGCGGAGCTGGCGAGGTCGTAAACGGAAATTGAATATGGCAAAATGTCCATTTTTTACCCCCTCTCCTTTTCTTGCGTCTGCTACCTTGCAGTTAGATTCTATTCCCTTGTTTGTCTGTCTGCATGTGTGTACATGTGTCTTTTATACCCTCTCTATTATCACGCCTGCGTCTCACTCCTAAAGGGGAACCAACATAATGGTGGTGTATATTTCCACTTGGTTGCATCCAGTTCCTATATGTTAATCGTGCGATTGTCGCAGCCACAAAGCTAAATATCCTAGCCACGCTCTCCGACTTTTTGTCTCGAGATTACGTGTTACTTCCACGGCAGCAAGTCTACCGTCCAGTTTAACCATGCACAGCGATGATGATTACAATGCAAGGGGGCAAATGCATGGTTTCAAAGTTCAAAGCCCTGGATATTAGTAAGAGGTGCCAAAATGAGGAATTGGACTGGCTTTTTAGAACTGGTCAGAAACAATCGTGCTAAAGGCATGGAAGATACTTTTAGTCTTGAAACTTTTGAATTAGGTCAGGATAGATATCAAAAGACGAAAATTTGCTTCAAAGACGATGGCTGCGGATTGAAAGAGAAAAAGAAACAGACATTTTAGTATGCAGGGTATAACGTCCATCAAAATGAAGAAATTGTTTTTTGGTAAGCGCTGAGTGTGTACGGCGTTTATTTACGGGCGCTCTTTAACATCTCAGGTCATCATTCAAATCATGGACCTTCACGGGTGGTCGAGATCGTTAAGGCGCGGACTCGTGAGCGGGAGGTCTAGAGTTCGAATCCCACCAGGACCATCCTCCCTGAGGAGGTTTTTTCCAGATTTTCCTCAGTCCTCATAAATGATAAATGCCGGGGAGGTACCCTAAACTTGGGCCCGGAACGTTTCCTTCCTTAATAAAAAATCCTTTCGCAATATATAATTTCATCTCATGTATTAAAAATTATCAAATACTTATTTGATAATAATAAAAATCTAACAATGAATATCTTCTAACCAAAAAAAAAAAATAAATAAATAAAAGATAATAAAACCAAGGCTAAACTTGGTGTCCACCGCTTGTAGTGCTTCGGTAGTAAAAACGGGCGTTAAACGTCATTTCAAAAAAAAAAAAAAAAAATATGGCTTTTCTAAAACCTGGGTGTTATTTTGGTGAAGAAAAAGTTGAAAGGTTCCATAAAGATTTAAAGGAATTTGGGATAAGATATCAGAGACAATGGAACATCAATATGCCCGCCATTATTGTTGGATGCTCAAGCGATAAAATCAGAAACCTTGCTTAGAAGCGAAGGTAGCTGTTGGTACACCATAAAAAAGTTGTTAACATTAATAAGACAAATGGTGATATAAAGCTGCCAAAATAAAGTGTCCCATAATAGAACGCAATTTTCAAATTGAGCGCCTCTGTCGGTTTGTTAGGTTGCCGGACCTGAAATTTAACAGACTGTCATCTGCTTATTTTTTTTTTTGCGACTGACGAGTTTTTTTGTGTATTGTTATCAGCTATAAATGAACACTACATGAAGTATCAACGGGTCCGGAATATAAAGTGCATTTTAAGTACGGTGAACATTCTGCCCAGACCTTTCGAAGACTTAGGGTGATTTTTGGTACACGGAATGTGCCTAAAGTGTCAACAGAGTAGAGACTGGTTAGGGAATTTGAAGACACAGGATCAACAGAGAACATCAAATCATCTGGACGTTCTCAACAATTAATCATTCCTAAGCAATTTGAAGCGAATTTAACAAAAGATCTACATATGCACCCTTTTAAAGTCGAACTAACACAAGAGGTGAAGCCGACGGACCATTTGCAGCTTCGAACATTTACCTCTCTCGCAACGGCGATCAAAATTGCCCACCGAGATCGTGTGTTTTCATACCTTGTGACTATTTTTGGTGCGGTATATAAATTTTTGTGTTTATATAGACAATCCATGAATCATTCCCCAACTAAAGGGGGAAATTAGACGTTCATGGGTAAAATTCAGCCCGAACTTAGGTCTAAAGTCGTTGAAAATGTGTCAGTAAAGCCAAGGAGGACATTTGCCTGATGTTTTATTTAATGTTTCGTGACAGTGTTTGTGAATCATGTTGACTTAATAAGTATGAGCATTTTTCAAATACATAATGTGTTTTATTATTAATATAAAATTGCGTTCTTTATGAGATACCTTAGATATAAAATAAAATGATAATTAATATTTTTAACTCTAGGCTGCTGCTTTTTCAACCCATTTTCATTTAGTTTAGTATTTCTTGTATTTAGAGACTTGTATTCAGAAATAGCATGCTGAAAGTTTTACTTTTTCCTATATAATCAAACAAAATTTCATTGCAATTTACTAAAAACCTTTATGAGCAATAAAATAAAGTAATTTTCGAATTTAGCATACCAACTATTTATTAATTCGCTTTGTATGATTCCGATAATAATCACAAAGTTGATATTCGTATGCTAGCGCTATCATTCTCTAATTCTTATTCAATTTTTAATGTTCTCTTGGCTTAGACGTGAAACTGCAAAGCGGTTTAGATAGTAGCACTGATGTCATAGACCAATATCCATAACAGCATTTTCTGATCACCTGCGGGTGCCTATGATATACAACTTACATTCACCACACGGGCTTTTATAGGAAGCTGGAAATATAACAGCAGTGCAAAGTGCAGTTACGGAAGGGATATACTCCTAAGTGTTTGCACAAGTGATGGATAGCGTAGGACAAAGAGAAAGAAGAGTAATGAAAAACAGCAACCTGTGATAGTGCTGTAAATTGCGAAAGAGATTTCAGTTGTTTCGTTTGCATTTCATTAAAAAAAAATTCTCTTCCTGGTCGAAAGTAATAGTCAGGTTGCCAAACACGTAGGTAGATGAGAGCACTCAAGTTTAAATAGACAATAACGCATTTACGAAGGCTAGTCAATAAGGCCGATTTTTTCAACTCGCGAAGTACACAGGCAGGATCTTTTTTCGAGATAGTCCCCATTTAGTTGCATGTTGGCCCAGAGTGTCTGTCGGTCCTGGAAGATATGCTGGAAACAGTTTTCTTGATATTGTCTTTAGAACCATTGCTGTCTTCTTTATGTTAGTCGTTAAAGCAGCAAAATGCTCGTTTTTGAGACGAGGAAACAGAAGATGAAGGTGAAGGCGTCAACCATATGGATGAAGCTCAGGGTGTTTTCGTCGGATAATTCGGTTAGGATGTTCCAAATTATATTATAATGCATTGTTTGCGGGGAGATGTTTATAAACTATTCCACGACAGTCGAAGAACGAAATCATCGCAACCTTTTCTGTCTGCCAGTCTATCTCTGTTATTCGTCAATATTCCCTAACAATAAAGACAGCTGTGTTGGTTTCGTTCACTGCAGTGGTCAAAGTGCCTTGCTTTGTTATAAAATCCTTAATTTCTTTGAACCACCAAAGTGCAATTGATCGTGGCAGCGCACCACCGCCATATTTTTGCTGTAAATTAGCGTACACTTCCATACCGGATATCTGCAGACGGAAGCAAAATTTCAAAGCAGCGTTCTGTCCGTTACGAAGCGACTACAGTTTATGCAGCTAACTGGCAAACACTTGCTCTTTGCTGGCCGTACATTCTTCCAATTATTCCACCAATTACTAAGATCAGCTCATCTCACGAAAAACCGTTTCACCGCCGTGTCTTCACTGTGTGATGAGAAAAAAAAATCACATACTCTTTATTGTCTAGCCCCCGTAAATTATGTATTAAAACATAAATGGAATTTATAAAGGTTTCCACGAGGAAGATGGTCATGTTGGGATTTGCTGGCAGACAAGGACGGAGAGGAAAGCATAGCTAAATTTTTGATGAAAGTTAGACAGCTCAGGTATGATAACCGGGTAGGGGTTGGAGGAAACAAATTGACTGAAACCACACACTGTGTGTCATCCATAATGGCCTTTCTTTATATTTTATGCGTAGTTTTATTATTTTTAAAAATAATTCTTTTGGTATTTATTTTATTTTTATTTATTTAGTTGTTTGTTTTTTATTCCTAATATACATTTTATATTTTATTGCGAATATCTAATGTAATATCTTGTGCTAAATTAGAGAATGGTCAAGCGTATCATAAAAGCATGTTAGACCAATACGCCTGTTGAAATTTTTTTGTATTGTATTGGTGCCACTATAATAAATACGACTAACACATATTTGTGGTAATACAAGTATGCGTTTCATAGCTTGTAATAGCTGTCTATGAGAGGTGTTAATGAATGGAACTAAAGCAAAAGTCGTTTTAAATTGGCTATTTTAGTAAATTCTATTTCCCCCCTCTTTTTATGTTACAGCACCAATGAATATCTAAAAAATTCCTTGTAATATTTCTAGTCTTTTGGTCAGAGATCAGCTTAAGAGGATAAACAGCTGGAGCAGAAATAAAAGTGAAAATTATATTTATTTTGATAACTTACATTCCATTCAAATTAAATCTATAATGAGAGTTTGTTGATACAACAAAAATTACTAATTTGCAAACAAATATAAGAGAAAATAATATATGTTTCTATTTCTGTATTTTGCTGCTTTTTCAGGGTTAAGACTAGCAAATAAGATATAGTTCCAGAATTAGCGATAATCCTGAAAACATATTTACATTAGTCAAATTTTAAACATTCATACTGATTGGCATAGACATTGGCATATCAGTAAAAAGGGACATTATAAACACCGTGGAATTTAAATCTATTGCTCTAAACATACCTTGTCGCTTTCTTACTAAGGGGAAGTCAAAATAGCGATTTTCATTATCAGATTTTGATGTTGTAATAGCATCTTGATTTCCCTTCTATTTTGATATGCTTTAAAACGGTACGATAATTATATTTAAAAAATTACATTATTCACTCAAGTACATCCGGCACAACAGCCTAGAGCGTTAAGCCAGGAATTCGTGAGTGAGAGGTCTGCGGTTTGATTCCCTTCCGAACCGATCTTACTGATTTTTTTTTTTTTTTCAGGGTTTTCCCAGACCTCATAAATGGACTATGCAAGGAAGACAAATTTAAGTATGACGTGAAACGTTTCCTTTCTTAAAAAAAATAATTTCACCTTATGTATCATCATTGTTACTGCCTATGATGCCTCAGTAGAAAAATGTAAGTTAAACATCAACAATTTTGCAAATATTTAACTTATTCTCTAAATAAAGAGATAAAAAGAAAAGAAAAACACCAGGATAGAGGAATACATGGAGGACTATCAACCTGGAGAGATTTGGGTTCTATTTCTTTTAAAAACCGAGGTTTATTTTTTATGTTGTTTTATTAAAATTTCTGGAAAAAAAAATACAAATACCTCATTATCCAGCAACTTGAAAACATAAAAACTTTAAATTCTACCAACGATTTTTAACAGTCATAACTAATTGAATGGAAAAATTTGAACGCATTATAAACTGTCTTTTTTTTAAAAAAAAGCCAAATGTTTATGTAAAAGGATAATCATAATATTTAAAAAATCTTACTATTCAATGCAACTTCTTTTGATACCAATAACTGAAAAAGAGTTCATAATCACAGCACGGAAAAATTCAGCTATCTGTTTTTAATAGTGTCTGAGATAAACGGTAACGAACTGGCTCAATTTAATATTGGCAGGAATAGAGTATTTTGACTTCCCTGAAGGACTAAATATATCTTTAGTCAGAAATATACTCAGTTTACTTACGCTAAGATGTGCTTTGTTCACAATGCCTGGTGATAACTGTGCAGTTTATTTTATTGCAAAGAAAGAGCATTTAGTAACGGAAATTTTCGTAAACCACCTGACGATAAATGTTAATGATCATGTACAAAGAAATCGATTTCACTTGTCACATTTTCAGTTTTCCGGAGGCCTAGAGCTAAATTTTGAATTCTTGTAGTTTAAAAGACATCCATTTCCTTCTATGCTGTATTCTTGGATAGTTTTTAAGGGTCTAAATTTCACATAAAGAGAGGGGCATATGCCATTTTAAAACTTATACTGTGTTGCAGAGCACATGAACTTGATTCACAATATTGATGCATGGAAAGGTGCATACTTTTCTATCCATTACAACTTGGATAAATGGACAATTTATTGAAGATTACCCCTTTCAAATGCGTTCCATCTCATCGACCATTAATTTGACTATATAGAGGGATGTGGAAGGACCGTTTGAGAACCTGTATCGCTCCAGTATCTCATGTTCTGTTTGTTAACGTTGCCACACAGCTCAAACTTTGTTTCAGTGGACATTATTACTCTCTGAATGAGATCTGGTTGCTGTGTTGCCAAATCAATAAACTGCTCACAGGCTGTCCCTGCAGCACAGCCACAAGCCAGTACAGGTCACCTGGGACTTCTCTCAGGTGGGTGTCATTTGTCAGCAGTGCCTAGCCGCTCGATGAACATAGGAAAATTTTGTAATGAAATCAGGAGTGGCTTTTCCTGGCGGTCACCCATCCAAGTAATGACCACACCCGATGCTGCTTAACCTCAGTGGTCTTCAGTATGGTTCAGAGGGTTGTTGATCAGGCTCACAGTCGCAATCTGAAAGTTTATGTACCCTCCGAAGCTTTTATGAGTGGAAATTTATGTTTTTGTGCAAAACCCGAACCAATGGCCTTCCTGAGAGCCAAAATATTTGTGCAGCTTGCTAATCGCTTGGAACTTCCTTGAAAATCAATCCTTATGCATCCGTACTATGCCTCTTATCTGCATAATTCAAAACTTGTGCACCCAAATGTTCATGGTGAGCTGATCTGCAATGTGCTAGTGACTTTCAATGTTTAAATGTTGTCTAAATTTTCGCTGCATCACTTATGCAGAACCGCACTAAACAGAAAATGTATCTATCAGCTGACCAACGTTCCATGCCATTGGAACGGCATGGAAGCAATAATGGTATTGCTTGGATTGCTTAATATCACCCGTTATTCATTTTTCGTTGTTAACAAAGTTCATTGAATATCGAAAACATTGCCCCAGCTTATACAAAAATGTTATTTGAAAATTAGGAAGTTTTTATGTTTGATATTACATGAACAAGCCCCTCTAGAAGCTTCATTATAATATTACACACGCCGGTACGAACCTTATTCAAAGAGTGGGAACGGCCCAGCGTTAATTAGCGTTCAGCAGAAGTGCTAAAGCTAGTTGCTAAAACTACCACTGTGTTCAGCTAATATAGCAGAGTGGCCTTATCATGCCTGGCACTGTGGAACACGCCAACTTGTTTACAGAGTGCTTTTGCCAAGTGCTCTTCAGACTGGTCGCTTTCACAAAAGCCAGCCAGTTCCATCAACCTCTCCTCTGCGTTCTGTGCTCGCATATAAGATGGTGAGATGATGATAAAGCCGTGCTGGAGAGTCTTGAAAACGTACAAGGAGAAAGCTAACCTAGTTCCGGATCCTGTTAGAGATTCTTATCTTCACTGTAAGCACGTGCCTGGGAGAAACCCATCAAATAGCGGTGCTACAAGTGAACTAATCCTAAGGCACAATCAACTGTGTTTCTCTCAGGACGTATTAAAATGCCTATGAACTTGTTAAAATTTATATTTTAAAAACAACTTCTTTTATTCATAAAATGAATAATTCTATAAACATTATATCAGAAATAAAAAAAAATTAAACAAAACAAGAGAGCACCGGAGAAACATTTTGGAGAGCCACATCATAACTAAAAACTTCAGTCATCTGACCTCCAAATTACATATATTAATCTACTTAGAATGACATTTTTAAAGTTTAATAACATAATGACGGTGCATGAAACGTTATGACCCAGAGACATAAAGTCATTTCATGGAATGTTTACATATAAACTTCTCTCAGAAAAACACCGAGGGTGACAAAGAAATGTATACACACTTTCACAGTAGATATCTATTTAATATATTTCAAAATTGGGCCGAAAAACATCAGTAATGTGTAGTATGATGTTCTGTAAACAGATGCGACTCACATACATTACGATAGCGTTGCTACAATGAACAAATGAAGAAGATAACCAAATGGCCCAGTGTACCTGAACATTATACGTCTTACATGTCATTCATACAGTCTATGGAAATGAGGAATTTATTTCCAACAGGATGGTGCACCACTTCATTACCACCAAGATGTACGTGCGTACCTTGATGACAATCTTACAAGACACTGGATAGGACGAAGAAATCCTATTGAGTTTCCACCGCGTTCTCCAGATCTAACTCTGTTGGACTTCTACCTATGGGGAACTCTTAAGGATGTTGTATACCGTAGAAAACCAGCTACACTGACAGCACTTCGGGAAGAAATTGAAACGGCATGTGCTGCAATCGCTAAGGATACTTTCGCAAACGTTGCTCAATCAGTAGTTCAACGTACTCAGAAGTGTATCGACGCCGATGGAGGGTACTTTGAGCAACTGTTGTAACTGTAAAAGTCTAAGATGATTAGTGCTCATCATTTTCTGTTTGCGTGAATTCAGTTTTGTTATGTTAACGCAGTTATTTCTTCTTCCTTCAACCAACTCAGAATGTTACATTTAGAGGATTCGAACGTTGTGCCACCATCGCAGGACTTGAGACGTTAGCACACAATGACATCCACCATACAGTCCAGACGTACTACGATTGTCATAAGTGTTCTACGTCAAGTGCTCGTATTCAATTAAATGGTGACCATCTTCATGTTTTAAGGACAGTTTTTGCGTTTCACAATCACCATCATGTTTTAAATGTGGATTCCTGATCTGTCAGGAGCTGTTGAAACGCGTTAATGAGAATGCAATTTTATGAACTGAACACACACTGATGTTTTAACGTGAATCTTTGGTTAGGATTTTAGAAAGTACAACTATGACACAATTGGTTGGAAATTTTTCGCCAAGGCTCACAAAAAGAAAGAAAGAAAGAAAGAAAGAAAGAAAGAGAGAAAGAAAGCAAGCAAGCAAGCAAGAAAGAAAGAAGAGCCGTTATCTCAGGTCAAACGTCAAAGTATTGGTGACAGCTTATTCCTCATTCAGGATGTTATTGATTTCTTCTTCTGTAGGGTCAAAGTACGAATCGTTTGTATTACCAAGATGTCCATAGACGTCTTCGTGAAAAAGTGAGAAGAAAGCGACTTGGAATATGGATGCAGTTTATGGGTTCAGCAACACGATAACGCATCAACGTATTTGTTTGCGACTTTAACGCGAAAAACAAGACAACTGTTCACATTTCCTACTCTCCTGTCTTAGCATCTGCATCCCCTTCCCCTTCAAAACTGAAAGCCAGGATGAAAGAACAAAATTCCACACAGTTGAGGAGATAAAACGAAATTCGTACACTCAATTTCGTGCAATCTCCAAAATTTTAGGACGCTTAATTGGAATGGGAGAGATGCATCAAGAGGGAGATTACTTCGAGGGAGACAAAACTCAGTGGGATGTGATGAATGAAAGTCAAAATATATAAACGTTATTATTTTGCACAAAACTCGTATGGCACTTTAAGTACAGTGGAACTACTTCAATTAAACATTTACATGATCTGTTATGACACCCCTGTCAATCTTCAAGGTAAAATTAAGAAAAAATGATGATTGCTTCAAATATTGAAGCCCATACCATTAATGCTAAACTATTGGCGATGTTCTCAAAACTGCATAGAGTTTTTCGTCAATCCAAAAACGAAATTTGTGAAAATTCTGTACGCTACGGCATATAGAGCATAAAACAATGGTTTTGATAACAACGCAGCACTAATTTGAGACAAATTTATAAACATTTCAATGATTTTTGTCCGTGTATTAGTTTCCAGAGGTTTTCAATTTTGTGTACGGGTTTTTCCGCAATAATTATACAAACCTTCAGGGATGATGAAGAACAATACATTTATAAATTTGCAATACAGAACTCCGATCAGGAAATGTCTCAGCTGCAAGCCTTATCCTAAGTTGTTTAGGGGTACCCATGAAAGGGGAATAAAAATAAATAAATAAAAAAACTTACGACTTTTTTATATGTATTCATTTTATAATACCTACACTACTGTCATAAGCTGCGGACAAATTTACAATAGTGTTCAAAATGCCGTTCCCTAGCTTCGATTCAGGTATGACAGTAAGTTCTCCTTATTCGTCAAACAATCCTGAAAGCATTCTAACAATGCCATAAGCAGCTGGGATTCTTGCCAGGGACATCTTCCATCTCTACAGGTGTATCATAGGTAAGTCATTTCGCATGGCTTCACAAGAAAAAAGGGCAAGTTTTTATTTTGCTTTTTTTCCCTATTTTGACTCATGCAGCATATTTTAAGGTTTAACACCTGCTTTGGATCGTTATGGGTTTTTTTTTCTGCGATTATTTAGGAGTTATAAAAATCAAATAGCATGTTCATCTCACAAAAATATCTATTGAGAATATTGAAATACACGTATTTCTTTTCAAGCAGTTAAAAACTTTCTCCATTCACTTAAGTTCTTTAAATACTAGAACATTCATTAATGAAAGGAACGCACGGTTACCTCGGGTATACGAATACCAGAGAATAGAGAAGAATGAGGGAAGTACTGTAGTTTTGACTAGTTCTGACGAATACCTTGTATCGATCTCCAGAATACAATTCTAGGACATTTGTGGAGGGGGTAACTTCTCAGCTGCATAAATTTAACAAACAATTGCAAGCGAGAAAGATGAGAGTGGTACAGCTATGCAATAAATCGTCCCTACAGAAGTATGAGAGATACTATTATATTTACCTATAAACGCATAAACAGAAAATGAACTCAACCAGAAACCATTGCGCATCTTTTACTCATTCACCAGGACTATTCAAAACTACTTTATTTTTTCTTTATCAATATTTCCATGATGTCCTGTCGGTCCTGGCGGTGTAGTGGTTACCATCGGCCAGAACCGATGGATTTTTTCGGGCGTAAAAATCCTAAGTATAGCTTCCTTCGGAAGAGAAGTAAAGCCGTGGGTCCCGTGTCGTACATTTACGGCACAAAAATGAACCTCAAGCCTGACAGAGAGGCCTCTGAGCAAAATTTGTTGGCCGTTTCGCGCCCTAAGTTGGATGGACGCTGATGACCTGAGATGTTGAAAAGCGTCCATAAATAAATCAATCAAAAAGAAAAAATCATGATGTCTTGAAAGGTGATTGTAACTGCTATGAGTCCTTCCGAAATAACTTGTTTTAAATATGTTTCAATTACTTCGGTGGAAGTAGAACGTTCTTTTTCCATGATGAAAAATGTTCTCTCAGACAAGCGGCTGTCTATGACGATTGATAGCTTGAAAAAATCATCTTGTTATTGCTTGTTACCAGGAAAAGTAAGCTTAAGTACTTTAATTATGTGATAAAGAAAGTATTAAGTATCTTAAATACCTATTTTCATTAATAATGCGTGATGTTACTGTTTACACTTTAATAAATGCCTACACTAATTATACTACACCTATTTTCAGCATTTAAATGCCTGAACTTCCGGGCTCTATTGACTTCGTTGTGGTAATGTGATGGAATCTATGGAGGTGTATACCCATTTTTACACTCTCGTACAATAGACTACATCTCCTAGCAAAACACAATCACACCTTGTTTGGGGGAGGGAAACGACATTTACGGGGATAGGCTCATCTTTAGCAACACCTCGATGAAATGTCACACAATTCTCCTCTCTCTCTTGTGCTTTTATTGCAGGAAACCAAATGTCAAACCATCGTGCCCGTGAAATTGTATTAGCTGTGTGCTAGGGGGAAGTTGTGCTTTTGTTTCTAGACCCCTAACTTCGGCTGAGAGATCTTCATCAGCAGGATGCAGTGGCGAAGAGAATTAGTATGCAGTTATATGAATAACATATTGCAGAAACCCCTTAGATTCATTACTTTGTTGCTATTTCAGCCTGGAAAGAAGAATAGACTAAAAAAGCAATGAATTATTCAAAATTAACACGTTCGAAACTAACCCCTTATATCGGCTTTCTCCCTGCGAAATGAACAGTTTAAACATTTTTTTGTGATATGGTTATATAAAACATGCAGTAACTTACAACATAACAAATCATTCGGTCACAATAATTGTTGTTATTCCCCCGTGTTATTACTTTTTGAGTTATGAAATATCTGATTTTTTTTTACCAAATTTTGAACTGTTGTATGTATGTTTTATCTTAATTGTATTAATGGATTCAAACAATATTTTAAAATATTTAATGGTTATACGTTTATTTAATACGCCATTTTGCCATTTCATTTCACTTATTTTCTGATTTAGTTTATTTTTATATGTGTTATCATATTAATGTCAAAAACAAAGAAATCAAAAAAATCACCGTAACTTCTTACAGTACATCAACATTTCTTACGAATCCAGGCATACCAGGCTGTGTACATTCCTAGATTATGACTGCACTCGGTTCCCTAAATTTGCATATCATTGTCATTGTTAAAGTTCATGTAGATATACAGAACGAGCAGAAATTCTTAAACTTGTCTAAACGTTATGAGATAAAGTGAGTATGTTGAAAGCTGTTAACAACCCGGAAACAATGCGTCAACAATTATAGCTTAAATACAACAAAGGACAAAACAAAAGAGTGCGTGTGGGGTGAGGTAAAGCAAGAAATGTACTAGATAGCAGACTACATTAGAATCTACAACCAAATAAATACAACAGGGCAACGATCGTCAAAAATGAAATTCCTAATCAGTTCATATATACCTATATATATGCACAAATATTAACCTAAATCTAATTTCGCGTGAATTCTAGAAACCGGAGAACCCAATAGTTTAGTGCTAATCGCTACGGCCCAACGGCCTCGCCTCAGCTTTGTTAAGTACGAGATCTGTTTAATAAATTAGATCATAATGTTCTGCAAAACATTGTTATAGGAAATGAAACTATGGCCCTCTACTATGATCCCTTGTACTAAAGGGAATCAATGTAGTGGCAAATACCTTGCGAAGCACCGCTTCTAAAGGCTAAGGTCAATCAGTCAACCAAGAAGATCATGGCTACAATCTTTTGGCACTGTGAAGGAATGCTCTTCATTGACTTCAAGGAAAGGAACTCCACTGTAAATGGGGGGGGTACTATGCTGGCCTACTGCATAGGATACATATTTCCATCATAGAGAAAAGGCGAGGAAAGCTGAGTGGTGACAACGCGCCTGTGCATACAGCTCTTGCTACAAAGGAAGCTGTGAAGAAATGTGGATTCAAGGAGATCGACCATCCCCCTTACAGCCCAGTTCTAGCTCCCAGGTACTATTATCTCTTCTCAAAACTTCGAGGAAGGAAATTTAAGTGTGGCGAAGAAGTGATGGATGCTGTTTATGCCCATTTTGTAGACAAGAATTCAAAGATGTGAGAAGTATATTGCAATGCAGGGTAAATATATTGTAAAGTGTTAGGCCGGAAACTCGTGGACCTGCCCTCGTACCTGGAAAGTAGCCCAAACCTCAATATTACATAGAGACTTCCTTGTTTGTTACCAATTTGTTGCATGTGATTGGTACCGTTTCCTTGGAAAATGTCTTTGAAACCTATCAAGTGAGATCTAAAGAGTGTTTTTGAACCACAGTGGCATTTATTTTTAATTGTGTTTAACGCCCTTTTTTACTGCTGAGGCGCCACGGTGGTGGACACTGATGATACATGAGATGAAATGATAAATTGGGAAAGTATTTTTTAAGGGAGGAAGCGTTCTAGGCCTAAGTTCAGGGCCCCTCCCGGGCATTTGCCATTTATGAAAACTGAGGAAAACGTGGAAAAAACCTCAGTCAGGGAGGATGGTCCTGGTGGGAATCGAACCTCATACTTCTCGCTCACGAGTCCGCGCCTTAACGACGTCGGCCACCCCCCGTGGTGGTAACCGCAAGGAGTACCAGTTGGAAGGACTATATATCCGTTACCAGGAAGTCTCTATGAAAGAACATAAAAGCATTTTTGTGGCACTTATATAATTTTCCATGAAACATTCATAAATGGCACTAACTAGTTTTCTATATAATCTATATTTAGGGAGGAAAAAGGATGAAAAATATTGAATATATCTGTTCTCGAAACAGAGATCGTAAAAATGCCTGACGTGTCCCCAGAGCGCATAAACTCATACTGCTATATTTATGTCAGTCATAAAGAAGCATTATCGCTAATTTCACGTAATCGACATGGGGCGTCGGCATATTGGCTCAGAGCGATCTCCCCACATTTATACGTTCATTTGTTAGCATTATTATGTACTGCGCTAGTATGATACCTTGTTCTCTATTCAAAGAGCTATTTCTAGTATCAGTTACCTTCCTTTAATGCTCACTGAATCTACATAAAAAAGTAACTAATTCATGAACAGGTCTACATCTTCGAGAAAAGTCAAGTGTTTTTTTTTTTTTTCCCCTTGCTAAGCAGGAAGGTTTTCCAACCATGAAATTGAGGCAACTGGAAACTTGGAATTGTAAATATTATTAAAAACATAATTGACTAAAGAAAAATCGATATTTTTTTAAATTTAATACCTAGTTGTAAAAGCAATTGGTAGGGGAAATTCATTTAAAAAGTTTCGTCGCATATAAAGGTATAGTTCAGGACAAAACTTTACAACTTTGATAACCGCGAGCCGACTGAACCTTGGCTGGCACTAGTTGACAAGCAGACAGACTTTCAAACTACTGCGGCCGCAGTCAAGTTTATGGTCTAATTTTCAGTCATTTACATTATTTTAGCATTTCCAAAGCAGCTCAGTTGCACTAACTTGCGGATGCTCATTTAGAGGAAAGTTACCGAGTCAATTTGTGAAGATTTATTTCCGCGTGTAATAACAGCTGTTACACGTCTTATGAAAAAAGATGTTAATTATACAAATGGCTGTGTGGCGGCGTGACGGTCGAGATGCATTGTTCACTCTCTCCCTCTCCCTCTCTCTTCCTTTCTCACTGTGCAAACACTAAGAAGAATGGAAGCAAAAGAAAGTCATATCAAAATGCAAAAGCGGAAATATTAAAAAAAAAAAAAAAAAAAAAAAAGGGAAAATGGGCTGGGGAAGGCGTCATTTGACTACCAAATTGGCCAGTGGTGTAATTACTTCTGAGGTCTGCATATACCCCAAGCTGGCCGAGACCGTTAACATATAAGGGAAGGGGGCTCTACGTGAGAACTGGACGGATATGATGATAAGAAAGAGGATAAACAGAAAGAAACAAGGCATATTGTAAACGGCAATGATTACTATGAAATGTGGCATTTTTATATAAATGACTGCTCGTTGAAACCGTTTACTTCTGTTGCTAGCCATGTTTTACTGTGCAAAGTTTCAACACATATCTAATGTTTAAAATTCAGTTCTCTGTTACTTCGGCCAGAAACCAACTGTTTAATTATTCCACTAATTACTCAAGTAGGAATACAAAATAAGGACTAAAGAACAGTTAATGCAAGCTTAAGCCCAAAACGAAGTCTCAGGTAATTAAACGTGAACATTTTTTTTTATGAGGTAGAAAATAGGGAAGTATTTTTCAATTTTATGTTCCTGTTTTGCATATTTTGAATAAAACTTAAAATGAAATGGACATGATAATGACATTTTGATCAGTAGAGCTGAAATAAAATCTAACTTGGACTGCATCTTTTTGCTCATTCGCTGTACAAAATTCAGATAAATTTGGTTTGTACGATGTCTGTTAAAGTAACCAAAATATAAACATTTTTAAAAATTTCGTATATGCATTTGTTGACATTTTGTGAAGTTCTGTCGGCAAATTTTGTCCTCAACTGAGTCAAATTTTCGTCCTTTCATCGTAGATTTCACCTTGGAAATAAATACAATCCGCAGGTGCTAAGTCAGGATAGTAAGGAGAGTGTGAAGGAACAGCCATTTTATTTGCCATAAAATGATGAATATGCTTGTGCCTTGTCTTATTGAACGACCCATATTGATTTTTTTTATTGATTTATTTATGGACGCTCTTTAACAGCTCAGGTCATCAGCGTCCCATTCAACTCAGGGCGTGAAACGGCCGACAAATTTTGCTCAGAGGCCTCTCTTTCAGGCTTGAGGTTCTTTTTCGTCCGTAAATGTACGACACGGAACCCACGGCTTTACTTCCCTTCCGAAGGAAATCATACTTAGGATTTTTACGCCCCGAAAAAATCCATCGGTCCTGGCGATGGTTCGAACGACACATAATAGCCCAGGCCTATTCCTTCTCACGTTTTCTAGGGGACTTCTTGGTAAGACCAGAGAAATTCACAGTTTGACCCTCAAGAAGACATTCGTGAACATCTTAGAAAAATATCAACAGACCTTTGATTTTTTACCCGACCTGGTTTCACCTTTTGGTGAATTCCAAAGGAAAGTAATTGTGGTTGTACCTATGAAAATATTTTTGAAAATTTTCTTCAAATCTCCATCGATCCTACCAACTAGTCACAAAAAATTACAATTAAAATTTTGTATGTATGAATGTATACATGTGTGTATGTGTGTGTGTGGGGGGGGGGGTCTTTAAACGCTCTACCTATCGCAATGTATGTTTTTTCTTAACGAAACTCACTATAAGCCATTAAAATAAATAGATAAAAACAGTTTCTGAAAATTAGAGAAATTCGGTCATTAGGAGGAGGAAAACCAAAACTTGAATAGTGCGGAGCTAACGCAAAATTTAAAAATCGCTTTAGTGGCCGGAATTTAAATTTGTTTTAAAAGAAGCACCGTATATGCCATTGAAATAAAATAGTTTCTCAAAAGCAGTTAAATCATATTATTAGACAGGAGGAGGGTTAAAAGTCGATCTAACGGCATTAATGATTTTTTTGCAAGAAAACTCCGTATATACTATTTAAATAAAATAAGCAAAATAGTTTCTGTTAATCAGAGAAACCGATCCATTAGGAATGGAGGTTTATCCGAAACCCAAAATCAAAAAAGTCGCACTAGTGTTTGCAATATTTTTTCACAAGAAAACCCGTATATATATTTAAATAAAACAAGAAAAATAGTTTCTGAAAATAAGGGAAATTCGATCATTAGGAATATTATTATACCTGAAAACCGAAATTTAAAAACTTTTCTAATTTTCCCCCTCTATTGTTTCAAAATAAAAGGACAAATTAATCGGCATATAAACTGTATTTATAACGATGCATAGAGGTTTCATATTTGACAAAATTATTGTCATGAAGATATCAAATATGAAACATTAATCTAATCTAATCTAATATGTAAGCAAGAGCGCTCTTAATAACCTCCAGAAAACGTTTTCGTTAAGTATGTTTGTACTGCAATAATATTTAAATTAAAGTTCAAAGCTAATGAACATGGATGAAACTCGAATGTATAGTGTTTATTTGCTTAATACAATGTTTTTGTTCGTTGAAACATACGACATCTTAAATACACAAGGTAAGTGGGAACTTTCTGTTGTTTCTCTCTATTTTAGTGAATGTAAAGATGATACCAAGGGCTTAGTTCATAAACCTAGTTACAAAAATGTTTAAAAATACCCACATAGCATTGTTTATCAGTGCTTATATATTTCTTGAATTAATAATATACCATTAATTTTTGTGGTTTAATCTCAATAATAATAATAATTTAAATATGTGATTTCTCTTTTGTAATACTTATAGATTGAAAGAATTCTAATTTTGCTACCCTAATGACACAGTAATGTCATAACTTATTTCATTTCATTTAAGGCCTAATTTGGATTTTATATTCATTTTGAAACTTATTCCACTTTGTGAGGAATTCGCTTAGTTCGCGCAGCTCCTGCGTGACGGACTTACAGCCAATTGTGATGACTGGACTTTCGTCTCAATATCTTAACCAAAGACCCAAGTTTCATCACCAGTGATTATTCAAATCATAGAAGTTGCATCCTCTGCAAGAGTCCTAGCAGATCGCAATGAAATTGTCTTTCTTTTGTGGTGTCAACAGCCGAGGAACAAAATTTGCTGCGTACCAAACTTATCTGTTGCAACTTTGGACACCATTCAGAGATTGAGATTTGGAAATTTTGCTTCTTTAGATTATCAAGTGCTTCAGGTACAACCAAAATTTTTTATTGAAAAACAAGTTTATACTCAAATAAATGCTAGTTTTTGAAACGTAAAATGCTGTTCTACAAGTATGGGCTATACTTTGATATGGGTACAAACACAGTTCCTAAAACGGTTGCTACAAGTAGGGAGGGCTACAGCAAATTGTGGGGTTCTTAAACAGTTTGATATTTCTAACGAAATTGTGAATTTAAAAATAAGAACAATTAATTACTGGTTAAGAATAATACGGGGGGTATCAAGCTCTTATTCGGTCAGTCTGTCTAAGGGAGCAAATAAGGGAAGGGTGGGATAGGGGATTGGGATAAAAAATAATGAAAGGCTTAGACAAAATTGGATTTAGGTATATTTGGTTAAGGGGAAATTATATATCTGTTTATTAAAGGACGCTCTTTAACATCTCAGGCCATCAGCGTCCCACTCTATTCAGGGCGTGAAACGGCCGACAAATTTTGCTCAGAGGCCTCTTCTTTCAGGCTTGAGGTTCTTTTGCGTGTTGCAAATGTACGACACGGGACCCACGATTTTACTTTCCTTCCGAAGGAAGCCATACTTAGGATTTTTACGCCATTGCCCTTTTGATTGCTATAAGGACGATATTAGCATGTACGCTGTACGGCCCATGCGACAGTTGTATTTATTTGAGTGTATCCTAAAATGGTACAATAAAACGTCTACTACCACCACTACCACCACCACTACCCCTACCACTACTACTTTGATATGTAATCATAATGCTAAAGTTTGGAATTTTTATTTAAACATTTATATTTTAAATGTTACATATTTGTGTTTGCAAATATTAATTAATGTTATGTATTTGTATAAATATCCTTGGGAAAATCAAGGTAGGTGTAACGATATTTTGGAGTGTATATAAACGTTATTCTTTAACTCTGCCTCGAATAAACCAAAGGGAGAGATATAGAGATCGCTTGGCCTAATCGCTGAAAGGCAGAGGGGGAGAGAGAAAAAAGAGAGAATCGTTACCCCGGTAATAAATGATCGAAACATACGAGGCCAGAGTATGCAGCCGCACGTTCTCTGTTAAAATTACTACGTTGTCTCAGAGCAGATCTATGATATCGGAAGCTTCATGCGCCCATTAACGCAAGCGATCATGTTGCAGAATGATAAAAATAAATGGGATTTCACAAAAACTTCAAGTTCCCCATTAAAAGAGCTTTATTCAGCACAGACAGTGCCGTACATGTGTTATCGACATATCTGATGCTGTTAATTTTTTTTAAACTGTCTCCTCATTTTGGTAGGTTTTTCCTCCACCTCCTGCCCACGGCCAAACCAGCGATTCCTGTTTTTCCCTAGCCCCCGTTCCTTCCCTGGTCCGCTAACAAGCTCTGCGGATAGCGGTAGTGTCGACAGTGGCGCCATCAAATCGACAATTTCATTTCGCCCTCTCTTTCCTCGGCAGTTTAGCTCCAGAACAAGGGGTAGTGTTCATTGTGTCACTTTAAAGAAAAGGGTTTCACACAAAGAGGTTTGAAGCAAATAATATTATGTTTGGGCTCTTATTTGAGCTTAGATAAATAATTCAAACCCTAATCTTGTTCACGACATAGAGCAATGTATTTAAGGACACTTGACTGCTGAGTACAGCTAAACTTTGATCCTAATTTTCTCAGGTACTATTAAACACATATAAATAAAATGTTGCCACTAAATACAACAATCCCTTCTAAAGATATTTCTGTAAATTTATTGATATACGCATAATACTTATTAAAATTATCACTACTAGGAAAGTTTTTTCACATAAATAATATATTCTTGATCAATGATTATAATATTATATATTACAATACAGGGTGACCCAATGGAACATTACGTTTTTTGGAACATTCTTGAGGGACACTCGTATAGAATTGAATAAAAAAAAAACATTTTCAAGGAACAAGTAGCACAATGCAATTTATTAATTATTTTTAAAAAAGCACGTGAAACAATGGAATATGACGATTTTCAGAACGCTACCGCTTCCAGCGATTTTGCATTACAGTTATAGTGTTGGTTAATGTGTGTGTTTTTTATTGATTTATTTATGGACGCTCTTTAACATCTCAGGTCATCAGCGTCCCATTCAACCCAGGGCGTGAAAAGACCGACAAATTTTGCTCAGAGGCCTGTCTTTCAGGCTTGAGGTTCTTTTTCGTGCCGTAAATGTACGACACGGGACCCACAGCTTTACTTCCCTTTCGAAGGAAGCCATACTTACAATTTTTACGTCCGAAAAAAAATCCATCGGTCCTGCCCGGGTTCGAACCCGTGTTCTTGGATGTAGGAGGCACGTATGGTAACCACACATCACCAGGGCCGACTGGTTAATGTGTAACTATGCAATTTGTTCTATCCATTTAGTAAACAACAGTATTGATAATTGAACGGTTGAAAAACGTGTATTCGCTGTTAAAAGTTTTATTGAATTTCTGTCCATCTCCTACGTTCAGAGAAGGTTTAAGCTAGAATTTAATGTGCTAGAAATGCCGTAAACACTGAACTTTCAGATGGATGATAATGATGAAAATGAGTTATGTTTCCAGCAGGATAGTGCCACAGCTCACACCGCTCGTGAAACAATGTACACTGTAGATCGTGTTTGCTGTACACATAACTTCTCGATTTGCTGATGTTGCCTGGCCAGCCCAATCTGACGGCTGCAGACTTTTTTTTTTATGGGGATACTTGAAAAGTAAAGTGTACTGCGACATGCAGATAAAAGAAAACCTAACTCGTGAAATAGGGACATTGATCACGTTTTATTGCAGCGAGTTATCGTAAACTTCTCAAACCGATTACACGAATGTGCTCGTTGTCATGCAGCCCATTAAAAAATACGATTTTTAAAAAATAAGTTCAGATTAATAGATTGTATTGTGCTACTTGTTCTCTGAAAAATTATTTTTATTTAATTCTACACGAGTGTCCCATAAATCGGTTCTGAAAACCGCCACATTCTATTGTGTCATTCTATATATTAACTTAAGCACATTCCACCTAAACGATTTTCTCTTCTGTAAACGCATTTGAAAAAAAAAAGTGTTTATATTTGAATACCAAATTCAAGTAATTTTATACATATTATTTTAAATAAGATTACAGCATATATAGTCTTAAGGGTCAAAAATGCAGTAAGAATGCCATCTATGTATCTTAAAGAGTTGCAGAAAAAAGTGCGCTTGAAATATGGATATGAACAACGACTCAACATCGCTAGTCCTAATAGAATATTTCACTTTCTTTGTATCTTCTATTGTCTTCCTCTTACTATGGCCTTTAGATATTATGTTTGCATGTCTCCATACGGTATCGATGAGCCTTTTTATGGTCTATCGCCGTCAGTGCAATTTTCATCCTATCCCCAAACTGATCATATATTTAACTGCTGCTGCGTCCAACTCATCCGATTTTAATGTGATGGATCCAACAAATAACTTTTTGATGTTGGGCTTTCAAAACACAGTTTCCGGTAGGATCACTACCAATAAAGAAATGTGATATCTCCTCACTCAGTTAAGATAAAAATAAGATTTTCATCCCACCTTGTATACAAATGCTCCAAGTTTTGTAACAATGAACATTATGGCGCTAGTGCGCCTGCATATGGTATGACCATGCACAATTTTTTTTTTTGAAATGTCGCAATCAACTGTTAGAAACAAGTTCTGTGTTAAGAAAGATGGAAAGCGGCAAGAAACATTGTCTGTCAATAAAAAATGTGAGCATGCCGGTGCACTTTGTCAGACGTGAGAATGCAACATGATTGAGAAATCCATTCTCATCATCAATTTGAGATAGCACTGAATTCATAAACTCGGCCCTTCCGAGTTTTATCATTTGATTACAGCTTCGGTACAATTTTTATTTTGTATGGTGTAAATCGTAATCTTTTGTCGGATTGATTTCTGAGGGCTATCCTGAAGTGCTTGGCTAACATCTTCAACTTTAGCTGTAGCGGTTTATTATTATTATTATTATTATTATTATTATTATTATTATTATTATTATTATTATTATTATTATTATTATTATTATTCCATTTCACAATGGTATGGCGTCTAGAGCATTTCCTGCCTGAATCTCCTTTGCACTGCAATTGGGAAAATTCATCCCGCTAACCAATAACATTTCACTTTCTGTTGAACTGAGAATTTCAGCATTCTAACTATATGTATTGTCATACCACGTGCATTCGGTCCTGGTGGTGTAGTGGCAGTCATACTTGCTTTCTAAACCAAAGATCGTGGGTTCAATTCCACCCCGAATCGATGGATTTTTTCGAGCGTAAAATCTTAAGTATGGCTTTCTTCGGTAGGGTAGTAAAGCCGTGGGTCCCGTGTGGTACATTTACGGCATGATAAAGAACTTCAAGCCTGAAAAAAGAGACCTCTGAGCAAAATTTGTCGGCCATTTCACGCCTTGGTTTGAATGGGACGCTGATGACCTGAGATGTTAAAGAACATCCATAAATAAACAAAATAAAATAAAAATCCATGCGCAAGATCACTAGCGTCATAATTTTCATTGTTACAAAAGTTGGAAGAGTTACTATACCAAATAAAATGAAAATCATATTTCTAACTTATATGAGCGAGGAAATATTCTCATTTTTTACTGTAGTGATTCTACCGGACACACTGTAGATAGTGAAAACTTTAATTGGGATTCTGGGTGTTCCATGCAGCTAATTTTCCAAGAGCATCTTTAGCCAGAACATTGAAAACGTCTTTAAAATTAGCACTAAAAATCTGAAGCCTAAAGGCAGGGTTATACTTTACAGAAAAAGTTTTCCCACCCTTCTGCAGCAGGAAAGAAACAAATATATACATATGATCATGTTCGTAGTATATTGCCTAGCATGTATGGCCTATTACCACAATATTTAAATGTAGAAATTAAAAGTTCTTAGAAACAGAAAATCCCAACATATCACACACCCACACCCACACACACACACACACACACACACACACACACACATATATATATATATATATATATATATATATATTTTAAATTGAGTGTCTAGGTTTTATCAGGTAAAAAAAAAGCTTTAACCTAACAACAATCCACTGTCCTTAAAGGGATACCGATGGCTTAATGTTAAAAAATTACATAGCAAGATATTACACTTAAAATTGCTGGATTTGTTTGATTTTTTATTCCTTTCTTTATAACGCTTATTGCAGTATATTGAATACTGCAAAAAGTTCACAGGCTAAGGGGGCATGTCATTAATAAAAAACAAATACAAAACAAAACCAATGTATCATATAAGTTACTTAGATTACAAATTCATCTAAACTATAAATTAAGTGCACATTGTATTTTTTTTCAATCTTTACATTGATTTTTGGTTCTATATTACAGTTACACTCCAACATACTTATTGAAATTATTGAACTTTTTATGAAGCAAACTTATTCAAAAATATATTAACTAATTAGTTATATTCATAAAATAAATGCACTTTAAACTATGTACTCTTTTTACAGAGTGCAATGTTATGGCTATGAGGGTTTATTTAGGTATAAAAATTCAATTCCAATCTTCAGAATACATGGAAAATTGCATGCAGTAGGTTTACAGAAATATATAACAAATAAACAAACAATTGAAATGGAAATGAAAATCCAGATTTGGAAAATTCGGGTTACAGCAAGGATTCGAACCATGGATCTTCAGCCTTCCGTGCTGACGCTCTAACCACCCGAACTACCGCATCCTCCTCTAAGCAGGGAACCACGAACCACTCTCATCTGACTCCGTGTTCTTCCTTAAGGTTTCCCTACTTAAGAGGCGATTCAGCTACGTGTGTTTAAGACATACATTTCTATTTTAACCACAAACTACTGCCACGTGTGGCCGAGGTCGTTAAGGCACGGACTCATGAGCGGACGATCTACGGTTAGATTCCCAACTGGTCGGTCTTCCCTGGCTGAGATTATTTCTAGGTTTTTCTCAGTTCTCATAAATGGCAAATGCCGGGGAAGTACCTTAAATTTCGGGCTGAAACGCTTTCTCCCTTAAAAAAATAATACTCCTTTCCTAATTTATAATTTAATTTCATGTATCATCCATTGCCTTGGTTCCTCAGTAGTAAAAACGGACGTTAAACACTATTGAAAATAACACAAACTATATTTGTGTTAATTTATATATGATTATTATAATTTACAGATTTCATTTTGAAAATTAACATCATTGTCACCAAGCGGAAGTAAATAAAGCTGCACAGAGAGTGTATGAAGGCTCAAAGATACATAAACTGTTGTATTTCTTCAAGATAACTGACTAAGAAAAAAATTGCATTAACTTTGGAACGCCACTTTTACATTAAACGTAAAATATTTCTGTAGCAAAATAGAAAATTGTTTCAAGAACATACTGTATATTTACAAAAAAAAAATGTAACAAACGTTGAAAAGGAATTTTACATTAAAGGTAACGATTCGAAAAGTTAGTTGAAATAATAAAATATGGATACATAAAAGATTCTTTTTCTATCATGCAGCAACACCGTTTTCCTCCGTCATTATAGGATTTTAAATGCGGTGTTAAGTCGCACACTTCTTGGATAAACCCTAGAACACAAATGAGATCAAAGCTAATGCCTAAAAGGCAGTTTTAACTGCAATCAAGCGTTATCTCTTGTACGCTTTGTCTGAAAGTCTTCCGCCCTGCAGATATGTAAATTCCTACAGCGAAATCCTACACTATGGTTTTAACTTCCATTAGATTCTGCACTACAAATGTTTGCCCTCGAGATAATCTACCTCGGATTTTCCAAAAGGCTTTGTACTTTAAACGCTCCATGCGCTTTAAAAAGACGTTGTTTCTGTAACTTACGTATGCGTAAAAAACAAAGATTGGTACGCATTATTAAACTACTGTACAAAATTACTGCGGAGATTGTTACAGCATACATTTCTAAGCGTTGAAAATGCTTCTTTATGAAAACTGAAATACACTCAGTGGAAGAAAAAGCGAAACCAGCACTTAAGCTTGAGCTTCAAGCCTTATATAAAACCAGCTTTGCGATATTACTAAAACGCAACAACATGCTTAAAAAGCTTTCGTGTATTCGACACCATTAATTTTGCGCGTTAAGGCGGCTTTTTACAACAATCAATGGAAAGCGACGTGTTAATGTGTAAAACTGTTGCTGTGCATTGTTGTGCCGCGTGATAATTTAAAGCATCCAGGCTTGCCTAGCGACGATTCTTAAGTAAGTTTTAACATTTTAAAATTGCTCTTAAGAGTTGAAGATACATCAAGGGCTGTCGCAGTAAATGTGGGAGCACTATGCTGGCCTACTGCACAGACCTACGTGCTTCCATCATAGAGAAAAGGCGAGGAAAGCTGAGTGGTGGTGTGCGCCTTCTTCACGACAACGCGCCTGTGCACACAGCTCTAGTTGCAAAGGAAGCTGTGAAGAAATGTGGCTTCAAGGAGATCGCCCATCCACCCTACAGCCCAGATCTAGCTCCCAGCGACTATTTCTTCTTCTCAAAGCTCAAGAGGGACCTTCGAGGAAGGAAATTTAAGTGTGACGAAGAGGTGATGGATGCTGCTTATGCCCATTTTGCAGATAAGACTTTTGACTATTTTGGAGGGGGGGATTGAAAAGAAAAGATTGAAATTCAAAGATGTGAGAAGTGTATTGCAATAAAGGGTAATTCTATTCAAAGTTAAATATAGTTTTTGTCTTTATCATACCTAGAGAATGGTTAGGCCAGAAACGCATGAAATTACCTTTGTATACATAAGTTTTTGCCATGTAAATCGCAGAAATTCTCATAAAATAATCACGCATTTTTCTCAAGTCGAATACTAACTTTCAAAACTGCTTGCTTTCACGTAGTGCTTTACCATTGGGCGGCACGCTAATAAAAATGGGCAACTGGCGCCTCTCTAATTACTGCGAGGAACTAATTCGGTTCCCTTGGTTAGAGACGAGGATCTAAGCGCCGTGAAGCTCATCAGCATAGCTGCTAATGGACAGTGGGGTAATGCAACGGCGGTAAACTGCAGTTTAGATGCCTCGTAATCGATTCTCCATAGTCTGGTCGGCTAACCACCTCACTCAACATCTAATGAGTATTCTCAGCTACTGTATTGATTCAATCGGTAACCTACATTCTTCGAACTTAAGTACGAACGATTGCTTGTAACGCATTAGCGTGAAAATAACGAATGAGTGGCACGAAAGAAAAAATGGTTTAGAAAAAATAAAAATTTAAAACTTCAATCTGCCCGCCTTCTGAGAAATTAATGACGCTTGCGCATGCATAACAAGATAAGAGCAGCGCAGTTCACGCATATGGGAATCTTTATTCCCTTGTTTTCAGGCCCTTATCCATCCGCTTGGAGATGCTGCGTCTTGAAGGAGTAAAACAGCTTTGAATTTGCCACTACATGAATATTTATATTATTTTTATTTAGTTTGTTTTGCAATGTATTAACACCTTCTGTCAAACAGTTACAGAATTAAAAAATACAAATATTGCATATTATAACTATTAAGTTATAAATGACATGAATTGCTGAACACCAATGATCTTCTTTTAGGTGACTATTTTCCATTTTTTTCTTCGACGCTCTTCACTCCCGATGTCTGTGACCCTTCTCGTTTCCGTATTCCTAATGGAGTTCGTTTATGTATCACGTTTGGTAATCTTTTTTCACCCATTTGCATTAAATGACCTCACTGTATAAATAGTCTAAAATGTGCTTCATAATATTATTTTTAATTCCATTTTTTTTTTGTCTTATATAATTTTTGATTCTATCTCTTCGCGATACCCTTGCTGACCGTCCCCAGTAATCCATTTTTATTCCAAATATCTACTCTTGTAGGTATTTTTAAGTTACTATGTTTGTGCACCATATAAAATTGTGCTTTGAACAATCAATTCATAAATATTACATTTTATTTCTTTAATTTATTTTATTAATCTCTTTATCCCACAATAGAGGATCAAAAATCGATATTGTAAATTGTGCTTTCTTTAACGTTTTGTTCATTTGTTCATGGTCAGTAATATTAACACAAAAACTTTATATTTATCACTATATTTAATCACTCATTTGTTTTGAATAATAGGTATTTTTTCTCCTATTCTATATAATTACATTTTTCAAAATTAAACTTTAGCCCGTCTTTTCATACTCTTCAATGATCGTTCTACCCATGTATTGTGGATCATCATATTCTTCAGGTATTATTATTTGATCATCTGCAAAGTATAAATACTCCTGTCATCAAACTTGACTGTCCCATACTTTCACGTTCCTTCATCCAGACATTTAAAGTCTCTTCAAGATATATTTTGAACAATTTTGGGAATAAACACCATCCTTGACCATGGAATTCTGGTCATAATCTAAATTGTATTTTAATTTTTGTCATATACACACTTTCACAGTAGATATCTACTTAATATATTTCAAAGTTGAACCGGAAAACAACAGTAATGTGCAGTATGGTATTCTGTAAACAGATGTGACTCACATTCATTATGATAGCCTTGCTAGGTGACAGGTAAATCAGCAATGAACAAATGAAGTCCAGACTATAGTATGATGTTCTGTAAACAGATGTGACTCCCATTACGTAATGTTAGCGTTGTTGCAACAAAATGGAGCCAAGAGTATCATTTGAACAGCGGAAAGCAATTTTGAAGAGGAAAACCGAGAATGTTGTTAAAGTTCAAAGGCAATGGAGACGTGTGTACAGAACAGAACCGCCAAAGCGAGTGACAATTGCACGTATTCGATACAAATTTGAGACTCATGGTATCGTATGTGATGTTCAAAAGGGCAGATCTGTGAGACCTCGCACAGCAACAAGCCCCGCGTCCTCGGCTATGGTTTCGGAACGTTTTGAGCACTCACCGCAGAAATTTACAAAGCAATATGCATGTGAGAATGGGATTAGCAGAGCAAGGCGTGCATCATATCATTAAAACAACAAAGTTGAAAGTTTTCATCCCAAGGCTTTTGCATGCGTTCATTAAACGAAGATAACCCTGATCGGAGAATGCAGTACTGTGAGTGTTTTCGGAACATGGTGCAAGTGGATGAGACCTTCGTAGGGAAGGTTGTTTGGTTCGATGAGACAAGTTTAAGTTGAACGAAACTGTTAACCGGCATAACTGTGTCTACTGCTGTACAAACAATCCACATGAAAAGCTGTTAATTTTACTGGAATTAATATTTGGTATGGGTTGTCATCAAGGGGTCTAATTGGGCCATTCTTTTTTGAAGAAACAGTAACTGGCCCAGTGTACCTGAACATGATACGCACATTCGTCTTAACTGCCATTCATACACTCTATGGAAATGAGGAATTTATTTCCAACAGGATGGTTCACCACTTTATTACCATCAAGATGTATGTGCGTACTTTGATGACAATCTTACAAGGCACTGGGTAAGACGAAGAGGTCAGATTGACTTTCCACCGCGTTCTCCGGATCTAACTCCGTTGAACTACCTACGGGGAACTCTTAAGGATGTTGTATACCGTAGAAAAACAGCTACATTGGCAGCACTTCGGGAAGAAATTGAAACGGCATGTGCTGCAATCGCTAAGGACACTTTCGTAAACGTTGCTCAATCAGTAGTTCAACGTACTAAGAAGTGTATGGACGCCGATGGTGGGCATTTTTAGCAACTGTGACTGTAACTGTAACTGTAAAAGTCTAAGATGATTAGTGCTCATCATTTTCTGTTTGTGTGGATTCCACTTTGTTATGTTGACATAGTTTTTTTGTTTGCTTGAAGAGTGTATACATTTTTTGACACCTCTGTATATAAAGGCATGTGCGGGGGTCATTAGAAATGCTTGAAGAGCGTGGTAAACTTTTACCAAAGGGCGAAAACTTTTAACTGGCACAAACACAGAATCAGCTTCCCTTATACTGTGTGTTCATACATTTTCGTATTTTAACGGCAAAAGTTACTGCTAGGAAAGCGCGTTTCACACATCTTGGCATTACAGCAGAGGTAACTAACAGCGCTTTCTTCGCTCAAATCGTGAACGATGTTCAGGACTTCCGATCGGTCACTACATTCGCAAACGTCCTAATTGCCCTTGATCACATCAGGTTGCGCACTTCTGACATAGCAACTGAGAATGGTAGAACTGGAAAGGAGAAATGTTATCAATACCTTGGTTCAACTGCTTCTTTTATTACAAGCGTATTTTTATATCTTACAAAGTTTACATTTAATAAAGTAACTGATGATGACAACAACAATAATGATGATGATGTTGATAATGATGATGATTCAAACGAAAGCAAGAAAACGGAGCTGCTGATAGAAAGTTGTTCTTCATGTCCGCCATTTACTTCCAACTGTTCTTATTCCTTTATATACTATCCCACGTGATTTCAGGCATATAACTGATGTAGTTCTTCCAGTAAACTGAAGCCTTGCATAAACACGGTCCTTTACGTAACTCCAGAGGAAAAAAAAATTATAACATTTTTAGCCTAACCTTGAAGTAATGCTTAACAAACCACATGCGCATATGTTAGGATTCTAAAGTGGTTGTGTCTGCAAAAATATTTCGTAAATATTTCGTATATTTAAAAGGTAATTTCCTTGGGGGGGGGGGTAGGTCAGTTCAAGCTGACAGGAGCCTTCAAGTCTGCAGTTATGATTTTCACATGTTATTACATGGGAGGGGGTTTAGAGGGAAATTAAGAAACGATTGAGGGACATTAATAGATAACTGACTCTTTCGGAGTGGCAGAAAAGTTTTCGCTAGAGATACAATCGAGCTGAAAATCGAATGGGGGATGAAGCGTTACATTTAATAAGGGGCTCGCTTGGTGTAGTTTAGGGGCGCGTGGGGGATGACTAAAGTAACAGAGAGAATCTACCCTATATGCGCGGAGAAAGAAGAATCTTGGGAGCATATTCTGGCATGGAGAATGTTAACGGCGGGGGGGAGAGGACAATGCTAGTACTGGACTTCGCTGGCAGATAGAAAGGAGGAAGAGGGAGTAGGTAAATTTTTAAACAAAGTACGACAGATCAGATCTGAAGAGGCAGACAATCAGAAAGGGGGGTAGGGGAACATAAATCACAATTTTTTGTACATATGTGTAAGTGAGTGGAAGTTGTTTACTTTTGTATTGTTTTCTTTTCTGTTTATGCTACTTAGGTATTTAAAATATGTTTTTATTATTTATTTTTCCATTTATTTATTTCATTATTGATTTTGTTATTTGTCTTTTTAAAGTTACATATAAATTTGTGCAGTATCATGTATTTCCTAGTGTATGAGAAAGCACATATGCTCTCAGGATCGTGAAACATGGATGAGTTAGATGTGTTACAATATATATTGTAAATAAATGCTTCTACTACTACTACTACTACTACTACTACTACTACTACTACTACTACTACTACTACTACTACTGCTGCTGCTGCTGCTACTACTACTACTACTAATAATAATATTAATAATAATAATAATAATAATAATAATAATAATAATAACACTTAAAAGCTGAAATGTAATTTTACACCATTATCAAGCAAGATGATGCTGAAACCACTCTCTTCAGTTTCTATTTAGTTTTGGCATCGGAAATTAAGCATTATCCTCCGCAGTTCCCTCTGAGAAATAGAAGACATTTGTTCACGAATGTTATTTTTCTGTTAATCTAATATGTATGGATTTGTCTGTTACACTTTTCCTATAATGTCCCGCCCCAAGAGATAAAAATCGCAGGATATTAATTAGGGAGACCGAAGGGGCCATATGCTTTTAGTGATGATTCTATCGTCGAATAGTTCATGAACTACTTGCAAGGAGACACACCTGTATGTGCCGTTGCACAGTCCTGTTGGAAAGTCAGGAACCTACGTTACCTCACAGTTAATTCACAGAAAAAAGGTAGCAAAATATTCTGCACACATACCTTCACTATTAATTGCTTCTGTAAAAATACTGGGCCTATTCTTCTTGTTATCATAGATTTTCATTTCTTTTTCCAACCTTTTCTCAATCCCTTTGGTCATAATAGGTCAATGTATTCATCCGTTAACACTCCATGAGTGTACACAACAGTGGGACATTTAAATTCAATATTTAAACGCAACAGCAGCAAGGAACAACAAAATAAGAGAAATGTTTGAGAGACGCCGATGCTTTAAGTGGCTCTGTGCAAGAAATTCGTTTGGGCGAGGCAACAATTAAAAAATTGAACCCAAATTACAAAATACCCTCGATTTCCAAATAACCACCAACTTCAAATTAACTGAAAATAGGTTATTTACTACACTGCTCAACAATGTCATCAAAACTGCAGTGATCTTCAACAATCTTTTTTGGCATTATTCGCGATAACTTTCACATGATGAAGTTCAGTGTCCCGCTTTACGATTGCAGTAAACGTTTTCCGAAATTTTGGCAAAAGCTTTTTAGGATTGATAAGACATTTCCTTAATGTAATTTAAGGAAATGAAGGCCAGGAGTACGCGGAGTAATGTGCGATTCCATATAGCAGAAGAAACAGAAATGCTGATCATGTTTTAACTTATTTCAAGAAAAAAACTCCAATTCACATGTCACACTTACTTCCGAGAAATTATCCACCTTAGCTCGGATCAAGCACTAATTCTTCTAGGCCGCCACGGGTGGCCGAGGTCGTTAAGGAGCGGACTCGTGAGCGGGAGGTCTGGCGTTCAAATTCCGCCAGGACCGTCCTCCCTGACTGAGATTTTTTCCAGTTTTCCTGTCTTCATAACTGGCAAATGCCCGGGAAGTATCTAAACTTAGGCCTGGAGCGTTTCCTTCCTTAAAATGCCTTTCTATATTATCTCATGTATCATCATGTCCATCGCATGTGGTACCTGTGTAGTAAAACGGGCGTTAAACACCATTAAAAAAATAAATCTTCTCTCGTCAATCCCGGTAGTGTAGTGTTAACCATACTTGCCTCCTAAACCCAAGATCGCGGGCTCAATATCGGTCAGGATCGATGGCTTTTTCGGGTGTAAAAATCCTAAATATGGCTTCCGTCGGAAGGGAAGTAAAGCTATGGGTTGCGTGTCGTAAATTTACGATATGTAAAAGAACATCAAGTCTGAAGGAAGAGGTCTCTGAGCAAAATTTATCGGCCGTTTCACGCCCTGAAATTGAATGGTACGCTGATGACCTGAGATGTTAAAGAGTGTTCGTAAATAAACGAAATAAAACAATATCTCTTCTCTGAACTGATCTTCGGTGAAAGAAATGACTACGATAATATGAAAAGATCCATGGTGGAGCACTCTGCAAGTAGAACGTCTGATTGAAAGACATTCTGTAATTCATTCATATTAATGGCTATTTTTTTAAGTCCTGCCAAAGAGTTTTACTATTGGCTACTGCATTATTTCGGTCATTTCATAAGCTGAGCGGGGTTAGCAAAATTACCGCTAATTCTGTTCTGCAACGATATACGACCTCGCAGTGCAGCTGTTTATGTGTTCATTATGTGGCGTAAATTAGGATATGCAGAATTATGAGGTAGGTACTAGGATTAGCAATCATTATCATATACCTCGCTAAAGACATTTCATAAAATCACAGGCGCACGAGATTACACATATTAATGTCTCAGTACACACTTTATAAACCTCAGTGGGGTGGTTTTAGCAAATTACCCTTATAGTATGTAATATTCGGGCCGGCGTTGCTTTTGCCGGGTTGTTTTGTCGTAACGGTTGGTTTAAAATCGAGAACTTTCACGGCACTACAATAAACACCTCAGTGGACTGAAAGTGTATAGAGAAGCGGAGAGGGACAAAACAATCAGAAGTGAAAGGTGTTAGGAGAATTGGAAGAGTTGTCGCCAGACGTTGATTGTGGACGGTAAGGCCCGGGTTGGATTTCCGATTGCCTGACAATTTTTTTACAAAGATTTTTCTTATGTGGGAAACTTAGGCAATAAAAATTTTCCCTGAGCTCATCCGCCCGAATTATCATCTATCATCCCCTCGACAGTTGTACTTGGGATAACGTAACTGCGTTTACCGGGTATCCCATTCTCAGATGTGTGCTACACTCTCGCCAGGCTGAAAGGAGCATCCCACATAGTGGTAGTATTGAAAATAAATAATATTTAATATACTTTTATTTATATGTACAGTAAAACATCTTTGCCTGGAACTGGACAATTTTCTATGCTTTCCCACTAAATCCTGGAAGATTTAGTGGGAAAGCATTTATTACTCCTTATTATAATAACTAGGACAATTTCTCTTTCTGTTTTGTATTTCTGCAAACTTATTTAAGCTTGATTGGTATTTATCTTTAAAGCTTCAAATGGTTCCTCAGAAAGTAAACACTACTGTAACATCAAAAAGATGGGGTTTTCCCTAACTGGCTTTCTTTTACCTGTTTGAGCTTGATGACATTTATCTCCATACTTTGCAATGGGACGTTAAGCACAGGTATGGAAAGGGTAGGGTTTTCTATAACTTTTATTTTCTGTTGTGATTCCACAATTCTTTACCAAATGTAAAATTGTTTCGTATTTCCCAGAAAGTGCACTATAAATAACTATAACTTATTGAAGCAAGCAAATGCATGCTTAAAACCCGCAGTGTACCTCAGTCACTGTTGAGGTGTGAAGTGCAAAAGGTTATTTTTAACCTGTGTGCAGTTTTAAGTTATTTACTTTTATTTTACGTTTATTCAACATTAATGTGTAATACAAATGCTGTTTCCTTGTACAAACGTATCATGGACACCTCGTTAAATTGAAACATTTTTTAGTGAATCTTTCATACCCCTCGGGTTAGAGAGGTTTAGCACTAAGAGGATGCTAAAAATATATATTCACTTCAAACAAAGAAAAACACTGTGTTAACATCAACAAAACTGAATTTACACAAACGGAAAATGATGAGCACTAATCATCTTAGACTTTTACAGTTACAACAGTTGCTCAAAATGCCCACCATCGGCGTCGATATACATCTGAGTAAGTCAAACTACTGATTGAGCAACGTTTGCGAAAGTGTCCTCAGCGATTGTAGCATATGCCGTTTCAATTTCTTCCCGAAGTGCTGCCAGTGAGCTGGTTTTCTACGGTATACAACACCCTTAAGAGTTCCCCATAGCTAGAAGTCCAACGGAGTTAGATCCGGAGAACGCGGTGGAAACCTCTTCGTCCTATTACCTTTGAACTTTTACAACATTCTCGGTTTTCCAGTATCACTTCAAAAATTCCTTCCGAAGTTCAAACAGTAATCTTGGCTCCATTTTGTTGCAGCAACGCTAGCACAGGTAATGTGAGTCACATCTGTTTACAGAAAATCATACGATAATCCGGACTTCATTTGTTCATTGTTGATTTACCTATCATGTAGTAACGCTGTCATAATGTATGTGAGTCATATCTGTTTACAGAACATCATACTACACATTACTGTTGTTTTTCGGTTCAACTTTGAAATATATTAACTAGATATCTGCTGTGAAAGTATGTATACATTTTTGACATTTTGTAGCTTTATGTTCGCTTGAATAGATTTTGCCTTACATGTTAAAGCATCGCTCTAGCTTCAGTAACTTCAGTACTTTCTGAACAATTAAACTTAAACTTGCCTCAGATAGTACTCTTCTGTTGGATATGTTTCCAAATATATTTCTCCATTTTTCATTTTATATGATTTTAAGCAGTACATTTACTAATACCATAGAAGCACACTGCTCAACGATCTGATTTTGTTCTTCAATGCAAGAATAACTTGCAGCGATTGTTAAATATCTAAATCTAATCATATATCTTGCTTTATTTTTTTAACATGCCACACTTTTAACGTGTTCCTGAAGTAGAGATTTTGTGCATGCAGGTAGATGAATAAATTTTTTACTAATATAATGTATGAGATATAACGCCTTGTAGTTTTATTTAATCTTCAAGTAACGAACTTAACACTCCGATTGTTATTCTTATATCACGTAATTTCAATGTTACGTTTTTTTAAGAAGAGCATGCATTTTATACAGGAATATATTTTTGGTAACAAAGCAGTTTTTATTAATTGAGATTATCGAAAGCAGTTTTTGGAAGCTTCACTAATGTAGGTCGTGAAGATATAATTCTGTAGTGCACGGGAAAGCTTTTAGAAATACTCATATCGTATACTGGTAACTATTGAAATTACAATATATTGCGCATGTTCATTATTTTTAATTGTGTTTGACGGCCGTTTTATTGTATGGATATGCATGTTCATAATAACCATACAAAATTTATATCTGTTTTCCCCTTCAGTTGTTTGAGGAGGCATTGGGATCTTTGACGTCAGTGCGTTCGTCCTACATCGATCCATGATATATGCACTCATTTCGCCCAACACGAGCACCAGTTTTTTTGGAGTGGCATGCCGCACTATCGGTACGACATAATTCTATCTTGATCAAATTCAGACATCTGCTGGTATTGCTGTCCTGTTTCGATTAGTGATACTCATTCCTTCTGAGAAAATGTGGCATCGATTTAAAGAGCCCCTTATGAGCATTGCAGTTTTCACGACCAGCAGTATGTTTTTCATTAAAATGATTTTCACTCTAATCAATAAATAACAAATAAACACGTTGAATGTTAAAATAGTGTCTTTCAGAGCTTTGAGGTCATGATCTAGCGGCTCATAAAGTGTTCATCTCAACTTAACAATTGGTCACGCACTGTAGCGGACATCATCAGTGGAATAAAATTATGCAGCTACCTGTCTACTTGTCTCTCCACTTTCTTGGCGTGAGGCTTGGCTGTCAACAGCAGAGAATGGGATGTGACGTAGGAAGAGGAAGATAGAAGAGGGGTGTGAGGAATTCATAAGATATACAAGAACAAGAAATTCAATAAGTTCTAAATATCAACACTATTCAAAGGAAAGGTATTTCCATCATACATTCGACACAATTTTAAAAAGGCACAAGAGCAAGACAGTTTTTTTTTATCCGACGGCTAAAATACAACAGGTTCTGCGCAATACCAATAACTGACGAGATATCCTGGTATATGTGGGGGGGGGGGGGGGATGGTTCGAATCGCATCAGGACCGTCCTCCCTGACTGAAGTTTTTTCCAGATTTTCCTCAGGCCTCATAAATGCAAATGCTGGGGAGGTACCCTAAAACAAAGGTCTGTAACATTTCCTTCCTTAAAAATAATCCTTTCCCAATTTATCATTTCATTTCATGTATCATCAGTGTCCGTCGCCTGTGATGCTTCAGTAGTAAAAACGGGCGTTAAATAATGTTCATTCGTATATGCAAGTGCTACAGAATCCCGTGCAACTGCAGGAAAGTGTACGTAGAAATTAAGTGTGCATTAAAGTGTGTGTGTGTGTGTGTGTGTTTGTGCTGGGACGGATGAAAATAATAGGTTGTTTTTATTATTATTACCATTTTTTTGGAATGGTGTTTAACGCACGTTTTTACTACTGAAGCACCACAGGCGGTAGACACTGATGATACATGAAATGAAATGATATATTGAGAAAAAAATTTTTAAAGGAAGGAAACGTCCAGGCCTAAGTTTAGGGTACCTCCCCGGCATTTGTTATTTATGAGGACTGAGAAAAACTGGAAAATACCTGTCAGAGAGGACGCCCTGGTAGGAATCGAACCCCAGACCTTCCACTCACGAGCTCGTGGCGGTTAAATCGGCTGCTGCTGGGCATGTATTGCATGAGATAATCATCATATGCTTAACGAAGACACCAAGGCCCTTGCCACTACCAAAAGTTACAATAGCAAACATTGCTAGAAAGTAATAGAAATATTTAAATGTCCATAAAACATTAGTAAAAATGACAAACTAAGTCCATTGTGGATTTCAGTTCTTGCCGAATGTGTGAACAACCTAACCAGCGATCAATATCGACATAACTTTGATACCGCACCCCTCTTCCCCTTCGGATGTCACACCTTCAACCTCTAAGCTAAGACTCACTCGCAGAAATAGTCTTAAAGAGTCAAACAGACGGAAATCCCTGAAGATGTACGCCACATTGCATGACGAAACGGTAGGTCGAGATAATCGTTTTATGATTACTAGACCACGGCCTCGAAACCCCGAAACATATCAACATTCAGAACTCCGGTCGTGAAGCATACGCACTTAATAGCATTGAATTTATTCCGTTTAATAAAATGTTATCTTAATAAAAGCTGCTAACTTATTATTCAAGCGGTTAAAATCCATTTACGTCTTAATTTATATTTAAATAAACACATTTACTGACTTCCTTTTACATCACACGCTTTTAAGTTGAAACTTGAGCACTAGTCTGTTACATGTTCTTTTGACATCTTGATGAAAAGCAATTAATTTTCAAACTAAGTGGATAAGGAACTCCAATTTGTGCTCTAACGGAAGAAAACATCAACACCTCTGTTGTCATTGTGAGAGAAGATCGTCGAACAACATTAAGGAATCTTTCAGTAATTCTAAACATTTCATTAAGTGCCACTCATAAGTTGGAAACTGAAATCTGCACATGAGACATGTTTGTGCACGGAGGATTCCAAAACTGTTGAACTTGAAGATGTTACAGCAAGGCTGGGAGTTTCTTCCATACGAAATCGCTGCTGATGAAACTTGGCTTAGTGGGGTGGGGGGGGGGGGGAAGAAGAAGATGGTTGCTTTTTAAGGAATAGTTAACCAGCATATCGTATCCGCAAACATAAGTATCAGGGTGTATAATAGACAGAGATGTCTTGAAAAATCTGCAAGGTCTATCACACGCTAAATGCAACCTTTCCGCTTAATAAATCTGGATGTTGCAACTCTATAATGGGCGTTGCTGCCGAATATAAGAGAAATATCTATGTGAAGCGTGCCTCAAATTCCATAAAGCCCAGATTTAGCTTCGTGTAACTTTTCCCTTTTCCTCAATTTGAAGAAACACTTCGTGAGAGGCATTTTCCATCATTAGAAGCTGAGGTGAAGGCATTTCTGAAGGACCTGTCAAAAATTATTTCCAGCATGCCTTCGAAGATTTGCAGAAACGCTGTGAGAGGAGCATTGAATCCAAGGGACTAATTTAAGAAATATTATAAAAATTATATGATGAGTGCAGTTACTATGTCAAACAGTCCCCTTAAATAATATAGAAGTAAATTTCAGAAAATCTAGCGCAGTATTCAATAACAAGTTTTTAGTCCTGAAAGTGATATTAAAAAAAAAAAAAAAAACCTTCAAAACTCAGACCTGCTACCTCCGAAACTCATCAGTAAGTCTAACAATGTCAAAGGAGGTTATTCTTTGCAACTGAAACTAACAATACGAAAGTATGTGAAGAATACACTACACTTTGATTAAGTTATATGTAATTTTTGTTTAATTATTAAAAAGTTAAATAGTGTGCGAGATATGTGATATTTTTGCAAGTAAGGATATTCAAGAAAGAGTGTTCCAAGTCGGAAATAATAATAATAATAATAATAATAATAATAATAATACACAGCAAATAATGAATTTACTGAAGAATTTACAAAATAAAATCCTGTAAAACTTAAAACAACATAAAACCCCTTAAAATAAATTGAAAATATTAAAATTGGGAAATTTAAATGCTAGTATTTTTAAAAATTATAAAATGTATACAAAATTTTATGAAATATGAGAAAACATTAATCCCTTTCTTGCTAAATCATAAAAATTATGATTCCCAGCGCTCTGGGATTAATGATCTTAACTATGAAATTTCATATTCTGTCGTTCTCTATTCAGTAATTATAGATATTTTATTCCTAAGAGTCGCTTACTTATAAGCTAGGTTTTCAGTACACTGAACTATTTTCTTTTATCTGAGATTCCAGTCTGCACAAGTGCTTTGTGTAATGAACACACCGTAACCTCAGAATGACACAACCTTTTCCATAACAGCAAGCAATTCCACGTGCCTACTTTTATACAAATGCAAATGGCTTACCGAGAATCTCGACAGTGTGGATCTGGTCACGGTTTTCGCCATCGCTGATTTGGCACACGTAGTCTCCAGCATCCTGTGGCATCACCTTGTTTATCTCAAGGTTATAGCCGTCAACAAGTCTGAAGCGTGGGTCTCTGGTAACCATGAGACTAGCCGCCGTCAGCACTGCACTGCCGCGTCTCCATAGCAACACGTAAGACCCTGGAAAATAAACGCATCATCTCACTGCCTTGAAGTCCTGATACACCTACTCTATCTACTTCTAACAGTGAAACCATTTACTCTTACACACGTTATCTGAAGAAATCGTGAGCTTTTCTTGAATTTTGCAACTTAACAAAACTTTAAAAGGCACGAAATTAACAGTGGAAATATAAACAGATTTTAGATATACACGGCTTTTATTTCAAAACTTGCTAATTTAATTACTTATCTAAAGCAATTGTAATTTAACTTAAACAAAAAATAAAAAACTTTATGTGAATTTAGATATTGTGGGGAAAGCTGATCACACTATATGTTTCATCTCAGAAAACCCAGCCCCCCTCCATTTTATATTTCAAAATGGCACTTTTATTATCTTCTTCTTAAACTATATATTTATTTATTTACCCTGGCATGATTTAAGGCCATGGGACCTTATGCAACTATTACATATTTTAATATAGTTAGAAAGTTGATAAAATAGTGCTACAATTCCATTTGTTTTTCAATAATTTTTCTCCAGTACAAGGGGGCTAGGAAGGAGGAGGAGGAGGAGGAGAAGAAGAAGAAGAAGAAGAAGAAGAAGAAGAAGAAGAAGAAGAACAATAAGAAGGAAGAGAGTAACTGTAGTGATTCATAGAGCTGAGATACCATTGCATCTACTTTTAAATTGCTTTAATGTCCGACAATCTCTGACTTCAGGAGGAAGGGAGTTCCAAATTTGGGAAGTGACACGCTGAATGGGGTTGAATAGAAATGTGTTCGGTGACGATATACTGAGAGCTGGAGGCATGCAGGATTTTGAACAGGTGCGTAAAGGAATGGAGAGTCCTGCGTTCTTTTAGAAGTAGCCATGACAGTTGATTTCGTAAGGTGTCACATGATCAAATTTGTGTTGAAGGCGAAACGAACAAAAGTCATTATGAACGCGTTGTAATATTCGATCTGCCCAGTATTCAGATTAAAGTACAAGACATAATAATAATAATAATAATAATAATAATAATAATAATAATAATAAAAATGAGGCATAACAAACACTTGAACGAGATGCTTTTTGAGATTGAGAGGTAGATCTTTTGTTACATGTTTTAATATGTGAATTAAAGAAAATATTTTATTGCATATATGGGCTGCCTGACTGTGCCATTCTAGACCGGAGTCTATATAAATATCTACGTTTTTTTGCTACACTGGTACAATAATTAATCACGTTGTTTATCATGATGGGCGGACATTTATGTCCCCAGATTATAGCCTGTGTATATCTGCCTGCTCAAATGCCAATGCCTTGGTAAGTCACTTGTCGGGAAGCACGTAGATTATGCATATCAGTGAATGGATGGTCAGTCAAATGTCAGGGCCACCTGGAATATATCACAAACACAGTAAAACGTAAACACAAAAAGAGAGATGGAATGATGATGATTGTGAAATGGAAGGTGAATTTGTGGAATACCAACCAGGCATTAGTCCTTTCTGAAAATGGGATGAGTAAAAACCACGCCCCCCACCTTATAGTACTTAACTTTTAAAGCAGGGATTATATTATAACACCTTTTGTTTCTATATCATTGCCTGGCAATTGGATTGTTGTATAGATTTAAACAGAATAAAATATTAAAAAAAAAAAGTTGTAAGATAAAAACTATTTGCGGCCATATTACAAACATTAATTTATTAATATTTCAGTAACAGCGTACTGCAACTAATTCTTTCTTGTAGGGTACGCACCATTTTGAAATCATTTATTATTAACACACAACTATTTCGTTAAATGCTTAATAATATTTACAGTATAATTTTATCCAAATTTAAACAACGGTATAGGTTGTCAGGCTACGATATTAAACAAAAATAGCGATAACAACTCGTGAGCTGGAGGTCTGGGGTTTTTTCCAGGTTTTCCTCAGTCCTAATAAATGGATAATGCCCGGAAAGTACCCTAAACTTAGGCCTGGAACGTTTCCTTCCTTAAATAAATCCTTTCCCAAAATATCAGTTCATCTCATATATCATCAGTGTCCACCGCTGTGGTCCCTCAGGAGTAACTGAGTAACACTATTTAAAAAAAAAGATTCTTATTGTTATTATTATTACTTTCTGATATCTATGTGAATGGCGAACTGAAAATTACATTTTAACACTTTAAAAATTGCAATTCGAAAAGCTAGTAACAAAATAATTTGCACTAAATAAAGGCATGGGGATTTTTATGGTGTAAAAAGAAAATACTCACCAAGTCAACGGTACTTTTACTAATATTTCGTTGGGTAAACACAAGTAATATTCTTTCACTATATATCTTACTTTCATTACTTATTAAAATTACTAGTTAAATATTCATTAAGTACGAAACTTTTCTTGTTTGCCTAAACATATGTAAAGATGTTTTTGGCCCGTGGATTGCTTGCTTGTACGTAATGTATGCGCAAGGATAACAGATATGAAATGCTCATAAATAAACCCCGTACCCTGGAGCTACACCTTATTTCTCTGTAGTTTGAAATATGTATGATAAAAAAGCACAGCCCGAAGAAACAGAAAGCTTGCAAGTAGCGCAAATTCTTCACCATTTCGCGAGGAAAAAGAACACACAAAATCAAACGGCTAGTTCCGCTGTTGATATGCCTTTCAAGTTTCTCGAATACAGGCCCTGCGCTCACGGAAAACAGTGGTTTACAGTGAGTTTGCTACTGACAATAAAAGCAAGTGTGCCAACCCAATGAGAGCCCATTACAGTTTTTCTTTCACGTCACAATATTATTTTTTTTTTTAATAGCTCTGTTTTAAACGTCCATATGCCACATTCTTAATGCTACCTAAATCAGTTTTACATTGCGTAATATTGTACTCCTTGATTTTTAACAATGTGATAAACTTGATGCGATCCACATTTTCTTTATTGATTGTTCCCGTTAAAACTTTTTTTTTTTTTGATTGCTTTATTTATGGACGCTCTTTAACATCTCAGGTCATCAGCGTCCCATTCAACTCAGGGCGTGAAATGGCCGACAAATTTTGCTCAGAGGCCTCTCTTTCAGGCTTGAGGTTCTTTTTCGTGCCGTAAATGTACGACACGGGACCCACGGCTTTACTTCCCTTCTGAAGGAAGCCACACTTAGGATTTTTACGCCCCGAAAAAATTCATGGTCCTGGCCGGGTTCGAACCCGCGATCTTGGGCGTAAGAGGCAACTATGGTAACCACCACACCACCAGGACCGACATCCGTTAAAACTGGTGTCTGCTAAAGGAAGTACTTTTATGTGCTATTAACGCAACACAGAAACAAAATACTTTCTAGAGATTAATAAACTGCTTTCTATTTTAATACAATAAACTAAATAAGCGTTAATTCAAATGTTTTATGAATTTTCTGATAAACACTCAATACTATTATGTACTCTCACTTTGAAATTTCAATGACACTCTCTACCTAAAAATTTATCAACATGAGTTTCAAAAACAACAATTCGTACATTCTGTTCTTTTTTGTAGGGTATATACCATTTTGAAACAATTTATTACCAAAATAGACTGCATTAATTGCTCAGTAGTTTTTATAGCACCATGCGATCAGTGATGTTTTCCCCCGTGGCGCGAGGATTTTCCTATGAGCGAGCCCCCCCCCCCTCTCGCCTGCCGCGCCGTTTGCTACTTGCTTACTTGTTAACCTTGCCGACTATCGCAGTCGTATCGCAGCGCTTTCCGAGTGTGTATTCTGCTGTTTGTTTCTTAATTCCATAATGTGATTAAAGTGTATTATGCCTCGTGTGTTTACAACGGGCACAGCATGTCGTTATGAAGGACCAAATTTTTTAAGCAAATTTACTTATGTCAATACACCATACTGACTCGTTTTTCACAGAAATAAGTGATAGGGAGAGTGATCGTGCATTTTTTCAACAGGATTCTGCCACTCCTCACACAGCGAATAATTCCATGAGAGCAAATCACAATTTTTCCACAAGCCAGAGTTATTATTAGGGATTTGTGGTCCCCTAGGTCCCCCGATTTAACAGTCTGCGATTATTATCTCTGGGATAAATAATAAATGCAGTGTACAAGATGAATTAACACACCATACAAGAACTCAAAGATAATATTCGTCAGCAAATTGTCTGGATTTCTCAAAGTGAACTACGGTGAGTGGTGAATAATTTCCTATAGGGATGCCAAAAGTGTGGAGAATGAAGGCGGGTAGTTTCAACATCTCATTTGATAATTTGTAAAGTAATGAGCCTCTTAAATTGTTTATGTATTGTTGTATGGTTGGTTTGTTTTATTGTTTTACCCTCCCGCTAATCACCGAGACTCAACTAGCCGTCTAACGAGCGGCCGTTCGGCCACAGAGAAAACACTCCGGTGGAGAACAAAACTGACCACACTGTATTGTTCTGTCCAAATGCAAACAACAATAACAACTGACTATGTTGCCAGTCAAGGATTAAAAAAAAATTATAACAATTACATGCTGCAATTACATCCTTTTAAAATTTAAAAATAAAAATTTAAGGATGATATTTGAAAAGTCATAGAGTGGACTGGAGGTGAGAAGGTGAGATTTAATTTATTCAACATGTTTTTTTAAACTTCCTGTTGAATATCTAAACTGACCTTTTTTGTTTAAATTAAATTGAACTTATGTTGAATTAAAGATATTTCAGTTGGGGAGACTTGAAATGTAAGCCATGTATATTTTAAAGGTTGTTCGATAAGTCTGCAAACTTAAAAAAGGCGTTAGCACTAAATTGCTTTTAACGTTACCTTGGCAATATCATAACTATTAGGAATGATATATTTGGTTATAAATAGTTACAGAGCTCATTCTGTGATTGAGATCAATTTTCCTACTTAAATTTGTAAACAAGCGTTCAATGTGGGGAAACACAAATTTTGTGTATTAACAAAACTTCATTTTTGAAAAGGGCAACGCCCGCAGAAACTAAGGCAAATTGGACAAACATAACAGCTGTACATTCGCTTAGAATGGTTGTATAAATTGTTTGGTGAATTAAGAAGCAGCCGAATGAGCACAAGCGATGCGAACTGATATCCTTTGGAGGTTTGCTGGCCGTTAACTAGCAAAGAGAACGAGTTAGGACTGCTGCGCAGGTTTTGGAAATCCAAGTGAAATTTAGAAACCGCATGTGACAATGGAGAAACATGAATTCATCACTACCCCCCGGAATCAAATGGGAAATCCAAACAATGAGTTGTAACCTCAGAGATAGCCCCGAAGAAGGCAAGAACAATCCCCTCAACCTGAAAGGTGATGACATTGTCATGACGTAATTTTTATGAATTTTCCTAAAAGGGCGAAACCATAACAGGTAAATATTACGCCATGCCACTGGAGTAATTAAACCACGCAATCGAGAAGAATCGTCCTTATTTGGGGAGAAAAATGTCCTATTCCATCGCGATAACACATTAGCGCATTGAGTTTGTGATTGCGACTTCAAAATTATTATACTTAAGATATGAAATTCTTCTACATCACCCTTACTCACCGGATTTAACTCCCTGGAACTATTTTCTGTTCCCACATAAAGAATTGCTGGCAGGAAAGAAATTCCCATCAAATGAGGTTAACGCCAAAAGAAATGCGCATTTTGCACAGCTGAAGAAAAAGCGTTTCAAGGACGGGATAGACAAATTAGAAAATGACTGAAATGAGAGTTATAGATTTAAAAAAAAAAAGAGTTAATCATAATAGTTTTTGCATAAACTAATCGAACAGCGCTCTTGGAGCTAAATGGTGACCCCATTCTATGCCATAATTTCATCAGAATTTCAAATAATAACGTGATATTTTTAAAGAATAATCATAACTATTTACATTTAAGCACTTTTTAAAAATACAGTTGCATACATTGTTTAATAATTGTCGGAATATTTAACTATACGTACTATTTTCCGAATAATTTATAATCAGCAAAGGTAAACTAACATGGTCAGTAACTGCATTCAATGCTGTGAAATCAAAAATGAATACAGAGAGACCTAAAGTCTGTTCTGATGGTGTATTGGTTACCATACTTGCCTCCTACACCCAAAACGCGGGTTTGAACCCGGCCAGGACCGATGGGCGTAAAAATCCTAAGTATGGCTTCCTTCGGAAGGGAAGTAAAGCCGTGGGTCCCGTGTCGTACATTTACGGCACGAAAAAGAACCTCAAGCCTGAAAGAGAAGCCTCTGAGCAAAATTTGTCGGCCCTTTCACGCCCTGAGTTGAATGGGACGCTGATGACTTGAGCTGTTAAAGAGCATCCGTAAATAAACCAATCAATCAAAAGAGAGACCTAAAAACATATGCACACTTGAATAGAGATTGCCTGTATTTATTTTTTAAATCTAAATTTAATTGTACCAGCAATATGTCGTATTATGTTGTATCTTAAGGTGTCATTGGTGGTTGCTATAGCAAACATGGATCACGATGGGAAACAACAAAGCAGCAAACGAAATGAAAATAGCAGAGATACATTCGAGACTATAGGCAATATTGTTTACGAAATCAGAGTTGTCTGGAAGCTAATGGTGAACATTTTGAGCATATTTTGTGATTGCAGAAGTCAAAAATTACTTAAGCTCTTTTCTGAAATCTTCATATATTTTGTAATAAAGTTCTAAAACACACATTTTCATGGTGAAATAGTATAATTGGGGCGGAGAGGGGCTCTGAGATATGTATCAGGTTAAGCAATTACTTTATGTCTACACTTACAGCAAGCGTTTGCAATTACTGTTTCCTTACCTTACAATTATATGCTCTGAACCTTTTCAGAGAATATACAAAGTTAATTTAGAAAGCCAAAACAATATTTCGAACAAAAACACTTTTGAAATAACATAACATCACGCGTTTAGCTTGATAGCAATCTTTGTTTATTCCACGCGTAATCAGCATTACCATAGCAACCGAACCATAAACAAATGAAGAAAGCGCAGCGTATGGTGCGATTTGATACTATACGTAAACCTTACCATGGCAACTGAGAATATAGTCGCGATATTAAACGCAATTAAACGCCTTTGTATCTCTCATCAAGTAAAACTTTGTTTTTCTGGTACTTGGGCATCCCTGACCCACAAATGCATTGCAACGTCACATAGTATGAAATCCATGCATTATACTCTCCTTGACTGGCTAAACGACCTTGCACGGTTAATGTACAGTTGCCAGCTTGAAGAACGCTCCCTTCTCGAGCGTAATATAACTGATGAGATACGCTCACTTCAGGGCACAATAACAGTTTCCTCAAGTGACGCCAAAACATTTCCCAACCTGATTATAAAAATAGAGGGGGAAGGGAGAACAAAGAAATTACCGTGACGCAGTTAAGGGAAGCATAAGAAAATAACTTTCCCGAGAAGCCAACCAACCGTGAAGTAAAAGTTAAGGAGGACAAATAGTATGCAAACAAAAGGGAGGGGTTGTGAGTGTGTATATGTCGCCTTGTGCTTGCTGAGAGCTGCATTCCGGGCTTTTCATTTGCTCTTTAACTTCTGTATGGCCACATATAAAACATAATATGCGGGGAATATTAAATTTTGAGGCTTTAGCGGAAAAAAGAGCAATAAGGAAGCAAAGTGAAGCAAAAAAGTAAAGCATTCCTTCGTTGTACTTGTTTTGTACATTTTTTTCTAACAAGGAAAGTCTGCATCATTGTAGATCTGCGTTTGTTCTGGGTCTGATTGCTCTACTTTCTTTTTGAGCGTTTTAATAGATTTTGTTTCCTTACTCCATCACAGAAGCTATCTTTAGGTCCGCTTTTCTCTTAAGATTGGACTAGTCTCTTTTAGTCTAGTCTTTAACGATACCTTTGAGGAAAATCCGTAAACCAGCCACATCGGCAAGTACAATGATGCCCATTTTCGACACCTCTTTGTCGATCGCTTTTGTCCCACTCTTGAAAAATGGCAACACGATTCTGAAAAGAACCCCAAGAACAGAGAACAAAATGCTACCCTTTTGATAACGTTTTTCCTTGTACAAAAAGAAATATCGATAGTTTAATGATCCTCCAGCCTAGTTTAAGTAATATTGGGTATGTAGATCTATTGCATTTGTTTTGGTCGAACGTGAGTAGATGAAAATCAGTCTGGAAATGGTAAGATATCACCGTAATCCGTTCCTTAAATCTGTTTACAATTTTAAAATCTTGTTTCATCAAAAGTTAAGTGGAAAGAAGAACTTTTCAACGGTGATGTATAGTCTGATGATCAGAAGATGGCAAATGAGGCCTGAAGTGCAAGGGGAGGCTTGAACCTTTATCTGCACACGGAGTGCAGTGTGGGATGCCTACATTGCCATATGTTATGCTATCAGACTTAGATCTTGCACACCAGCTGGGATTCTAACTATGGCTGAGTATCCGACAACACTGCTAATATTTACATAGCACATTCCTGTTGCCTGCCTTCTTCTGATAGACAGACTACGTGTTGTCCCCCCCCCTTTTTTTTCATATTCCACAGAGACACTTTCAATGACTTGCAAAGACTTGTGGCCTTATCAATTGCAATAAATGAATATTTTATAAGGAAACTCATGTAAGGATCTACAGGTGTTTACCGCTTTCATTATGTACAATGTTGGCATAGGGTTCGAATCCCATCATCTTGGCTAGAGATGGTGATGAAACCAAAATGTGAACGAGATGCCTATTTTCATTTGGCACTTCTGTATCGCGAGTAGACATAGAAGTGGTGTCGTCGGAGGATGAGGTATGCTTAGGCACGATTTCGACGGTTTAGGCTTAGGTTTTACTATTTGTTTATGCGAAAGCTTGGGAGGATGTCTAAAGCAAGGTTTGAACTTAAATGTATAGTTCATAATTACTGTTTTCTTCAAGCTTTTCTGTTTTCTAGAGAGTGGAAATGTTTCCTATATAGCCAACAAACTATGTAGGATATATGAAGCAGGTTGTGTGACTTAAGCGTTAATACTTGCAGTTATTTTGCGTTAAGTATAAAGAAATGTCTCCGACTCCCAGATGCTTACGTATGACTGAGTTGACGGAGTTTACCAAATCTTTGAAATTGTGCGCGATACCATGCTATAATTGTAAGATAAATTTGGAATGCGTAATCGGATTAGAACAAGTTCTATTTTTTTTTTTTTCGCCCTATGAAGAACTCCATATTTTAAGACAAATATTAAATTTTGTAAAATGTGTTCAGTAAATTTAACAGGTTTTCTTACATAAGTGATTTGGAGCTATAATATACAAGTTTAGGGGATTCAAGCTAATCTTAATTGAAATTTAACTTAAAAAATGCATTCAACAATTCTGTGTTGCGTTTTTGTTGGCGAGTCTATGCCTTTTGACGTGGGATTCTTTTGATAATAGAGTAACAACTTTTATACCAAAAACCTTACCACAAAATTACTTTTAAATATTAAGAATCCAGTGAATGAACGTGGTACTATAGCGTTGTGTGTGCAGTGGCTTTAAATGCCCTTTTTAAAGGGCTAAATGTCTTGAACTTCCTATAAACGATATATCAGAATCAGAAAACCGCCACGGGTGGCCGAGGTAGTTAAGGCGTGGACTCGTGAGTGGGAAGTCATGGTGTTAGAATACCGCTAGGACCGTCCTCCCTGACTAAGTTTTTTTTTTTTTCAGGTTTTCCTCAATCCTCATAAATGGCAAATGCCGGGATGTGCCCTAAACTGGAAAAATTCCTTCCTTAAAAATAAATACTTTTTCCCATATATCATTGGATCTCAAGGCTGAAAGAAGAGGCGTCTTAGCAAACCGTTATCGGCCGTTTAACGCCCTGAATTGAATGGGGCGCTGATGACTTCAGATGTTAAACAGCGTACATAAATAAACCAACGAAACAAAAATGAATAATACCTTTGTTTTAAAAGTGATTAAAGTGTCCAACTTTTGGGGGTTTTACCTTTTAAGTACTCAAGTACTTAAGATGCTATTAAGATAGCATCTAAATGTAAATGATGCCTTAGGAACAGATACCAGGCACAAAGTTATGTCGCAAACATGGAGCATAACAGTCAAATAGGGTATAAGTTATTGAATTGATATTGCTGCTATAAAATTAAAGGTTTAATTAAAAGTGTGCCTGGATTTGTTCAACACCTATTGAAGAAACATTTATATGAATACTATGTTGTAAATAAGGATTGGAAATTGGATACCCTATATTTGTTTAAAAACCCTTATAATTAAATTTTTAATCGTGTTTAACGCCCGGTTTAACCATTGAGACACCACAGGCGGTGGACACTGATGATACAGTAGATGAAATGATAAATTGGAAAAGGATTTTTTTGAGGAAAAAAGCGTTCCAGGCCTAAGTTTTGGGTACCTCCTCGGCATTTACCATTTATGAGGACTGAGAAAAACCTGGGAAAAAAAAAACTCAATCGGTAATCGAACCCCAGACCTCCCGCTTACGAGTTCGCGTCTTAAGGACCTCGGCCACCCATGGCCGTATTATTCCATTTGGCAACATTATTAATACACAAAGGTGAGTCAAAAAGTAAGTTTCTTTATTTTATTACTCCAAAACAAAAGGCACGGAACTAGTCTGAGCAATGAACACAGACGCTATAACAGTTACAAAATGAAAAGCACAGAATGTTCTCAAAATTAGAAGTGCTCGCAGTTATTTCATTTCTCTGGATAGAACATGTAGAGCCTGCAAGCATCACCGATGATTGTGTCTGTGTATCAAACAGACGTGACATCCTTCAAATAGATCCGAAAATGGTGCCGTTAAATTGTATAAGGTCGAAATGTAGAATGTACAAATGTACGTAGAACATGTTGAAAATATGCTCTCAACACGTCGTTGATTTTCATCTGTTTGGGAAAATAAACAAATAAAAAATCTCAGGAATAGAAGATTTCGATTCTGCCAAAGAATTGTTGAAATTTTCCAATAAACAATATGCCCGTTTCTATTGAATGGATGTGGAAAAAACCAATTGTAAGCTATGACAAATGCTTGAATAGCTTTGGTGAATATTTGGAAGGGTATTTAAATAAAAGAGAGTTGTTTAGCTTTATTCGTTCACCTACAAAAATTTAGGGGAACTCACTTTTTGAATTACCTTTGCCATTATCGTCCCGGTTGTTATGTGTCTAACTTTTTGGGGAAATTTTATTAAAAAAAATAATTCTTAGGACGCACTGCCTTTCAGGTAAATTTTCACTTTTTTGCTCCTGGAATTATCATACAGCCTTAAGAAGTAATTATTAAACAATATATTCATAGTGCAACCATACCTTTTAGGAAGTAAAAAGTTTATAAATAAAGTTAGAAGAAGGCTACTATATGTTTTGGATAAGAATGAGAGAAGCGGGTTGAAATGGGCAAGACATTTCCTAGCCATGGATGAAGACTGATGGTCAAAGAAGAAAGACGGATGAGAGGAATAATATGTACAAAAAGTTTATGAGTAGAAAGATGGGGAAAAGCAGGAACCTTAAGTATAGAAACAAACTGTTTCGGAAGCTTCATTGTGGTGCAGCAGCCCATAAATCCAAAGATAGTAATGAGTTTATGCATCATCAAGGGAACCAAAAACGCCAAAACAAGAGAATTCTTGAATGGACCAACTGTCGTAATTAGCTGAAGTTCAAACACAGCAATATTTCATAAAACTTACCTACTGCAGTTCTCAAAACGCCTTAATACTTTCACTAAGACCCGTAAATTCAGTAATAATGCGTGATTTGTGGTTAGATTTAGCATTCATATCTATGCCGTTTTTGTTATGTTTAAGAAGAAGCGTTATATTGCAATATAGTAGTGTGGCTTGATTTGTCTTCGGTTACTTGTTCTCTCACTGTCCATCTACAACCCACCTCCAACAGTGATTAATGCGCTTCAAGAACAAAACGACCTAAACATAACACACTTCCACTCTATTGCGATTCTACCGAAAGTATGGTACCAAACGGACCACCGTTCGATATGACAAACTTTCATTCCCACAGACTTTCAATGACACTTCCTCATATTCCTAACAGGTGTCACCTCAATTTTAATTTGTGCATACTGCTCACTTTTACAAAACATCACTTTAGGGGCTGTACAAATTTACACTATCACTCCACAGCTTTGTATTTGTGTTTCTGCAGATAATGCACTAGTGATGCTGAGTGTGTTTTTTTTTTTTTTTTTTGAGTAGTGTTTAACGCCCGTTTTTACTACTGAGGCACCACAGGCGGTGGACACTGATGATACATGAGATGAAATGATAAATTGGGAAAGGATATTTTTTTTAAGGAAGGAAGCGTTCCAGGCCTAAGTTTAGGTACCTCCCCGGCATTTGCCAGTTATGAAGACTGAGGAAAACCTGGAAAAAACCCCAGTCAGGGAGGACGGTCCTGGCGGGATTCGAACCGCAGACCTCCCGCTCACGAGTCCATGCCTTAACGACCTCGGCCACCCGTGGCGGTCTGAGTGTGTTGAATAGTTAAGCAATTTCTCTGGACAAGCTAGGAACAACAACGCTCTCATATGTTCATTAACACCGTGGCTACAATGTTGCCACCATTTCTTTCCAGCTCTCTTGTTCATGATTTACATAGTTTTGCAAGTGCATGAGTTGTCATTGTACTGCTGGTATACTTTTTATTTACCTTTTCTCTTTCTTATGTTAGTTTCATTCATTATTCATTTCCATTGTTAAGTTTAGATATTGAGCGCGCGCGCGCGCACACACACACATACACACACATACACACACACACACACACACCTTAAGAACTTAAAAAAGTTTCGAGAGTATTGCACAGTTTAAGGAATTTGATTTTCATGATGATATAAATTATAAAGGTTTGGTAACATTGCTGAATAATTAGTATTAAAGCAGACTGTACTTTAATACTAATTAATAATTCCTTTGTTCAAACTTCATTTCAAAAAAAAATTCCAGTTGTCCTCGCATTTATTTTATATGAAATATCAATGAACCTACCAAAATATCTAATTTTATTACACGTCTGTTTAAGATAGATGACAAAAGATACCATTTCTTTTCGTTGTACAATCTATATTCGTCAATTTTGATTCATTAGCGCATCCAGAATGCAGGAGGAAAAAGTTCTACAAATAGAAATTTAAGTGTCAGCTTCGTGAGAGCTTTTCTTTTATTTTAAATTAAAAAAGAGTCAAAAATAGAGAAATTAAGGCAAATGTAATCCGGTTTTATCACGTATGCTATAAAATTGATAAGCTCAGAGAGACATCAAAATAATAATAATTGGGAAAACGCAACATTTGTTGCACTAAAATAAAACATTTTTATATACCATTTTTAATTCCACCTGGTTTAAATGCCTACAGTTTTTAAAAAAAAAATCCCTATTCCTTTGGAAAATACAAAAAGTTGGATTAACGTAACTTTTTTAATATGCATAATGCTAGGAATTAGGTGCTAACAAAGAACTGCTTCCTGTGTTTACGATTTGGGCACCGGCAACATCTGTCCATATTTGAATTCACCGGACTGAAAGAAGACAAAAGACAGCCGATTTAGTGCAAGGGGATTATTTGTTATGCAGGGTGAAGAAAGGGGTCTTGCCAAGCTGATGACCTCCCACCCTTATTCTCTCGACCGTTCTGTCCCATTAACGCTACTGCGACGTTAAGAGCCGTTATACAACCAAATAAAAACAAGTTTTGCTGTATAATCATCTTCGGAAGAGCCACGAAAAGAGAAATAAAAACTAAAACAGCACGACTATTTCAACAATATATTCACGGTGATATTGTTCGTTTACTGCCTGTAGCTTGCACTATAAGAAAAAATAAAAATAGGAAGGAAATGCCATTTTTAGAGACAGAACTTTAGTAAGAACTTTTAGCACAAAATCTAGAGGTTTAATGTCGTGTCACTGATCTTAGAACAAATTTTCCCACCATGTACTATAATAAATTCTTGTTACAACCCCCTCTACGATCTGGTTTAATTCGATGGTGCTGGCTTCGATTACCAGCATTACGAAAGGAATCGAATTGAAACGAAGGCCGAGGCTATTTGACTCCAGAGGTAAGAAAATCTAATCAGGCGAACCGAGATTGCGGTGAGAGAGACAAATAGCCCGTCAAAAAATCGGCAAATTCCTCGAGCCTACAACGGTCTTTTAACTGGGTGTACAAATGTGTCTTCTTTTCTCAGACTTATGGAAACAAAATGCTAAAACTATCAAGAATTACTACTGGGCTGCATCCGCAACAAAGCGCACACATTACTACCTTTGTTTTCTAATTTTGTAAGCAATAAGATTTATTTTCAGTATTCTTTAGAAAGTATATGGCTTTTTATGTTAAGAAGTTAAACCATTTCTACCAACGCTGTCGCGCAAAGCAGCTTAAAAATAATTGGTGTGTATAAACTTTCTCAGCGAAAAAAAGCCAACACAAACATCAAATTAAATGACAAGCTCACTTGTATAAACGCAGTTTTCAGAAAGCCTACAAAATACAGTGACATATTCCAGGGCAACAGGCATTTTCCAGAAAAACAGAAATTATCTTCATAAACCACACTTCATGCTATCTTCACAGAAATTACCTTACACGTGAGCTGTTTAATAAAAAATGATAATAATTTTTGTACAACAAACTTTTAACCCATTTTTATAATTTTGATCATCATTCTCAAAGTAGTTCCCGTTGGTTGCAATGCATCTGTTCCAGCACTCTGGCTGTCTTCAAAGACATGCTGGAAATTACTTTTTGACACATTCTTTAAAATTGCCTTTGCAGCCTTCACCGCTGCTACTGATGATGAAAAATGTCTTCCATGAAGGTGTTCCTTCAATTTGGGGAAAAGAAAAAAGTCGCACATGGCTAAATCTTGACTATAACATTGACGATGTGTGGCCGTGCATTATCGTGGTACAGCATCCTGTTTGTTGCACGGAAATATGACCTTTTGTGTATGATATGATCAATCATTTCTGTAGTGTTTTCCAGTTACAGTTGTGTGTGCTAGTATTATATGTTGATAAAACATTCCTTGTTTTTTTATAAATGAGATGACCATTGCATGCAATGCATGACCAATGCATGACCATTGCAATGAAAGTTCCAAGTAAAACAAGAATGCACACACAAAGCTTCCCTGAAACAGTACAACTACTTGCATATGCATTATACGGTCTTCACAATTGGCCCCTTCAAGTATGCAGTCACCCTCTGTAGGTGTGTAATATAACCTTACTCTATTTAATATGTTCTTTTCACGTTAGAATTTTTTTGGATAGATTTATTTATGGACGCTCTTTAACTTCTCAGGTCATCAGCGTCCTATTCAATTCAGGGCGTGAAACGGCCGACTAATTTTGCTCAGATGACTCTCTTTCAGGCTTAAGGTTCTTTTTCGTGCCGCAAATGTACGACACGGGACCCACGGCTTTACTTCCCTTCCGAAGGAAGCCATACGTAAGATTTTTACGCCCGAAAAAATCCATCGATCCTGGCCGGGTTTGAACCCACGATCTTGGGTGTAGGAGGCAAGTATGGTAACCACTACACCACCAGGACCGACTCATGTTAGCATAGGACCATAAAAAGAAAGAGAGAATAAATTAGATAATTATGCAATGCTATATTTTCCATTAATCTTTATTTTCATTACCCTCAACGTGATATAGAGAAAACATTTTGCTATCTCAAGAAAAAGTTTTTATTATCTTTTAATAGCTGATATTGTAGCCTTATGTGTTTTTTAAAACCAATTTTGAATACAATAAGCATTTGTTACACTTCTTCTTTGCCATAAACGATAATTACACGGAAATAAACCTACGCCAACTGTGCACTATTTTTTTAACTCCTTATTTCTTATTTCAGGGTCTAAACTTCACATTAAAATTCCATTAACACGAGTTTTAGCTCGTATAAATAGCTCAGCATGTTCCAATCAGCCTTTAATTGTCAAACTAAGGACTGGTCTGTCAGAAGAATTGAGCATGCGAAAATTTAATCTTCCCGTTCATTTTCCCGTCCTCCTGAATCGCTTAGGCAACGTCGCGTAGTAAATTTTCCCACAACATTACGTTGGCAGCATTGCACAGTGAAACGAAACGATAAGAGTCATAAGATGTTACCTAACTGGAGCAAGTTTCCTCTCCGAAAAGAGCCTTAAATGTTACCGTAGGCAATCAACTACGGCTGTCAAATTTAAGGGTATATGGGGCGAGCTGGTAGCCGATATCAATTGAATTATGCAGGTGTCTCTAGCCCACATTTTCCATTGTGCCCGCCCGAACGGTTCGTTATTGTGTTTATATGGTAGAACGAGAAGACGTAGAAAGGAGGAGATAGAGTGAATATCTAACCAAATTTCATACTTCAAAGGAGATCGTTCAATATCGGTCGACAGGTATAAAATGTAATAAATTTTGTGTGTGTCACGTACATGTATGAAAAATGGGGAGCCAGGTGGAGCACCGACAGAGAACTTGGCAGCAATATCGTGTGTAGGTGCCTTTCAAAAGCCTGAAACCGATAGCAAGAAAACAAATATAAAGGTTCCCTTTATTCTCAGGTAACGTTTTTATTAAAATATAATACAAACCTTATTTCAGTAACACAGACAGTCAAATTCTTGATATATTGTTTTCCGTTATCTCAACAGTCGCGCATTTTTACCTAAATACTCAAAATTAGTTAAGTGCAATCCCCACAGATGAGAGTTTAACGTTTTGCTATGATGCTTAGAAAAACTGTGAACATAATATTTTCTGATATAATGTTGTTTTTTGACAAATGGGACTTTTAAAAATCTGTTAGAAAGTATGGTGATGTAAAAGTTCTTAAATGCATATTTCTCGGATATACTTTTTCTACTTTGTATTTAACATTTATACATAATGCTATTTTATCCATTTTCTTAATATATTTAACATTTTAATCAGAAAAAGTGAAAATATATGTGATTTAGTATTATTCAAGAGAGCAACATGGCCATGCGTGGTCGAGGTAGTTAAGGCGAGGTCTGAGGTTCCATTTTCCATAGGACCGTCCTCCTTGGCTACGGGTTTTTCCAGGAATTTCTCAGTACTCATACAGCGGTAGGTTCATACGTTTCCGGCCCCGCCCTAAGGGTTATCGCCTTCAAAATCCTTATCTGGCGACACACCTTACATATTAAGTAAATAATCGCAGCTGTAACTTTCACTCCGCTGTGTTCACTTGTTCAGGTATAGCTGCAGAAAGAAGGCTATTGTAGAAGATTGTGACACGTTCAAAATGGAGTTTCGAGTTGTTATTAAGTTCTTCACTAAAGAAGGACTTACTCCAAATTAAATTAAACAGCGATTGGACGGTGTATATGGGGAAGTATCCCCCTCATATTCTACAGTAAAGGAATGGTCCAACTTTTTCCAACGGGTCGAGAAAGCATTGAAGACGAGGACCTTGCAGGTCGGCCCTTGGAGGTGCTCACTCCTGAAAACATTTCTATTGTGGAAGGAGAAATTATGGAAGGCCGGTGGCTCAAAGTTACAGAAATAGCAGCAAGGCTGGGACTTTCTAAAACAACAGCCCTTCCAATTATTTATGAACATTTAAGCATGAATAAGTTAGTGCCTATATTTCTTTCCTCGTTCCAAAAGCAACAACGAGTCATCCGTTGTCAGGCATGTTGGAGCCCTGCCATGGCAACGGGAGAGAAGTTCTGCAAATCACTGTTACAGGAGATGAAACTACGATTATGATCCCTTGCCCAAAAGAGAACCATTGGAATAGCATAAACCTGGCGAAGCACCGCCTCTAAAGGCCAAGGTCATTCAGTCACCCAAGAAGATCATGGCCACAATCTTTTGGCACTATGAAGGAATACACTTCATTGACTTCAATTAAAGAAACAACACAGTAAATGGGGAGTACTATGCCGATCTATTTCACAAACTACGTGCTTCCATCAAAGAGAAAAGGCGAGGAAAGCTGAGTGGTGGTGTGCGTCTTCTTCACGACAACGCGCCTATGCACACAGCTCAAGGAAGCTGTGAAGAAATGTGGCTTCAAGGAGATGGACCATCCACCCTACAGCCTAGCTCTAGTTTCCAGTATTATTTCTTTTTCTCAAAACTCAAAAGGACCTTCGAGGATGAAATTTAAGTGTGAAGAAGTGATGGAAGCTGTTTATGCCCACTTTGCAGACAAGACTTCTGAATATTTGGGGGGGGGGGGTTAAAATGTTATTTCAAAGATATGAGAAGTGAATTGCGATAAACAGTAACTATATTGAAAAGTGAAATATATTTGTTCCTTTATCATACCTAGAAAATGGTTAGGTCGGAAACTTATGAACTTACCCTCGTACCGGGTTGAAATCTCTTATAGCCGGCCTGAGGTGTTTTTTCGTATCGCTAAGGCGAACACTTAAATGGATTTTTGCTTTACATGAACTTTCTGCTCTGTCATTTCTTGTCATTGCATTCCGTTCGTTCTCTTACAGAGTCGTAAAATGAGAGGCGAGACATGACGGTTACTTGAGCTTTAGAAACGTTTCTGCCACGCAAGCGTCTGGCATGAAAGCGGCTCCTTCTAAACTCCTGGATGGGGAAGGGAGGGGCGCCACGGTCAGCCTCGGGATCTTCTATTTGGAAAAATACTATGAACCTCTTGCACGACCATGACTTATCTCACCTCTTCCTCCCAGAAGTGCCCCACTGGGGGCGTAGGCACAAAAGTTCAGCTCTTGAATACGGTTGAAATACCGAATTCCTTCTTTAACGCTAACATTCCAATCCGATCCATTGTAAATTTGACCATGTTTAATATGCTAATAGAGCAGCCTGGGTAAACATTAGAAACTTTGCTCGAAAATTGAAATGCTTCGGTTCATCTGCTGGTGCCCTTTTATTAATCAACTGTGATTGATTTATAAAATAAATACAGATGTAACAAAAAGTATGTCAAAACTTTGTAGAAACATTTCCTGCATATAGAGGAACATGGATCCGAAATGATTTATTTATTTATTTATTTGTTACAGCCCTTTGTCTGCAATTCAGTGATATGCCAGTATAGCTGTCCTGTGGCAATAACCCCACAACAGAACAGTTGCTTAACACGTACAGTAGGTAAACATTAGCTTTCACCTCTGGTTAAATGGGGGGGGGGGTGTTGTAACTACTCTTAGTTTCTAGTTTCACCGTTGTTGTTTCGTTCTGTACCACGTAACCCCCTTGTTAATGTACTCAGTTCATAGCTTGACGTAGCACCGAGCACGTAGTGTCAATTCTGTGTGTTTACTAACCTCGTTCCAGGTACAATAAAATGATGTATTCAAAAGCGAAGTTGACAGATGCTTATATGGTCTATGGATTAACAGAAGGCGTGCTCGTATTCTGCAAGGCTGACAGACAATACGAGATACTCCACGGATACATCAGCGCTTCAGGGAGTCCATGTGACGGCAGGTTGATGGATATATCCGTGCTTAGGGAGAGAATTTGCATATGATTTTCTGTTTCCCACAGTTCTGTTTTTGAATATTCTGCTTTGTAATACAGGTGTAGATAAAGGGCTCTAACAAGGAAATAAAGCAAACCCGGATCAATGTTAATATATACTGGTATTTTGTTCTTTACATTTGAGGAATATTTACCCCAAGTTTAGACATACCTTTTTGTTACATTCTGTGTAGAGGGAGAGAGCATGAGAGAGAGATAGAGAGAGACAGCTTGAGAGAGAGTGCACCGATACTGTTGTATTATGAAATAAGTGAGCATATAATTCACTTTTAGAATTCAAAAAGTACTTTTGAAAATTACTTTCTGAAGGGTAGGTTTATTGAATTATTTAATAATTGTTTATATACTATACGACTTTTTGATTTTGGAAAGGAGCTATACAGAGCGAATTTGCTCAGATGGTTGTTTGGGAGAGGCTAGGTTCAACCTATGGCATATTAATTTGAGATTTTCGTGGATTTCCTCAATCCGTTTTAATAAAAAGCAAACTCCGGGTAAATATTTCTGTGACGGATTCATCCTCCTGGTGTGTGCCTTCTGTGTCTGTGATATCGAGACTGCTCTGACGTCCATTCATGGAGCTCCGAGGTGTGCAGGTGTAATCTTGAGTAAATAGTTCCCATGTGTCTTAGGAGATGTAAGTTCTACAAACAGAGGAAAGCAAATAGAGCGAAAGTAGAAAGAGGACCACTCGTTCATTCATGTACATTTGAGTCTTTTACGCAAGCGCAGAAATTCCAACTATTTAATTTGATTAATATTGTTATTATTGTTCATCTTTCCCCCTTGTCTATTGTAACTGCGAGAATTAACAAATCCTCAGTTGTCAAGCCGACCAAGTTTCGGTTTCTTGCCGCCCTAAAGTCTCAATGTTGCCGAAATTCCCCATGAAACGGAATGAAAGAAGGAACGTTCCAGGGTGCAGTCGTCAACTTTAAGTAAGATCGTAAAACGCTCATGATATTGAGAAAAGTGAAAAGCTTGCTACTGAACAAACTGTTGAACTTTCCATAAGGTCGCCGTTTTTAGAGCATTTCGGTGAGTAGTGTTCACATCTATCACCGAAAAACCTCGTAAACTTTGAGCAAAATGTTTAATGACGTGCATAAAAACTACAGAATGAGCGCTGACTTTGCATTTTGGGCCACAGAGAGAAGACAAAGAATAATGAACTTTATGGTGTCATGTTTATTATCAAAGCAACGGCAGACTGTGAAATTATATTTGCAGTTGAAATAAGAAGCGATGCTGTTCGTCAGGAATTTTGATCAACATGGCACCCTCCGTATAGCCAATACCCTCTTCTTCGACTTGAGCCTTGGCCTACCTCTGCTTCTGACGACTTCATTGACAGACGGCAGTATTGCCGGCATCCCGCCAGTCGCCTATCCCTAGATAGAAGAACGCCACCTCTTCAACACGAGACTGGGTGGACCCCGTTCCAGAACTTCTTAATTTACAAAAATTCCTAAGTAGATACCAGGAGCCGAGGCGCGACCTCCTAGCAACGCTCACCTCTAGAGTAAAGAAAATCCGAAACCTTACGCCCAATATTTTCCACGTCTTCTTTTACCTCGATAAGTGCCTACGTACTCAAAAGTTCCATGACAGTGAAGAGTTGAAAGCGGCGGAGCTAAAGCGATTCAAATCCCAGGTGGCGGAGTTTTGTGCAGAGCGTATCCAAAAACTTGCCGTGCTCCTTTCAACCAAATGCAGAACATCAAGATATGACATTGTTTTACGTTTGTGTACCACCCGTACATTACTAAATAAGCTATTTCAGTGCAGGATTCCCACAGTATTACTGAACATGGAAATTCGCATTTTTTAAATATTGTCTTATGATGATAAATGCCCATAAAGTTTTGCTTGAAATTCTGGCATGAAGCTGAGAAATAGCTTTCTGGTATTTTCCTAAATGAGCCATAGTTCGCTCCTCAATAATATTTAGCTCTCATAACAATTAACACTCTCTATGGACTACTGTCCTCAAAGAAAGATTTAATGATTTATCACCAGCCCTTCTCGCTACGATGAGTTGTATTATACGCTAGCTTTTTATCTTTGTCAGGAATCCTCGCTAGTCATCATTCCCATCTTCTACCAATAACTCTTCCACAACATTCACCCTCTCTCTACAGCCCTTTTAAATAACTTACCCCTACCACGAGAACAACCCTCTAGATGTTCTAATTTTCGCCTGTCATCCTCTCTCTCTTGTGATGAATGCGAAAGCATCGGTAACATCACGCAATCGCTGAAACTTAATGGCACTGAATACGTCATACTCTCCAGTGGCGTAGGTATCGCTTACATTGCCTGGCTGTTTCTTGAACAATAATGAGGCGGTAGCTGTTATAGAAGAAGTGCTACACTCCAGAACAGTATTTTATTAAAAAAAAAAACAAAAAACAACAACAACAACAAAAAACAAACATTGGCAGTTTTTTTTATCATAACACATGTTTATTTCATTGCTAATTACATAATTGTTTAAGAGGCTATAATCATTTTAACTATATTTTGATAAGAGAATGTTTAAATCCTCTTTTATTTAAAACGATATCAAATATAAAAAACACGTTTTAATCCGCATTTCTGGGGATCATTTCAGAGCTGTTATACAATTTAAGAAAAATTATTTAAGTACTATTAATTCATAGATTAGCTTTTGCTGTTGCATGTGTTTAATTATCTTTAAATATATTTAATCGGGTTGACATTTTCATTAAGCTATTAACTAAATTGAACGTATTAAATTGGATTAAAATGTATTAAATTATGTTGATATGTATTTAAATAAATTGAAATGCATTTAATTAAGATAAATGTATTTAATTATAATGTCATGTACTTTATTAGGTTAACATTTACAAGTAGTTAAAATGCATTTAATTGGGTAGAAATGTCGAAACATTTATTTAGTTCATTTTGGAGATCATTTCAGAACTGTTAGAAATTTAAGAGAATTTAAGAGAAATTTATGTACTGTTCATAGGTTAGCTTTTGCTATTTCAAATGTATTTAATTAGCTTTGAATACATTTAATTATTTGATATTTTCATTAAAATATTAATCCGATTGAATTTATTTAATTGGATACATTAAATTACGTTGATATGTATTTAATTAAGATAAAATGTATTTAATTAGAATGATAAGTATTTCATTAGGTTAACAAGTATTTAATTATTTAAAATGCATTTAATTAGCTCAAAATGTTGATACATTTATTTAATTAGTATTTAGTTAGGTGGAAGTGTATTTAAACAATTCGACATGTATTTTATTAGGTTGTCAGTACTTAATTAGGTAGATATTTTTAAGGTGAGATGAAAGACCCTTACATTACTAATGGGAAGTTAATCATTTTATGTATCTTTTCTCAGAAAGTATTACAGACACTTCAGTGAAACGTTTATTGCTTATTTTTTATTATATTACAAGTTCTGAGCTCTAGTTTATTAAATGTATTTTATAAAAGTAATATGTTGTACTTTTTGCAACAGATTCATTATTTATAAAAATAAAACTATGTTAATATCCATATACAAAAAGTTCTTATGAAAATAGAACTTAACAATGCATGTAATAATGTAGATCAGCTGTAAAAATTCATTCTTCTATCTTTATTAGTTTATGAGAAATGTGTACATATGTTGTGAATTTTTCACTTATGACTAAAACAGCGTTAAAGTTAATACAACTAATTGCCATTTTACATACGAAAACATATTTTGCATGCTATTTAATTTATTGTATTATGAACACATTGTCTATTAATGGGCAGATGTACGTTTTGCACGATAGTTGGATAGCTTTCTTTGTTTTTTAGTGTGCAGAAGTTTAGCGGCATATGAACCCTGTGTAAAGGAAACTTTTATAAATATTTATAACTCTCTAATAGCTATTCCCAACAGATTTAATATTTGTTTAACATTATAATTTACTTCATGTAATATTTAATTCTTTAACACAAAGTTAATTATGATCAAGTTGCTGTAATATACGATATTTGCCTTAAAGTTTTGATTAGTAATTGTTAAATAAATCTTATTAATGTTTCTAAATTCTTATTTTATTTTTGATAAGATACAACAATCTGCTTCCACATATCCCTTAGGCCTTTAAGCAAGAGTTCGTAGCTAAAGAGTGGCAATAATTAAAAGGAACTATTTATTAAACAATATATTACTTTCATCTCACCAAGTTATTCTCTAAATATTTATCTTTTCATACTACAACTTTGACAGCAGATCGATGTTATTCGAAGAAGGTGGCAAGTTATGTAATCCCTCTGGAAGTAAATGTAATTACTCCACTAAAAATACCCCCATTCCAGATCGCGGGGCATTGTTACACATCCCAGCATTCTCCTAAGTAACCGGCGAAAACCGCGAAAAAAAAAAAAAAAAAAGAAAGAAAGATCAGGATAGCGGCACACGGGACCTCCAGGATGCAAATGCAAAGCATCAGCGTCAGAGCCACTCAGTTAGATTTCCAAGCAGAGCGATGATTTAGTGAGAGGTTGGTCGGTATCTTTGACAAGAATTTTGCTAAGTGACTGACCAGCTATTTAAACTATGCCTTTTGTTGTTCTTTTGTGTACTGCAGGTTTTGCATTTCCTTTATAATGCCACAGAAGGTTGGAATCAATAAAGAGATAATTTACTCCCTTCTTTGCCAGCTTATCTACTTCTTCGTTTTCTCCATTTTCTTCATGACCTGGCACCCATTAATGTTGTCCTGTAACAGAGTCAGCAGTGTTTGAAGACACTTCCAAACAAATCTAGATTTAAATTGGAAGGAATCAAACTCCTTAAGGACACCTGACCATCTGAGAGGATGAGGGTACGCTTATTTTTGTAGCTCTCTCAATTCCTCTTTGGACGCAAATGCTTCCAACTGTAAGACAATAAATATCTTCCGAGACTTTTTTTGCATATGGTGGCTTTGCTCATGTGGTGCATTTTTAAGTGCTCTAATGTCATTTCGTTAACACTTGTTTCAACTTTTCTCTTGAAGCACGTTCTAGACCAGTATCTGCCAACCCAACAGATTGTCCAGTGACGTCAGCATTCAGAGCTATTCTGCTCCGTGGTAAAATGAATGCCTGTTTAGGTTACTGCAGACATTGCGTTGTCTCGGGTCGTGGAGTGAACATGATGCATTCTTTATGTTGATTTGGTTTATTTAAGGACGCTCTTTAACATCTCAGGTCATCAGGTCATCAATTCAGGGCGTGAAACGTCCGACAAATTTTGCTCAGAGGCCTCTCTTTCAGGCTTGAGGTTCTTTATCGTGCCGTAAATGTACGACACGGGACCCACGGCTTTACTTCCCTTGCGAAGGAAGTCATACTTAAGATTTTTACGCCCGAAAATATTCATCGACTAGGCCGGGTTTGAACCAGCGATCTTGGGTCTACGAGGCAATTACGGTTATCACTAATCCACCAGGACCGACGCAACAAATTCTGCTGCGATACAGTTTAGTGACGACATTTTCTTATGAATGAACCTATCGCTAGATTGAGTGGTTTATTTATAAACTTTTTGGAAGTTTTCATTAATACTACAGAATACACAATTGCAAATGCATTGATTTTATTGCCAAGTAAATATGCCTCAATGCTACATGTTATGTTACAAATTAAAGCAAATACCTTTAATATAACATATTAAAATATTTATTTGCAATATTTAAAATTTGATTATAATAAATACAAATTTATTTATATCGTAATTAAATAATTATTACATAAATTTGATTACTTCAAATGCAAAGTCTTTTTTTTTATTAGCGGTGTTTAACGCCCGTTTTTACTACTGAAGTACCACAGGCGGTGACACAGATGATACATAATATAAAATGATATATTGTGAAAGGATTTTTTTTACGGAAGGAGGCGTTCCAGGTCTAAGTTTAGGGTGAATGGTCCTGGCGGGATTCGAACCTCCAACCTCCCGCTCACGAATCCGCTCCTTAACGATCTCATCCACCCGTGACGATATGCAAAGTCTTGACTGTTGCGTTATATACACTGATGACGATTAAAATATCAGAGTAATCGTTTTCTTAGTAAGCACGCAGAAATGTGTGGCATCTTTCACGTCTGAGTGTTCGTCCTACTTTAATCCACTAATCTCATATTCGTTTTGTTGTGAGCACATTTTGTCCAACAGGAGCAACCATTTCTCAATTCTTCCTGTATCAAATTTAGACACCCGCTAGCATTCTGTCCAATTTTCGTCGAGTCATATTCGTGGCTTTTGAGAAAATGTGGGGTCTTTTAACGCCTCTCTTAAGCACGTTTTGACGGCTAGCACCGAGTTGTGTTACATGGTTTCTTTTAATAACATTTTAATTTATAATAATATGCTTTATGAATGAACATAAAATGCCCATTTTATTCCGAAATGAATGTAAAACCAGAAAAACTACTGTAAATAAATGTAGAAAAATACCGTTCTATAATTTAAAATTATATGATTATAATTATTGCACAAATGTATAAGAGTATATCAAACATATTAGTGAAAATATTAACAAATTTCAATAAATGAGCAAATGTGCGTAACTGTATACCGTTTTAAAATACGTTATTTCTTAAGGGATATTACTGGCTCCGAAACACCAGAATGTAATTTAACAAATAAATTCATAAAACGTAAATTTAAAACAAGCATTTATAAATAGATCATAATGTTGGAAACAACAGGAATTGCTTTTACAACGGTATACATAAACTTTTTAGAGAAACTGTTGACCGTTCTAGTGAAATAGGAAAAACATAATTACAAAATAAGATACTTGAAACGGGCTCAGAAGACAAAAAACTTGTACCGTACTTCGTACATAAAAATAAATTTTCTCTAAGATGCAATTGCGTTGCTGATTTCACACTAACAATATATTTTTCAGTCATTATTATTAAACAACCGTAATCACACTGCAGTGGGAAGTACATAGCTGCTGTCTGGGTGCTGTGTACTCTGAACCTGGCGCAGTTGTCCTGCAAGCACTGCCCAGCATGTCCAATCATACAATTGCATCATTTTCTCGGGATATTGTTAGACACTGGCAAGAAATGAACGACAAATTGCTTGAATAGAGCAATTTATTTTTAAAAATATACTGCTAAGTATGCTGTATGTTAATTTGCTCTTCTACTCTCCTCCTGCCCTTAGCAAGTTCATGTTTTTCAGGACATACTAAAAATTGCCTAGTTATAGTTGTGTATGCAGGTTCAATATGCTTGAAGAACATTCCTTGAATATACAAAAATCAGATGACCATGTCTTTTTCAAGCAGAAACAGGCACTTTTGCTTTTGTGTGTTGTGTGCGCGCACGCGCGACACATTCTGTGATACTGGAGTCAAGGAATCAGAGGACACTTTTCTGGTAGGCTACTTGAAAGATGGGTGATGATGTAAATTTCCACACAGAGTTTTGCTGTTGTTCTCAGGATCGAAATGATTTATCAGTAGTGATTACCTTTGAAAGACACTCCGTATCTTGCTGTAACACCATCTTCAATTAAATGCAAACTTCCATGTGAACGCCATTTTGTTCGGGAATCAGTTCTCTTAGAACCTACCGTGCACAAACACGTCTCATATGCATCTTTTCGATTATCAACTTGTGGGTGAGACTTATTGAAATTTTCGGAAATTTTTAAAGTACTCTTAATGTTATTCGAAGATCTTTTCTCACAATTGCAGTAGCGGTGTTAACGTTTTCTTCCGCTAGGCCTCAACTGAACAAGTGTTTAGACTAGAGCAGTATTTCAGAGTAGCATATTGTTCGTCGCTTGTTACTTCCCGTTATGCTGTTGTCTGACCTAGCTCACCTCTTACAGTCGGGAACAGGAAGCGACAATGAAACTAGTTCCACGTGCACATTAGGCTGGCATAATATTGTAAAGTTAATTTATAGCGCAGGAAATTAGGCATGTTAAAAGGTATGATCTTTTTAATTGAAGTGTTCTCGTATTTGAAACTATAGTTTTTATTTGTTCATTGCAAGGCAAGATAACCAACGAGGGATTCCCCGTGGTAAAACTGTTCGAGTCATCGCGTTACAGGCACAAAGTATCTCGTTTCTAGCTGTCAATGCGAGCCCATGTTAAAAAGAGTGACTCAACTTTTTTATGGAAATGAGAAGTGGGAAGCCTGTGACGTAAATTAATTTTAAAGCCTAGACCTCAATGCTAGAAAAGCGGCTGATTTGTGGAGTTTTGGGTAGAGAGAAAAAAATAATACCTCCTAAAAAGGGCTCAGGTGTGGAGGGAAATGAGAGAAATTAACTGTAAACATCCTAAAATTAACAAAATTGCTTCCAACTTATTTTAAGTAAATTCGGAGTAGGTTTTGTAACCGAAAATGCATATATCCGATATATTTTTAAGAATAAATTTAATGTAAAGAGTTATAAAATGTTAATTTTAGATACCAGAAAAACATTTTTCCATACGATTTTAAACCACTGTGTTTTTTTTTTTCTTCCTTTTCAGATTTTACAAATTTTCAGTCACCAATTTTTTATTCAATATTACTATGAAGTATGTACGAGTTTCCGACTTCGCCGATAAGGGTCATCGCCTTCACAAAACTCTTATCTGGTGTCATACCTTATCTATTAAGTAAATAATTGCGGCTGTAACTTCCGCTCCGCTGTGTTCATTTGTTCAGATATAGTTGCATAAGAAGGCTATGTGTAGAAGATTGTGGCATGTTCAAAATGGAGTTTCGAGCTGTTATTAAGTTCTTCACAAAAGAACTTATTCCAAATGAAATTAAACAGCGATTGGACGATGTATATGGGGAAGTATCCCTCTCATAATCTACTTTAAAGAATGGGCCATACTTTTTCGAATGGGTCGAGAAAGTATTGAAGACGAAGAGTATGCAGGTAGGCCCTTGGAGGTGTGCTCACTACTGAAAACATGCTCTTGTGGAAGACCGGCGGCTCAAAGTAACAGAAACAGTAGCCAGGTTGGGTCTTTCTAAAACAACAGTTCTTCGAATTATCAAATATGAATAAGTTTATTACAAGATGGTTGTCTAGACTTCTTTCCTCCAGTCCAAAAGCAGCAACGAGTCATCTGTTGTCAGGCATTTTTGGCGCTCATTCGTGGCAACGAGAGAGAAGTTCGGCAAATCACTTACAGGAAATGAAACTATGGTCCTCTACTATGATCCCTTGTCCGAAAGAGAACCAATGGAGTGGCGTAAACTTGGCGAAGCATCGCCTCTAAAGACCAAGGTCACTCAAACAACCAAGATGATCATGGCACAATCTTTTGGCACTGTGAAGGAATGCTCTTCATTGACTTCAAGGAGAGGAACACCACAGTAAATGGGGAGTACTATGCTGGTCTACTGCACTGACTACGTGCTTCCATTCATCCATAAAGGTGGTGTGCGCCTTCTTCACGACAACGCGCCTGTACACACAGTTCTTGTTGCAAAGGAAGCTGTGAGGAAATGTGGTTTCAAGGAGATCGACCATCCACCCTACGACCCAGATGTAGCTCCCAGTAAACTATTTCCTCTTCTCATATCATAACTAGAAAAGGGTTATGCCGGAATTTATGGACCTACATCTTTACATCTTTAAGATAAGCAAGCATTTCCCAAAGAGTCTGCACGGCCCCTTTATTTCACTCCAGAATTCTGATTATGAAGTCACTTAAAAATACAACTCTATTATAAATTTTCGGAGCTATAAAACAGCTTATACATCATTATAATAAAGCAGTATATTAATGGCAATATATAATATATAGGGACACTTGCAGTTACTTCAAATATTAAACAATACTACATTTAAAGTAATAATACTCTGTGGCTGACACTCTCCAGCAGGATAATTAAGTGATTGACGTGGGACTTAAAGCCAACGTAGCAGTTTGGAATCCGCTTGTCCTAACTCGTGTACCTGACTGGGCTTGAGCAAACGCTTATCTGCCAATGCGATTTCTTGTGCCGCCGCGTCGATCAGATTGTTGGATGCTTTGATATTTAGGCTGTAATATAAATTTTCATTTTTATTCAGATATGGAGGAAAAGGTAAAATAATTTCACGCAATATGTAGGAATATGCAAATAAAGTTAGGAAAGACACAAAAATGGAAGCGAAACCTGTATAAAAAGACATTTAATAATAAAATAAAATGGTGAAAAATGAGATTTCTTAGAAACTGCAAAGGATGCACAAGATTAGCTTCGAAAAGAAATGAGATGTAAAAAGAATTAAATACTGAGTCAGTAATCAACAAATTAAAACTAAATTAAGAAAGCTGGATGGATCACTTGTTAATAATGCACAATTGCAGGTGTACGAAGGCGGTACAGAACTGCAGGTCAAGAAAATTAGTGAGAGAGTAACCCAGTGTTCCCAGAGTCAACCGAAAGGTGTTTGAATCAAGCAAGGTTAGGTTAAGCCATCTAAAGATGGAACGATACGAGAAAAAATAAATTTAAATCTCACTCATGGAAGGGCTAATTTTTCGTATCTTTTTTCACTTACGCTAAAAAGTATTCGTTGAGTCAAATTACAAAGTTTTCAAGGAAACTCATTAATTTTCAACAGAAGCTTATTAAATCAATTTTAATTTCCAAGTCAGACAAAGAAGGGGTTTATATAAATCTGAAAATTGCGTGCATTATTTTCTAGGGAAGAAAGTTCACAACCTGTAACTATTTAATTAGATAATCGGAAGACTGTCTTCAGCTAATAAAATGTGTCAATTTGCATGAAATTTACATTTAAATCAAAACTTAAGAGAAAATTCGATATTAAGTTCTCTTGCTATCTAAAATATTTTTTCTATGTTAATTCCCAATCCAGAATCGGAGACATGCGCTTGTTCATTTCTTACGTAAATGAGACCGAAAAGTAAATCTGTTCATTCCTAGGATAGTCCTCTTCCCTCGACAGGTGTTCAAAAACCGTGGGTGACATGCGTACAACTTTATAGAATCCCTCTAAAGAAACATCGGCGATTTGAACGCTTGTGTCATACTTACAAGGGCTGTTCAATAAGCAATAATCCTACTTTTTACAGGCATAATTCCTCTTAACTTTAAAATATTCTGTTAACCTTATGCTGAATGTGCAAATGGTATATTTTCATTGTTGTCACTTCCGGCTATCACCTGTAAGAAGTGTGCACGATGAGACACGTTCAATTCCGCCTGCAGCGTAGTGGCGGGGACACATGAAGAACAACGTGCTGCTTTGAAATTGAGTTCGTCAGGGATCTCCGCGAGTGTTTAATCTATTTATAGATATCTTGAATGGTGTGCTAGAGGAGGAAATGAATGTACCTGCATTCTGTTTGCTGACGATTCTTTCCCTTTGTCTTTCAAACGCAATATTGTTGTATATTTTAACCAAAATATTAAATTTGTCTTAGCTTTGTGTCTATTAATGAACGAATAATTTTTTTCCATGTTCAATATTACAAATATCAAGCAAAATATAGTCTTTGTTTTTTACAGTATATACACTTTGGTTTATATTCAATTTAGCAATATTAGTGCTGACAACAATTAAAAGTGTTATATTGTTTTGTACATTGTTTTACTGCTCTCTCTAATCGTCGGTCCTGGTGGTGTAGTGGTAACCATACTTGCCACCTAAACCCAAGATCGCGGGTTCAAACCCGGCTAGAATCCATGGATTTTTTCGGGTGTAAAAATCCTAAGTATGGCTTCCTTCGGAAGGGAAGTAAAGTCGTGGGTCCCGTGGGTCGTACATTTACGGCACGAAAAAGAACCTCAAGCCTGAAAGAGAGGCCTCTGAGCAAAATTTGTCGGCCGTTTCACGCCCTGATTTGAATGGGACGCTGATGACCTGAGGTGTTAAAGAGCGTCCATAAATAAGTCAATCAAAAAAAATCTCTCTAATCTATGGCGTGATGTAATATATTATAAACTGCATTCGTTTCAGCGTGTTTTATAGTTTAATATTCTATTTGGTTGGTTTATTTACGGAAGCTCTGTAACATCTCAGGTCATCAGCGTCAATTCAGGGCGTAAAACGGTCCGTAAATTTTGCTCAGAGGCCACTACTTTCAGGAAAATTATATTTTATTACTTAAAGAAATGAGGAAGAAAACTTAGCACTTTTTCTAAAGCGGCTTCTGCAAAAGCTACCTTGTGGCTCGTAGTTCCTTCTCGATACAACTATTTCATATTTTATTACTAATAAGAAATATCTAATCTAATATATTGTATTAAATATACAATATTTGCACCACAGGCGGTGGGCACTAATGATATATGACATGAAATGATATATTGGGAAAGTATTTTTTTTAAAGAAGGAAACGTTTCAGGTCTAAGTTCAGGGTACCTCTCTAGCATTTGTCATTTATGAGGACTGAGGAAAACCTGGAAATACTCTCAATCAGGGAGAACGGTCCTGGAGGGAATCGAACCCCAGACCTCCCGCTCACAAGTCCGCGCCTTAACGACCTCGGCCACCTGTGGCGGTACATTCAACCTGTACGCCTGTTGAAATCTTATTGTAATAAATAAACACTGCTGCTACTAGTCGGGATGTGGTTGATATGACAACTGGATGAAGAACTTAATAAACAAGCAGTTCCATAAACAGATTAGTCGTAGAGGTACAGCCAAATAGCCACCTAGGTCCTTTTCACTCCATGTGATTTTTCACTTTGGTTTCTTATAAAAGTAGTCGCGTAACCTGATTCACTTGTAACACAAAATGTCAAAACTTCCAGAATTGAAATATGCACCATCTCCCATTTGTAAATCCAAGGAATGTGATTGGATTGAGAATCAGGGCCTTCATTTCAAGCAAACCTTTTAAAGATATATGTACAATAAGCACCATAGACACAGGCAATATCCCTGCCATTAAAATAAATTAAATTACAATTTTCTTCACTGATTCTGAGGAAATTGAAGTTACCAAGGACAGTAATCTATGTTATGAATGTTGATCAACCGTCCGGGAAAGTTCTATAATGCACTAATTCAAAATATTACCCCTACCCAGAACTTAAAAATGATCTTGTTGATGCCTCACGTCGACTACAGCGATTTTCTTAACCTAACGCAAAACATTAATAAGCGCGTTTGTCGCATGTAATATCTTCCTTCGGTATGCTGGTTGGTTGCACTGAAAGATTGAAGAAATGTTCATTGTTTCATACTAATTTTAAAATTATCCATACATCTTCTCTGTTTTATTCATTTTCTCGTTTTCAAAAGTCTATCTTCCCCTCATAACTTACACACGCTCTGAAACCCGGCTATCATTACACCAAACATCACTTTACTCATAAACTTTCACCGTAACTACTACCCGTGTCTGGAATGCATTGCCAGAGGATGTCAAAGGCTGCCGAACTTTAGGAGCAATTCATAAACTTTTTTTTACATTTATTCGAAATAATCAATTACTGTAGATTTACATTTATTATATTACAATGCATATGTTTAATTATTAATCTGTTGTAGTACTTTTTACTCTACTATTGTTATTCTTATTGTTATTACTATCATAAATTTTCATATCTCCATCGTTATATTGTTAGGGCTTTCTATTTTTGTTTTACTAATACATTTATTTCTACTCATTATTTGAATATCTTTATGTATTGTTGTATTATTATTATTACTACTACTTGTTCTGATTACTCTGCGATCTAGTGGTAGCGATACTTGCCTCTTAGACCCAAAATCGCGGGTTCAATCCCGGCCAGGGTCCATGGATCTTTTTAGACGTAAAAATCCTAAGTATGGCTTCCTTCGTAAGGAAAGGAAAGCCGTGGGTGCCCTGTCATAGATTTACGGCACGTAAAAGAAACTCAAGTCTGAAAGAAGAGGACTCTGAGCAAAAATTTATCGGCCGTTTCACGCCCTGATTTCAATGGAACAATGATGACCTGAGATATTAAAAGTTCGTAAATAAATAAATAAATAAATAAAAAACTACTTCTATTATTATTGTTCTTATTTTTTCTTCTTCTTATACTGGTACGTTACGAATTTTCATTATTTCTGTTTAGGTATTACCACACACTTGTCTGTTTTTCACAGTTTTATGTGTTCGAGTATTGTCCTTGTTACTGCTATTGTTATAATTGTGATATTGCTACTGAAATTTTGTGTAATTTTTATCAGATTGGCAGAGAGGGAGAGAAGACCTAATAGGCTTAGGTCTGCCACAATAAATAATAAATAAATAATAGATAAAAGGTGTACTTTGTTAAAATTTTTGGGGAAATCTTTTTAAATGTTATTACAAAGTAGAATTGTTAAGGGAATATCAACTATTTTAATGTTAAAGGCTAATGTTTCAAATTTATTGAAATATTAAATACATTTTAATTTATGTAAAAAAAAGTTGGAGAGAAGAGGCTAAGAGGAGGTTCATAGAGGGAATTCTGCCTGGAAGAAATGCTAGAAACATACATATATATATATTCGTACACATGATGTCACTAGTAACAGGATATTGAATTGTTGGATTCTTAGGCAACAGACGTCACAATCTATATGCTAACCTGATTATGAACAAAAAATAAAGCCCGTTTCCTCCACCTGGATGGACGTTTTAAGCAATTACTCCCCATGACCTATGCATCATTCTTTTACGATGTCCACCCTTAGAAGTGTAAGTTGCTAGGGGAGAAATCCCTTTTTATTCTCCTCCTCTGACTACACGATGAATGGCTCCCCTTTTTCTTGTCCCATATAATATGTGCATATGTTATGTCCCTTCTGGCGATATTTTTCATCTCTAATATAAATTCATTTCGTTCATCGGAGCATCTTTATTATTTCACGCAATGTTTGTGTTCCCTTACAATTACATACACGGGTATGTCAGAGCGGAGTCTGCGTTATTAATCATGTGCTTGGCACTCGGATGACACAATAATCCTCTGCAAGCTGAGTAAAGCACATGGATATTTCGACAACGTTCATTTCATGCCTTCACTGTTCTCTTCTGTTTTACCTTTAGTGTCAGTATTCAGAACAGTTTCCTTGTGTCAAAATTACTTTGTGTAAGATACCAAACATTTAAGCAGAGGTTAACTAATTTATATAAACGTCAGAAAAGACAATTGAAGAACGTGTCTGTTACCAACGAATTTATTTTATCTTTCTTTTCTTTCATTCATTTTAACGTACTTTCAGTATAGACAAAGAACGAATTACAGGAAAAGTTGGCTCCTGAATTACCTTTAAACAGTTTTCAAAGCTCTCTATATCTCCTGAAAGTTTTATTACAAATATCAAAACTCGCCCCTCATCCTAATGTATTTTTCCCATAATTTACCTTGTCCTACTAGTGCATGGCATGCCGATTTGCCCAGTATAAGAGAATTTTCTCAAGAAAGGAAAGCAACAGTTTTGGTCAGAGATAAACCCAAATATCGATATGACATTGCAGTCTTGCGTTCTCCTTTAAAGAAAGATCTACAAATTGAGAATAATTACCTTATATGCTCTAACAAAAAATGCATTTCTTAAATCAGAAAACCTTCTAAATAAACTTCTCTTAAAACAAATTTGGTCAAACGTAGCAGTGCTGAGAGCTGGAGAGATAGCTATGCTGACAACGCATCTATTAATATTCTGCTTTCAATGAGAATAGACCGAATCTTAAGTATTTGATTAGACGATATACATACACCGTATGGCCGAGGTCGTCAGGTCGCGGACTCGTGAGAGGAAGGTCTGCGGCTCGAATCCCGTCAGAACCCTCCTCCCTGACTGCTATTTTTTCCAAGTTTTTCTCAGTTCTCATAAATGGCAAATGCCGGTGAGATACCTAAACTTAATCCTGGAACGTTTCCTTAAAAAAAAACCTCACCCAGTCTATCATTTCACTGTTTCATCAGTGTTCACCGCCTGTGGTGCCTTGGTGTAAAAATGGACGATAAACACTATTAAAAAAGTGCATAATGTTTTATTTGGCAGAGAAGCCCCCTCTCTCCGTATGTATGTCGCTAGCCATCTCTACAGTACCTCGCTTTATATTCCAAGCTTATGGACACAGAAAGTGAAGAGGGCAAGAAGATAGGCTGAAAACAATGCTGAAGAAGTGATCTCAAAGGACTTGCAAGTTGAAAGTACGTGTGAAGTTGAAAGCTTATTTTTGTTTTTAATGCAGTATGAGCAACTATAATTATTGCTGTACCAAAAGGAATTAAACTTTTCAGACAACTGCCACAGATTTTTACAACTTTTTAGTCATTATTTGTAATTAATATTAATTTGCTAATATATTCAACACACTGTGCTTATTATTAATGTATATAATCCCTACGAAGTATCAACTTGCATTTCCATAATTCGCGTTTATCCATGAAGACATTTTCAGACTCCTCTTTGTCCAATGTTGAATTCGAAAATACGCCTTATAGCCTTTTAATTGGTATATACATTTGCTAAAGCCCGTATACATAAAATAATATAAAAAGGTTAAGAACCGAGAGAAATATTGCAAAACTTACATAAAACCGTAACAGGAGTTGGAAGCTGGTAACGCACCAACTCCAGAAAATGCATAAGGAAAATAGGAACACTAAGGACTAGTTCTGAAGCTTCTGGTATCGAACTGGCATCACCCAGTCCCCAAACAATTATTTCATCAAGTACTACTCTGAAATCCGCTAGGTACCTCTTGGGGACCAAGCTCAAGAAACACTGTGAAGCAACTGTACCGCCTAAGCCGACGGTTGACCGACAATTGGTTTTTATTAGCATGAGAAGAATGACCCCAACCCAAAATCTACCCCAGAGCACACGTGTTGTAATTATTAGCATGATGCGCTTCGCAACAACCACGGCTGTTCTTTATTGCACTTTTTTTTTCTTTTGCCATTCTTCCGTTAACACGGCGGGGGCTTATTGAAGTGGATTTGGGGAGGCTAAAAAGTGCGTTATATCCCTTCGTCCTGGCACTAATCACATATCCGGAAGGGTTGCCTACCCTGGAGTGCGTATAAAATAAGCCTTAGGTCACGAAGGATTATAAACATATTCATAAAAGCATAACGCCATACAACATCCCCGTTCTTTTGCGTTTTTTGTTGTGCAATGGCCCAGGGCAGTGGATTTGTCTCAGTTCCTTTGTGAAGAATTTGTCGGTAACTCAGGCAACGGGGCTGTAATTTCACTCATACCATTAACGGCAAACACACAACAGGGAACAAGAGATCCACCTGGCTCATCTGTCTTGGGTAAAATGACGTTTGGGCCAAGTTATTAGGAAGAGGTTGGCAAAAGAAAATAATCCACAGCAGATATAGCATGTACTTCAAGGATTAAACCTGGCGGCTTGTTACTGATAATATTAACCACGTATAAAAACTAAAATTAATATAGTTTACTAAAACTCAATTGATAATTTCCTACCTTCGATATTTAATACAAAATCAAATGAGGAATGGATAAATTAGAGAGAAAAGGTGCATTAATTAAAACAGAAACAAGGAAATTATAACGAGTAAATTGGAATAAATATCTGAGTAATATAAGCATAATGTACATAGAGCAGAAAGTGTTGTTTATAAAATAATAATATATTTGAATAAATTAGATTGTGATATAGTAATATTAAATCCTAATGCAGAGAGAGAATGGTTAAAGTTCTCCAGAACCCCTTTGATAATGAACAAGAAGATAAAATATGCAATGACATCAAAAAGTTGCATATATGGGTCCACTTGAACTAGAACAATTACAGATGAGTTTTAAACATGAAGCATCACCAGGAATTGATACAATTAATAAGCAAATAATAAAATATGCCCAGTGAAAATTCATGACATCACTTGTGGTGCCTCAGAAGTAAAAACTGATATTAATCCCAATTCAAAAAATGATAGGCTTTTAAAGGTATGAAATATGCTTTTTGAGAATATACAAAGTACAGTAAAAATAGTAGTAATACACCCTAATTTTAAAAATTAGCAGCAGCAGCAGCAGTAGTACTACTAGTAGTAGTTTTAAAAAATCATGTAACAATTATGTTTTTGATAAAAATTCAATACAATTTCCAATAAGGGAAAGGAAAAGATATAAACCAGGAAACAGATAGAATGACTTTTATCTCCAGAACTTTTCAATGTGTATATGAACGACGCAATTAACATGTGAATGAAAACAAAACGTATAAGAATAAGCATTGAAAATCAAAATCTAAAAGCTCATTAATTGCAGACGATCATATGCTCAGGAGTTTAAAATATATGTTTAAAAGACCAAACTCTGCCATTCTTAGGAATAAACCATCTGCGATATAAAACGGAACTGAATATAAACGTTTTTATACAACTTACAAGTTTCTACTACTTAGGACATTTCATTTAATATGTAAAACAATAAGACAATGAAAACAAACCAAACACACTTTAAAATGATGTATGGAACAATTAGGACGACACTAAAAGGGAGACTCAGTTAAAATATTTCATAAAGTGATGGCGGTTCCAGTTCTAACCTAAGGCTGCGAGAACTAAACATTAAACATAAATAACAAAATAAAAATTGAATCGGCTGAGATGAAGCTTTTTTTAAATCCACCGTTGGGCTCACTCCATTACATCAGCAAAGAAATAACAATATCAGAGAAGTTCTAGATATACACTGTCCCAGAATCGCCGTTAAATTTACTGGATAGGCAACCGGTATTACGCCCTAAGGGATGAGAAAAGCAGCAGCTGATTTAACAACCGCCGATATCTGACTACTGAAAACGTGCTACAGATATTTCATACATCTTTGGAAACGGTCCATGGTTTCCTTAGTTTCACTGTCACTGTGTAGAAGTTTTGTCCACGTGAAATGATACAAGAGGCATTCTAAAAGTGTTGCAAGTGTCACCTTAAAGTGAAAGCTAAAGACTGAATTCAAAAAATTATCCTCACAATCCTTCAAAATACTCATCATCTCTCTCCACACACACAGTTGTAGACGGTGCAACCGCTTGTGAAAAGCACTGCGGTACTTGAACTGAGATTTTATCACAAGGATGAACTTTGAACAAGGTTCTGCACTCGTTTTAAAAGGTTTTCTATAAATGCAAGATTTCACTTGAAGAAACAATCAGAAGTCGCATGATGCAACTGTTAGGTCTGTAGGGTGGATGGTCAAGCAACTGGACTTGACTTCCAGTTTCCTCAAATTTGCAGCTGTTCTGTGAGGAGACGGATTGTTGTGCAAAAGCAACAGCCTTGAAGTTTCTGTCTGTGAACTCGGCCGCTTCAGCTGTTCAAATAAAGGAAAGGATCCAAAATAAATTTTCATAGTATTCTCCATTCATTCTCATTCCTTTTGGCATACAGTCATTCGCTAATGGTCTTTCATAGTTGAAGAATACAGTGAACATTCGCTTCCAAGAACGAAAATCTAGTCGAAGAACGACTGGTCTTGGATCATTCTCATTTACCCATATGCAGTTCTAATCTTTATTTGAAGTCGTAGTAGTAAAACCATCTTTCATCACCAGTGCATATACCTGTCAAAAGTTTAGGACAACAGTTTCCTTGCACATTCCTTTTCCCTCTTCTTCTCTCATTGGTTATGAAATGTGGAACCTATGTTGTACATATATTTCGCTGCTTTAAATCTTCATGAGTTACTGTCAATGCTACCATATTCCAAACTTAGAATTTAACAGTAATTTGTCGATTTTCCTTCACCAAGTTCTCCACTCTGAAGTGTTTACTCGTTCGCAGCTTTCCAAGGTCGGCCAGAGCGAGGGTTGTATCTCAAAGTCTCTCGTCCTTCCAGAAATGATCGAAATGATCTTGCAACTTTATCAAAGGAACATATTCGATCACCATGTACAGTTACCAAGTTCTGTGGATTTTTTCGGTTTTTCACCCAGTAAGTTAGACCCCACCAAACCTGGTTAACCCCGTCTCAAATTATGCAAGATGCTGGACAAACGAACCACTGCACCATAGCCTGCAGCATTAGGGATGCTTTAGACATCATATGGCCATCAGAAAATCGTGATGAGAAATGTCTACTGCTTGTGACTGACAGTGTGGTCTACATGATCAAGGTGGCAGAGACGTCGAAAAATTTCTACCCTAAAATGCCTTGCTCAAGGCTTACACCGATTGGCTGAGTAAGTTAGGAACACTTTCCCAGGAATGAACAAAATTATTTAATCCGTGAAGAAAGATTTTCTGACTGCTCCCAGTCGCTTTCACATTTTCAAGGAAATGCTACCACAAACACCTGTCACTAGAACCCATTAGCTGGGATACCTGGGTGCAGGCAACCATCTCGTACTATGCCTACTATTTTATAGACGTCAAGAGTGTTAAACACACGTTTGATGTCAACGTAGTAGCCTGCATAACACAGACTAAAACCATTCTTCACAATAAGAACAACATCACTTCACTTGCCATTTTCAGTGATCTTCCTGCAGGTTTGGCACCTGCATCATTGCCCTTAAAAGATGCAAGGGAAATTTCAAAGAAAGAAATGCCAACACGCCTGTTCATTGAAGCTCATCAAGATTCTGCAGAGGGCCCCAGGTTTGCAACGATTAAAAATGAATAAATTGTTCTTCAGGGGTAACAAAATTTCAGACGATTTACCGTGCGGGCTGGCATCCGCGACTTCAATGAAATTTGCATCGATAACTTCATGCCGTGTCCAGAGGACATTTTCTTACTTAAGAAGGTATTAAAAGACAACAGAAATAATATCAATATAGAAAACTTAGCAACGTATTTAATAGGGCCGTGCACAGTGACCTAAATAATGAAAATTGTTGTATTTTTTTAATGGTGTTTAACACCCATTTTTACTACTGAGACACCGCAGGCGGTGGACATTGGTGATATATGAGATGAAATGATAAATTGGGAAAGGATTTTTTTTAAGGAAGGAAACATTCCAGGCCTAAGTTTAGGGTACCTCCCCTCTGCATTTATGAGGACAGCCCTGGAGAGATCGAACCCCAGACCTGCCGCTCACGAGTCCGCGCCTTAACGACCTCGGCCACCCTTGGTGGTATTGTTCTAGTTGAGTTTGACTAACTGAAAAATGTTTTAGTTAGGTTTGGTTCTTTGTAACTACATAAAAAAAAAAAAACTTTTTAAACGTTTAAAAAATTCAATGCCTAAAAACTTTTTGTTAAGTGTTAATGTAGTTTTGAGTGCAGAACAATGGAAAACTCAATTAAAATAAACTCATATTACTATTTATTTATTTCAATATGTTTATTCTACTTTAGCTAAGAGAAACTTTAAAAAAACCGAAAAAATGTTGATAAAAATCTTAATACGTTAAAACTAATTCAGGGTTTATAAAATTTTAAAAATCCGGGCACTAGATATTACTTTTATGGTGAATACAAATGTAACAAATAGCCCTCCATTTATTTTCATAGTTGCCTCATCAAACTAAAAACGAACTTCTGAAATTTAGGATCTGGTCATTAATCACTGGCACAAAGTATGAATGAGCTTTATGGCTGTTTTTAATTCTGTGATGGCGGAGCAGTAGTTAATGATATTAAATGCTTCTTGTTAAGTGCTTGAGAGAAGGCCGGATGAGATCCTTGACTAGATAAAGGAAAATGTAGATCAAATTTCCCGAGGATGGAAAGACAGAGTCAGTGGGCAGTAAAATCAACAGTTGTCTGAAACGAAAAGAAGGGTTTGGAACGACGTTCTACTCTTTTGTGACGAACAATTGAGTGTGCGTTGATATAACGAGAGTGCGTTAAAATTAATCACAGGATATAGGCAAGGATAATTTCCACACGGCTCATAGCGTGAGGAAAATCACACTATGCAAGGCCTACTTTGAGTGTACAAACATTTTAGCGAATTCCGAAGGAATGTAGTTATAGTGGTTGTGCTCATAAAAAGTTCTTCAAATCTGCATCGGTCATAAAATTATATATATAATATAATAATAATAATAATAATAATAATAATAATAATAATGTTTTTTATTCTAATATATATCCTCTTGTGCGCGCTGTAAGACAAGACGAACTCTCGAAATATCGTGTGTTTTTAATGTTCAGTTTTGTTTCAGCTTCAAGTGTTATCTTTTTATATTGGAACATCTCTATGCGGTTTATGTATTATATATTATTATATACAAACGTATATATTATGTGTGTGTCAGTTAATGCGCTACCGTCCGCAATTTTTATTTTTTCTGAACGAAACTTGGCATAAAGCTATCAATTAACAAATGATTCATCGAGTTCGTAAACCAGTAAAACTGGAACATAAAAAAATTAAAAATCACTGTAAAGATTGCTCTAATGTAGAAAAAAAAATTTTTTTAAAGAAACTCAGTATATGCCACAAAATAAATTAACAAAAATAGTTTTCGAAAATCAGCGAAATCGGACTATTAGTAGTGAGGCTTACACCTAACATTTAAAACTTTTTTTTGTAATGAAACAAGGTATATACCATTTAAATAAAATAAGATAAATATTTTTTTAAAATTCATGGAAATCGCACCATTAGGAGTGGGGGGGGGGCATACCTGAAAACCTAAATTTAAAGAGTTCGGGTTAAATGGAAATTTATAAATTCCTCTAGATACCACATTTTTTAGTTTTTAAATGGAAATTGGTATATGCAAATAAAATAAAATAAAAAAAATCTGAAAACCATTGAAATTGAACTATTAGATGTCGGGAGCTTACCTGAAACCCAAAATTTAAAACTAACTCTAGCAGCACCAATATTTGTTTCTTCACAACAAAATTCGATATATACCATTTCAATAAAATAAGAAAATAGTTTATGAAAATCAGGTATATTGGACCATTATAAATAGGGGTATATCTGAAAAACAAAATTTAAAAAGGGCTCTAAGCGTTTAATTTTCCCTCTATTGTTTCAAATAAAGGACAAATTAACTCAACATATACACTGTGTTTATTACAATGCACATGTTTTATATTTAACAAAATCACTCTGAAGATAGCAACTGTGAAATGTTAATCTAAAATATGTGAGAATTATATTTGTATATAAGAGCGCTCTGTGAAAATGTTTTCACTACATGCTTTTACTACAATAACATTTGCATTAAATTTCAAAGCCACTGAAAATAAATAGATCTTTCGAATGTATATTGTAGACTGTGTATACATGCTTAGTACGTTGCAATTGTTTCTGAACAGTAGCATGCTTTTTAATGAAACATATGAACATCATTTTCTTAAATATGCAATGTAAATCGAAAATTTCTGTTAATTTTCTATGTTTCAGTGAAAATAAAGATGATACCATGGGCTCAGTTTATAAACATAGTTATATTTACAAAATACCCATACAGTATAGCTTTGTCTATTGGTGGTTATACATTTAATTTAACTGATAATATGCCATAAATTTTTGTGGTTTAATCTATAGAATAATAGTAAAAATAATTCAAAAATGCGATTTCTCTTTTGTAATATTCATACATTGCAAGAATTATAATGTTGTTTCTCTAATGCCAGATAGTAAAGCCATTAACTAATAAGGCCATAATTTTGATTTATATTAATTTTTAAAGTTATTCAACTTGCTGAGGAATTCGTTTAGTTTATGTTTTAGACCAGCCATAGCGTACTAACTAAAAATGTTAGGGTTGCATTGCAAAATTAAATGGTTGCAGAAGTTTTTGGAAGTTTAGCTATCGATAAAATCCACTGACAGGGAAAAAACAAAGTGAGAGAGAGAGAGAAGTGGGTAAATTTTATTTTAACTATTTTCATATTTGTTATTGCAATTTTTATTTGTTTCAATGAAAATACAAAAATCACCATTATTTTCATTTTCTGTGTGTATTTATTTAGTCAATTGAGCTTAGCTGGGTGGCACCGGAGAAATAATGAAATTACAATATTTGGTTTAGAGGTATCGAGGATGAGGGCAACCTTTTAGAGGAGGTTCCATAATGATATGGGGACATATCAACACCTTCTGACCATCGAAGGCACATCATTCCATGCCCAAAGCACATTCAAGAGACTATCGATGAACATGTGGTCACCATGTTACAAGGGACAAGGGACAAATAGGTTTCCTGGATGAGTGCATTATATCCTGATGGTTTCTGCTTTTAGCATTGAGGTAGTGTAGTTAGGTTCCTACATACATTTTCAAACCGTTATCTTCTAGACGATAGTTTCGGATCTCTAGCGAACAAGTTAAACATGTAAACTGAGATAAATAAATTTATTCCTGATATATAAAGGGAGGCAAATTTAAAAATCTCACAACTTAAATCCATCGATCAGGGCTGAGATTTACCATGCCGTTCTCTCTTCCAATAAGCTGCGAGCGAGATTTCGACAGAAGTCGGACAGTTGTGTTGTGCAAACGAGAGTGATACTGCATTAAATTATGTAGTACTGTTGTGCAATGATGAAATATTCACTGCATCATCTTTTCAAGTTATATCTCAGGTACAGAAAGCCGTATGACAGAGTAATATAGATATTTGGGGTGTTCCTGGCAGTCCGTTTCCAAAGTTTTAATGAAACAGATTCTGTGAAGGCCCATCAATCCATGAAAGATATGCGCATATTTGAACCCAGAATTATTGACCTGGTTTAAGGTCTCCTGGTACCTCATTTCAGTATATATTAACTTAATATTGAACGGTGTCAATCTCTTTCTTTCAATATTTGTCAAATTTGATTCCCTTTCACTCTAACAAAATCTACACAAGCAATTAGAAGCTAGTATTATTATTATTATTATTATTATTATTATTATTATTATTATTTTTTTTTTTTTTTTTTTTTTTTTTCGGGAACACTCCGCTACTTGTGAGATATCAGAGAGACAGGGATGCAAATGTGCATTGTATTTTGAGGGAGAAGGATGCAGGGCGCATTTCACTGGCTTAATTTTTACGCATCGTTCCACACATAAGCTGTTAGTTTGGCAGAACAAATTTCATTTACTTGCTGCAATAAAAATTCACGATGTAAATGGAGCTAATTAAATTTTCCATCTCTCTCACACACAAAGCGCGGGTGCTTGCGTAGACAAACGAGACCATTACCTCCTCATGCTCTGGCAATTATTAATGTCATAATTAAAGCTGAAATTGTGTTTCCTGTTGGATATGGTTTAATATTACTAAATAAAGCAATGTGCGCCTCAGGACAGTTTCTAAAAAGCTGAGCTTCCTTGCTGAAATCCTCTGCGCAGCACAAAGTTGAAATGCACTAACGGATTCGATGTGCTAAGCAAAGGTAAATTAGTTCTAATGAAGGATTTTAATGTACTTGGCTGTACTGCATTAGACAAGGTGAAAACCAACTGTAACGTTAAAGTCCCTCGTGTTTATCACTTAGCGTTGCCTTGGATATTCACAACTTTGTAAGCGTTCATTTGTTTTGTAATTTAACATATGAAAAGCGAGTTGCTAGTTAGCTGATTACACTTTAATGTTCAGGAAACTATGGTATCCATAAAGAAGGTACATACAGAGATTGGGGGTAAATAAGGTTACATAATCTTCACGTTAACACTCTAAAAAAGGAAACCGGGAAAAACCACCACGGACGTCGTTAAGGCGCGGACTGTTGAGCGGGAGGTCTGGGGTTCGATTCCCGTCCTTCCTGAATGATGTTTTTTTTTTATTTTAATTTTCAGGTTTCCTCAGTGCTCATAAATGGCAAATGCCGGAAAGGTACCCTAAACTTAGGCTGGAACGTTACCTTCCTTTTAAAAAAAACCTCTTTTCCCAATTTATCATTTCATCTCATGTATTATCTATGCCACTGCCTGTGGGGTCTCAGTAGTTAAAACGGACGTTAAACACTATTAAAAAAGTTGGGAAAACTTGGAGTCGTGATGGGACATGGACCTACTGGTTTTCCGCTTACCATGCCGGTGCTCCAGGCGTTCTATTCGGTCAAAAGTGCGAACTTTTCTCGCCAAAGACTGTATATCTCGTGGATCTAGAACGCTAGCTTATCAAAAACATTTTATTCAAGAGGAAATTCTAACATTCCATGCTAATATACATGAAAATAGCGAAAATATATCTGTAGTGTTTCAAATTATTTCGTATTCAATATTATGACATTGTGGCTGTCAATAATTTGATTTATTATTAAATCAGTTTTATACAATATTAAAAATAGTTCATATTCTATGAATGACCCTTATTTTGTTTATATATAAAGCAATCCTCCGGTCCTTTTCTGTAGATATGCATCAATCACTGTTGAAATGACTTCCTGACACTTCTTGAATATTTTACTGTTCCTTTTTCTATAATTCTAATAAGAGACCGCGCCGTTCCGCTGCACATATCAGTTACGCAGAAATAGAGGAAAAAACAAGTTTAGTGGTATCTATATTATTCTTTGCAATGAATGGGAAGAACTGAGTGATTAATGGAAAAAATGGACAACTATATACCATAAAATATTATCACAGATTGGTATTTGAAGCTCCTGCCATATTGCAACCACTGATGTTTCCATATTTTACTCCATATATTAAAATTTTTATAACTATATATATTTTGTCCTTTCTTAAGTCATTAAATTATTTCGGTATATTCAATAATTAGCACGACACGCTTTCTTTTAACTTCCATGGAGGATATTTTGTGCACTATCGTGGAACACTAAAGCAGTAACTGAATAATGTGCATACATTTTGCAATTGTACGGAAGTTCTACACAAGCTAGGAACAATACTTTCTACATAAAATAAATACTGGACTGTACAGTATTACAATTTCAATTACAACTCCATACACTACTAATACTAATATTAAAGAATCTAAAATCCATCTATATTACACACAACTACCAGGTTATCTGCATAAAGAAAACCTCCATGTCTTATATTGGCACTTTTTTCAACCATACCCAATTCTCACATCCTTCTCAACTATTCTAATCCACTTCTCCCTTACTTTTCCTAAATATTGCCCTATCATTCTATTTCTCTTTGTCCCTATACTAGTCAAAAGTTTTCGTATTATACTTTCTTTTGCTTCCCATACATCGTCTCTCCACTTCTTTACCCCTACTCTCTCTAATAAACAATGAAATATTCCTTCAGGCTCTCCACAAATAACACATCCATCTCCAACTTCTCTCTGAGACCTCTTAAACACAACGCTCCTGCTCGCATGCAGGCCATTCCTTCTCTCCCATATTCATCACAATAATCCACATATTTCTTTCCCTGACTACTTTTTAATTATTCTGTACAATTTTTAAGAACTTTTGTCTCTAAAACCAGCCCAAATCTCTTGCCTTTCTATATCTTCAATTCCTTGCCTTACTTCCTTGCAAAATTTGTCAACTTTTATCTTCAAACTCCCTAAATTACCCCAACCCGATTTCTTGCAATATTTTGTCCACTTCTTCCATCCAGCTGTTATCTCTTGATTTTGTCCTTTTCCTTTCATAAACTCTTAAAACATTTAGGTCTCCTAATTTCGCTTTCCTTTATCAATATTTTACAATTCTCTCCACCACCTCCTTCTCTTCCTCACTATCCTCCCTAACTCAGCTAAGGCTACTCCTTTCGATGTACAGTACTATAAAATGTATGTGCTACTCAAAACTGACCCCCCCTCCCCGCAAAAAACAAAGAAATTAGATAATTCACTGATTGGTTAATAGTGGCGGAGACTGAAAATACATTCTTATTTATAAATTTAAGAATCATCAACTTATATGATCTAACTATAAACTAAAATACTATTAAGGGCATTTAGGAATGGATTTGAAAGACAGTGGCAGAGTAAATGGTACTAACTGTTAAAATAATACAATTAAATCATTCCATATTTCCAGTACACAATAAATAACGAAATATTAACATAATAATAATAATAATAATAAGAAGAAGAAGAAGAAGAAGAAGAAGAAGAAGAAGAAGAAGAAGAAGCCCGAATGTCCCCAAGAAGGAAAAAGGCCATCTACAAGAAGGTATCTCTTATTCGCTAACGCGATGAGCTAATTCGCATTAGGGTTGTGTATATCTAGTGTGCTACACTTTGTTACACTTTTGTTTATCAGATTTCACTCGCATCGAAGTTAATGTTCGGTGGTTTTACAAGTAAGGAAAAAAAAATGTAATTGACTGGAGAAGAAGAGATTGTAACTGTTCAAAAGTGAGACTTTCTAATTTTTTTAAAGTATATTATTTTTCTTTATACATAAAACCTTTCGAGTTTTGAATTTTGCTTTCGGTACTGCTGGGAAAACACCCCATCACTTTTCGAAATTTAACACAGCAATTTACTCTCTGCTCAATTCTGTGCATAAAGTTAAGTAGCTTATAATAAGCCGATATTGAAAACTGCCGTTAAGTACCACTTAGAGAAACTAAAACGGCCTGTTAGTTCGTGAAGTGCTCCATAAGAGCTGTTAGTACCGAGGCACTGCGCTGTTAGGCAGTTCGATGCGTTACTTAAGTTGAACAGCTCCTACCTTACTTGATCTTTTGTTTGTCCCTTGCAAGAATCTACAGATTTTAATTTTGCTTAGCCTTGTGTGACATAACCTGCAAGATATTTCCGTGTTTAGTTCCAATTACTCTTTCTTACAGATATGAGCGGCTGATTCTACGAGTAGAGTGTAAAAGTGATGCAATACATCACGAAATTAAACCATTTCCAACTAAAGGTAATGTATAAAATGCCAAAATAACGGTTGTAGATATCAGACTGGCATTATAACGCATAATATTCTCCATAGAATAATATCCTTAGTGTACAGGCAGTCATTATCTACAGTATATATAAATTAATAATTTTTAATTAGTGCTTAGTGCCCGTTTTTACCATAGACACATCACAGGCGGTGTACACTGGTGATACATGACACGAAATGATAAATGGGGAAAGAACGTTTCTTTGTTTAAAGGAAGGAAAGTTTAGGTATTTCCCCGGCATTTATGAGTACTGAGGAAAACCTGCAAAAAAAACCTCAGTCAGGGAAGACGGTCCTGGTGGGAATCAAACCCCAGACTTCACGCCCACGAGTCTGCGCCTTAACTTTCTTGGCCACCCGTGATGGTCTTTAAATTTGTTGTTGTTGTTGTTGTTGTTGTTGTTGTTTTTTTTTTTTTTTTTTTAACACTTCATCCTCTAAGTAGTCTTTAAAAATTTGCCACAACAAATATTTTATGTATATATACATATATGTTTCTTAACCGCCACGGGTGCTCGAGGTCGTTAAGGCGCAAACTCGTAAGAGGGAGGTCTGGGGCTCGAATCCCGCCAGGGCCGTCCTCTCTGACTGAGGTTTTTTTTTTTCCAGTTTTCCTCTGTCCTCATAAATGGCAAATGCCGGGGAGGTACCCTAAACATAGGCCTGGAAAGTTTCCTTCCTTAAAAAATACTTTCCCACCATATCATTTCATCTCATTTATCATCAGTGTCCACCGCCTGTGGTGCTTCAGTAGTAAAAACGGGCGTTAAACACTATATATATATATATATATATATATATATATATATATATATATATATAGTGCCATCATGCAACAGACGGATGTCGATTGTCAGTAATGCCAATAGAAAAGAGTCAAATAGATTTTAAGAGTATTTCATGACAGAATAAGAATTTAAATATAATTCCTTGTTGGTTTACAACATTGTAATAATTCTAAATTTATATTATGATAACTTAATCTTTTCAAACTATTTTGAAACAGACGAACGTCGACTGTCAGTAATGTCAATAGAGAAAAGCCAAAAAAAGCGTTTTGGGGTATTTGAAGAATAGAATCCAAAATAAAAGTAATAAACACTTTTAAAATTCGCGCACAGAATATTAACAATTGTACAAAAGGTTATACTTACATGTGAATACCTACCTATTCAGAAACTGTGAGAGTGAAATATACGAAAGTTGACATGTTACACTCAACTACCGTTTGATTTACTAATACCAACTGAGAGGAATAAAAATAGAAATAATATTTTACCATTCTGAGCAAAGTAATTATTAAAATGTATGGATGCAAACAATTGTTTGAGTGAATACACATTATTAGTTATATGTATAACTGCCTGCTAGCAAAGTGATCAGTGATGCGTGCTCAAAAATTATAGTGGGGAATATAAGGTTGGCTACATTGATCAGAAGACAAATGCACTTAAGCGGTAAAGATATTTGGTAAAAACTTTGAGTTAATTTCACTGCGACATTGGGCTTTGATTGGTCAAAATTCACGTTGTTTCATTTCATTAGTAGATTATATTAAGGCGTTACATAATGAAATCTTTAGCATGTTCTGAGCTATTCGTTAAACTTTATTGTCTATATCTTTAAGTCGGAGGACCTTGCAATGCCGTTTATTTTTACTGTAAAACTTATGCAATTTAAAGCGTAGTATTTTGATCATTTGTGGTGTCCATTAGTGACCGCACAGTGGTAAATAATCTACGGTACTAAAATACATTCAACAAAATAACTTATTTAAAAACTTTTTTTGGCATGCCATATCCTAACAAAGTTCACTGTTTTAGCTTTCCTGTTCCCAGAAGCATCCTTTTAGTAACCTGGGGCGAAATTCAATTTCATCTCCCAATCGGGAGCCCTCCCTGCCTTTGCTGCTATCTAATACTACTGTTAAATTTCTCACAACCTTTACGAGTAAAAACGTGGTTCATGTTATTGGAAATAGCTTTAGGCGGAAAGGGGGCTACTGCCCCTGCCATTCTATATATCTTTCCTTAGGTGCCATTGTTTTTGAGTGTGGGGTGGATGACATCTCGCGAAGCATGAAGCGTTAAAATTGAAGCATATAGTCCTACATGCACTCCATTACCTCGTGTTTGTCTCCCCTATACAATATTGATCTAGAAAGGGTGTGAATTGGCAAGAGAGGGCGCCGATCGTATTTTAAAATACATGTAGCAGGATTTGCATTTCTCTCTTACAAGCCGACTTTCCGCTCTGGCGAGATTCACTCAACTTGTATGTAGAACATGCTGGAAAAAGGACATCAGAAATATAAGTTGCAATGCAGAAAACGCCAGCAAGGTTATCCCACCGCTGCCCCAAATTAACATTAGTACAGAACATATCGTGTTCTTTCTTTGGGGGTGTTCTTTCAATTAGAGGAGATACATTCTCGTAAATAATGCGTTATTAATCACATTATACTTTAAATATACAGCGCAAAAGTAAGTACAGACATACTAAATTTCAGTTAGCAAAGGAGTTCGCTTCCTTTTATCTTCAAACTATTTCTTTTCTGCATTAATACATCGTTGAAGTCCACATGCAACACTTTGACACACACGAAAAACACAGTTCAATGTTGTTGTCTAAATTATGGAAGTCATTCTCAATGCAAACAACCATTTCTTTAACAGTTAACAGTTTGTAGTTTCCTTACAGATGAATTTCATTGGGTAAGGCCAGGGGATCGTGCCGGGAATTAAATTGTTGCGCGATGTCCCAGCACTCTTCTATTGAAAACGTTATCAGCTACGTCCGAATAACTGTAATATAATGCGCAGGAGCTCCATCATGCTGGAAGTGGAGTTGATCAAAGCTGTCCAAATGCATGATGATACCTGGTGTAACCTCTTGAAGTAGAACAAAGTACTGCTGCAATCAGAGATTTCGTCAATAAAGTGCGACCCAGTTACACCACGTGCTGATATTGCACACCACACATTACGCCAGGTTGATTTAGCGCTTGCTCCAAAATAACATGATTGTTTTCCGCGTACCATTAAGTACAATTATGTTGGTCTACATATTCTGACAACTTAAAGGTGGTCTCATCCGACCAAACAGTGTTTTGAAAGAAATTGGGGGTCATATCGATACTGATCGAGTATAATCTCACAAATGAAAACATCGCTTTGTGCAAGGATAAATTATGGATGACCGACGGCTCAAAGTTACAGAAATAGCAGCAAGGTTGGGCCTTTCTAAAACAACAGTCCTTCGAATATTAATGAACATTTAAACATGAATAAGATTAGTGCAAGATGGGTGCCTAGATCTCTTTCCTGGGTCCAAAAGCAGCAACGAGTCATATATTGATAGGCATTTTTTGGAGCTCTGCCGTAGCAACGAGAGAGAAGTTCTGCAAACCATTGTTCAGGAAATGAAACTATGATCCTCTACTATGGTCCCTTGTCCCAAAGAGAATCAATGGAGTGGCATAAACCTGGTGGAGCACCGCCTCTAAAGGCCAAGGTCACTCAGTCAACCAAGAAGATCATGGTCACAATCTTTGGGGCTGTGAAGGAATACTCTTTTCATTGACTTTAAGGAGAGGAACACCACAGTAAATTGGGAATACTATGCTGGTCTACTGCACAGACTACGTGCTTCCATCAAAGAGAAAAGGCGAGGAAAACTGAGTGGAGTTGTGCGCCTTCTTCACGACAACGCGCCTGTGCACACAGCTCTTGTTGCAAAGGAATCTATGAAGAAATGTGATTTCAAGGAGATCGACCATCCACCCTATAGCCTAGATCTAGCTCCCAGTGATTATTTCCTCTTCTCAAAACTCAAGAAGGACCTTCGAGGAAGGAAATGTAAGTGTGATGAAAAAGTAATGGGTGCTGTTTATGCCCATTTTGTAGACAGAGCTTCTGACTATTTTGGGGGGGGGGGGCGTTGAAATGTTAATTCAAAGACGTAAGAAGTGTATTGCAATAAAAGATAACTATATTAAAAAGTGAAATATAGTTTTTGCCTGTATCATACTTACATACCTAACCTCGTATATTAATTTTTAATGTAATTGATAGCAACTTAGAATGAAAAGTATTGACAAAATAAATGTAAATATATCCTATTTTAGTGGAGAGTTCTGTAAATGTGTCAATAAAATATTTCAGTTAATCAATAAACGCCACTCTACCAGGCTTTTGTTTCATGAAGTTGAACATATACCAGTGACGTAATCAGAGGGGACAGGCTTAATCTACGTAATGGCCTACCACGTGATCGTCACGTAATAAGGCTTACAGGAGACAACCTCAAATCTGTAAAAGCTACAGCTAATACTCAGTAATGAGGCTGTTAATGCTCACCCTCCGGTTGCCTCTGTCTGTCTCACTCTTGCGCCGCACTACATTTTGTTGCAATGGCTCTAAAGGGCAAACCAATGCCATGATGATCCTTTTAACGCAAGCCAATAGCCAGGCAAGCTCTAATGTACAGTAAAGAGTTGGGAACACTTGGTGGCATCCAAAGTTGATTGAAATATTAAGGTGTTCGATATTATTCTGAATTTTTTACAAAGCAATATTTATTGCTCTTTTGTATCTTAGATGAAAATTGCTTTTGCGGCAGCGATTAAATCCTTTTGTCCTGAACACCCTCTGGCTAATGTTTCAATTACTGCATGTACCAAAAACCTCCTCGGTATGGAAGTGCATTACAGAAGAATGACATTGGAAATATTTTTCACCAAGTGTTGGATAAGAAGGAGTTTGGAATTTATTTACAACAACGCGCAATCTATGTGAGGTCTATTTGTAGGGCGAATAGACGCAGAAATATAGCTTTTATATTTACATTTATACACGTATATATTCACAAGGGCCGCAATTTAGCAAATATTCGAAATCTGAGAACTTATTTGAATTTATTATGATTTCAAGTTTCTAATGATACCCCAGGTGCTTCGATACGTTTCGAAATAAGAAATTCGATTTTTGAGCAAATAAAAAATCCAAGGCTTGGTATTTTGAAACCTAATAGCCCTCATAACTGTCATGATACTTTTACCAAATGTAGCGCAGGTTCAGACGATCCTCCTGGTACCCAAAATGTTGGAAACGGTATCCAGGGACCGGAAATATTCGTGGTTTTATGTGGCAAAAAACGCCAATTTCAGGTTCCAAAATAGGTCGAAAATCACCCTCTCCGGTTTCGATGAAATTCACACCCAACATACATTTGATGCTCAGGGTCTCAGATCTGTCTTCGTTTCGCGAAATTCGTATATTAACGGCATTTATGGGGTTTCAAAGTTACGACATCTTAATGTGTTTATATTCACAACAGCCGCAATTTTGCAAATACTCAAAATCTGAGACCATATTTGAATTTGTTATGATTTCAGCTTTCTAATGACACCCCAGGCGCTTCGATACGTTTCGAAATAAAAAGTTCGATTTTTGAGTCGATAAAAAATTCAAAAGAAATTTCCGACTACTCCCCCTGCAGACAAGGAGATGATCGCCATCTTTTGGGACACTTCAGGCGTGGACATGCTTTCTCAAATAACGACTTCAACAGCGATACCTTTTCACGGCTTAGACGCAGGATTCGGGCGAAGTGGTCGATAGGAGTGTTCCTCCAATATGACAATGCGCCGTCCCACACCAACAACACTACGACCGCAATGTTGGCATCGCTGGTGTTCATTGCTGTGTCGTCGCCACTATATTCACCAGGTTTTGACCGGTTCGTTTATGACTTACTCGACAGCATGAATGACTCGATGCAAGATAAAATTTTTGGCCATAACGAGTAATTTTAGCAGCAGTTCAGAGCAATTCACAATGGTTTCGCGATGCCATAATGAAGTTACCAGGAAAATAGCAACCATACATTGACACTGGTGGGAAGTATATTGAGAGATTCCATGTGCATTGAACCGTTTTATATAATAAATAAGGTACTGAAATTGCTATTTCAAAGTATTTCCGAACGTTCCCCTTAATTACAAGGTAAGAGGAGGGGGAAAAATATTTTAAAAGTATTCCTTAATATAGACATACGATATACTACGACATTCGAAAAGTAATGGCAACAATGATGTAAATTAGTGCTCATAGCGGTGAGCAGTGTAATTTTTTTTTTTTAATAGTGTTTAACGGCCGTTAAAACCTGGAAACCTGGAAAAACCAGGCAAAACCTCCAGTCAGGCAGGACGACCTGGTGGGAATCAAACCCCTAGGCATCCCGCTCACAAGTCCGCGACTAACGACCTCGGCGACCCGTGACGATATTGGAATCTTTGTTTATGTTACAGAGCAGGAATTGTTTCATAAAGCTGCAGTGTTGAAAGTCTCAAAGATATCATGTTTTGTAAATAGTAATTGCTTTTTATTTATAGTAAGTAGTACTGCATTAAACTGTTCATGAATAAAGGTGTTTGATAAAAATCCAATTGCAAAAGACAATTCAATTCGCGCTTTAAAATATTACAAGTAATTTGTAACCGGCACGGGTGGCCCAGGTTGTTAAGGCGCGGATCATGAGCGGGAGGTCTGGAGTTCAAATCCTGCCAGGACCGTCCTCCCTGACTGAGTTTTATTCCAGATTTTCCTCAGTACTCATAAATGGCAAATGCCGGAGAAGTGCCCTAAACTTAGGCCTGGAACGTTTCCTTCCTTAAAAATATCCTTTCCCAAAATATAATTTCATTTCATGTTATCATCAATGTCAGTAATAAAAACGGGCGTTAAACACTATTAAATACTGTCGTAAATGCGGATTAATATTCTGATCACTTGGAATATCAAAGAACCTCAGCGAAGACAATCACCTTCAATCAAGAACTGACTCCCAAAAAGCGTTACATAGTTGAGATGACCAAAATGCGCGCAGATTTATAAGCTTACAGAGTTAAAGAAACAAGAACTAGGATATTTTTGGAGGAATAAAAGTGAAAATATTTTTTATTCCTGAACAGCAATGCAATTCTTTAAAATTCGAGTCGTAACTTAGAGAGTTTTTTTTTTTTTTGTTAATCTTTGTTTAAAGAAAGCTGATTTGTGATGTAAACAAATGCACGAGGTTATTGGTCACAGCATAAACGTCGTATTTCTCCTCCTTTGTGAATTGTTCGCAGAAACATTCGGTCAGTTTAGCTTGTTATTTAATTTTTTAAGCAATAAAATGACCAAAAAAAAAAAAGTGGGAAAAAGTTTTTGAAGTAATCATTTTATTTACACTACTTCAACATGTATTGGATTCTTTACAACCTCAATTTGGTTTCAGAGCACGACATAACACCATGGCATTGCCAAAAGCAATAGAGAGACAACCGTAAAACATGTAACAAGCAAAAACTAATTTTATAACTAGTAAAGCCTTTGACGCTATCGACTACAGCTCGCACTGTACAAACTTAAAATCTATAATTTCTCCAAAAGTGTTTCTACCTGGTTCGAGTTCTACCTCAGTGAACTTCAGCAATGTGCATTAGCTTATGGCTGTTTTTCCTCCTGGCACCTCATTAAGGCAGGGGTTCCCCAGGGTTCCGTACTCGGACCACTACTTTTTATACTGTAATCAACGACGTTGCTAAAGAGATAAAACGCTACAATTACCACTTATAACCTGGTGACTTACAACTCTACTGTCACACCGCCCCTCGTTCTGTTCATGATGCTGTCACTGTAGTAAAGTGACACTTAGTAGTAAATGACGATTTTTGGATACAAAAATTAGAACTATAACTAAATCCACTTAAATCACAGGTCATAAACATGCACCCCAAGCTATAGGATTTATCGCCCATGATGATAAATGGCAATTTATAAAAAAAAATCTAGGCGCTTATATAGGCTCCGATCTAGAATGGTACAGCCAGTAACCCAAACATGCATTAAACCATTTTCTTTTATTCACACATTAAAACATGTGGCAAAAGATCTACCTCTCAGTATCAAAAAGAACCTCATTCAAGAGCTTGTTATGCTCCACTATAATTATTGTGATGTCTTGTACTCTTCTGAACGCGGGGCAGATCGACACGTTCATAATGTCTGTGTTCCTTTCGTCTTAACACGCATAAATTTGACCAGGTGACACCCCTATGCAATCAAATGTCATGGGCTAACTCTAAAAGAACGTTAGGATTTTATGTTCCCTTACGCTATTATTTAAAATCCATATATACTTCGTATACCTGTTGCTACCTGGAACCCGGAATATGACTTCACTGTCTATCTCTCGTCACCGAACACATTCCGACTTAACCTCATTCAGTGTGTCAGTTCCCAGAATATGGAACTCCCTTCCTGCTGATGTCAGAGAGTGTCGGGTAATAAAGCAATTTAAAAGTAGATTAAATTGTCATATCAACTCTAGGGACCGCCTGTGGTGCCTCAGTAGTAAAAACGGGAGTTAAATAATACACACACACACACACACACACTAGGAATCACAACAGTTAAGTCTCTCACCTCTTCATCCTCTTCCTTTTCTTCTACTACTCCCCCTCTTGTTCTCCAGAAAAATTACATGAAGTAAATATTTTTAATATACTTTTTTTTTCGTATTTTATATAACTATGTATATTGGATTATTATTTTTGCTGGTTTTTTGCCTGGTGGAGTGAAAGAAAAGCTACCATGGTCTTAACTCTTGCCAGGATAAATAAGTAAATAACTAAAACTGCAGCACTTATAATACACATAATAATGTACTGTATCCGTTGTGGGACCAATGGAGAGACGTTTGCGTCAATGTATACGCCTTAATCCCTCCAACCCTATTCATAACAGCCACGGGTGGCCGAGGTCGTTAAGCGGGAGGTCTGGGGTTCGAATTCCACAAGGACCGTCCTCCCTACTAGGTTTTTTTCCAGGTTTTCCTCAGTCCTCATTACTGCAAAATGCCGGAGAGGTACCATAAACTTAGGCCTGGTACGCTACCTTCCTTTCCCATTTATCATTTCATCTCATGTATCGTCAATGTTCACCTCCTGTGGCGCCTCAGTAGTAAAAACGGGCGTTAAACACTACTCAAAAAAACAATCCCTATTCATGTTTAGTTATGTTCCTCCTCCCCGTCGTTTCAACTTAGCATAAGCGTGGGAAACGATAAAACTATTGCATTAAAATACATTTATAGAATTCAACACTTTGCCATTTTTATATCTTTCACTTGTAACTCTTTTCACAGTCTGCACAGCCGCAAATCCCATATAAAGTGGCTATCCTGAGGTGTGGCAACATCGCACCTCTCTTCTTCTACGGTATATCTTGTGTTCTACTTGTACGTTTACAAAATGTTACATTTTATACAATGTCGACGAAGTTTCTGTGCCGTTGTCGTTTCACGAACGTACAGCGAAGCATACGTGGACCTGTCGACTGTGTTGAGTATCCAATGAACTTGATGACTTGGCATGTAGCGTGACTGGAGCATGGTGCAATCACTGTGCTCAAGTTCACTTTGCCATATAAACCCACATTGCTTCTGCTTCTTATTATATATAGTGGAATTCAAAGCTCTTGACGTTTGAAGCGTATCTACTCCTATGCTCCTATGCCTCATAATGGCAGACTTTCTTTTTTTTTTTTTTTTGAGTAGTGTTTAACGCCCGTTTTCACTACTGAGGCACCACAGGCGGTACAGCAGACTTTCTTGCCGATTATAGAACTAAAATAGAAATATCAGGTGATAATGCGTTTTACTCAAAGTGAACAAACAAAAGTAATAATTTTTACACCAATGGATGGCACTATACGATTCATTACTTTCTATCATAAACTTTTAAATAATAATTAATCTGGATTTAATTCCAAAATAAATAAAGTTATAATACAGAATTCGATCAAAATTACGCCTTATGTGCACTCTTTAATATCATATATATTAATAGTTTAACGTTACTGGTTAGCTATCGTCATCTAACAGATGAATGTCTTTATCAAATAATTTAAGTCAAGATATAAACCTTCTATCAGTCACAGAATAAGCAACACTATCTACGGTGAGGTTATTTGAATTACAAACCGTCAAAGCTCGGCTGCAAACCGGAAATCAGTAAGTAGTCAAAGCCGTATTTATTTATTCTCTTTATTTAAGGACCCTCTTTTAACATCTCAGGTCATCATCGTCCCATACAATTCAGAACGTGAAACGGCGGTTAAGTTTTTCTCAGAGGCCTCTTCTTTCAGCCTTGAGGTGCCTTAGTGCCGTAAATCTACGACACGGGACCCACGGCTTTACTTTCCTTCTTAAGGAAGCCATACTTAGGATTTTTACGCCCGAAAAAATCCATCGGTCCTGATGGAGACTGAACCCGCGATCTTGGGTTTACTAGGAAAGTATGGTTACCACTACACCATCAAAACCGACCTTAGGCATCTTTGATACTAACTGAAAAAACAAAGTAATTATATTACAGGGGTTTGCTGGGCACTGTCACATGATAGGTGCGAGAAAGTAAAATGACACGTGACCCAATGCCGAACATGGCTGCCAAACTGTGGGAGAACATGATAGTTTGGTGCGTTCTCCGCCCCGGGAGCGGTAGAACTGGCGCTGACATCGCCCAGGGCGCCGTCCGCGCGCAAAACATGGGGCCGCTAATTGCTAATGGTACAGGGTGCTTCCTAATCTATCCCCTTGTGACTTACACTACTTTCACGTGTGGTTCTACATTTTTGTCGCTTAGTCAAGAAAAGGAAACGAATGAGAGTGAAAGGTAAAGACAAATTAGAAGAAGAAAGTGGGGATTACGAGGAAAATTTAAAGGTCAAAATGCTCCTATCTGAACTGCTGTGGAATTGAAATAAATGATCAGCGTATTTGTAACAGACCCAATTGTGTTGCGAAATGTCTACGATATTCACTGAAGGAAATTGAAACTTGTTTTGAAATTGTGCAATGCTTTTACATTCCTTAGAGACACTGTTCAACATTATTTCTTACAATCCATTATGCTAAAAACTGTACAAAATCTGTGATATATTTTTCAAAATGGTTAACATGTTTTTAAAATATATTTGTAGGATAAAGTTATGAATTTACATTTTCATCCACATCTTAGCTTTACTGTTCAAAACTTCAAACTAATGTAATAAGCACTTAGTTTATTTAGCCACTGATAACACAATGTTAATAAAAAAATTAGAAGCACACTCTTGTTAGTTAGAACTATTTATTTATATACATTTTAGTGTTAAATATTTGAAGGATGTTTCTCAAGATCTTAATAGACGCTTATAAACAATGAAGGGTTAAACTGTATTTAAGCGGAAAATAGCTGGGGGGGGGGATCAAGCCCATCTTCGAGCAGTTTATCTAAGGGAGTAAATAAGGGAAGGGTGGAATACGGGTTGGGCATCAAAATGAAGGAAAGGCTTAGACAAAATTGGACTGGTATATTTGGTTAAGGGGAGAGAACATTACACCAATGAATGAATGGTGTTTAACGTCCGTTTTTGCTACAGAGGCACTACAAGTGATGGACACTAATACTCGAGATGATATGATACATTGGGAAAGGATTTATTTTTAAGGAAGGAATCGTTCCAGGCGTAGGTTTAGGGTACCTCCCCGGCATTTGCCATTTATGAGGACTGAGGAAACCCTGGAAAAAACCTCAGTCAGGTAGAACGTCCTGGCGGTATTCGAACCCAAACCTCCCACTCACAAGTCCGTACTCGGCCACCCGTGGCGGTGCATTACACCAAATATTTGGAAAATAGTTAACAGATGTTTGCGAATACAGGTAGGCAAAATGCTGAGTCTCAATGTGCAGAGAAAGTATCGTTTAACCTGCAGGCTCATCCGGTGTGGGGCGTGGGAGGATTATCAAGATGTCTGTGCAGAGAAGAAAGAAGTGGTCTCGCCCGACTCGGATTAGGGGCTTAGAAAACAGTTAATGTTTTCGGGGAAAGAATTTGGCCACTGTGCGAAGAAAGCGATACTTGGAGGCATATTTTGGCAGAATGCAGGAAAACGCACATTTTAAGAAATGAGCATTTATCACCGCAATTTTGGATTGCCAATAGAAGTTCAAACATCTGCCAGGAAGTGTTGGTGACTGTGAGATATTCACACAATTTGGGAATATTTCTAAAGAAGACCCGACAAAGAAGGTTAATGGCTATAATGAAAATAGGGGAGTTGAGGAGGAGTGTGAATAAATGGAAAGGGGGGGGGGGGCTCAAGAGTAAGGATTCCATTCATGTTTATGTATTTTATATAAAATTACTAATAGAAAACGTAAGTATATTGATGTGTTTGTATATTTGTATGTATGCATGTAGATATGTATGAACCATGTATGTGTGTGTGTGGCCATTTTGATTGTTACAAGGACGATATCAGCATGTACCGCCCATGCGGCAGTTGTACTTACTTGAATGTATTTTAGCCTACAATAAAATTATCTTACACATTGTACATTTTTTACCTAAGACCGGGTTTCTGAAACACCAGATATATGCTCCATAGCTATTTAATAGATAAATGTTACCAAAACTTAAGATATCTATTCAATTACTTTAACTGTTCGATAAGCGCTTCTGAAACGTTAAATAGAGAGCATTAAACAGATATCCTTTTGATAAATTACAGATATCTCTTTGATACGTTTATTGTTTAAGGTGGCGGACAGTATTTTACATGTGAGAGTTGCAGCTTGCAAATTTTATCACAGCTTGGACGTAATAATGATACTATCAGGTCATTTTCACACTCTTGGGTTCTTGTCGAAGATTTTTGGGTAATAAATAAAATGTGCTGCCATTCAATTGTCTAAGCTTCATTGCTTGCTTGTAAAATCACGCTCAAGTTTCATACACTGCGACCTCTCTGGGCGTAACGGCCCAATTTCTGAACATTCGTGAGGTGATAAAGTACCCAGATGAATGAAATTTTGCGATTCATAGCTAGGTCTTTCAACACGTGCAATTCTGTCGGATGGTGTTTTTACCTCTGAAAACAACTTCGCCTTTTCACGTTCAGAAGAGACTAAATTAGCTCCATGTAGTGTGCTGCAGTGCCATGGTGATCTGCACAGGACGCAACCTCCACACATCTAATGCGACAACTAACGTACAGCAGTCCTCTGAAGTAACAAAGACGCATTGCCACATGTTTCCCGATTATCTCCATAGCAAACCTCCATTTTGATTCATATTCGTTGTTCAAACTTAGAAAGTATAGCTTTTATGCAATGTTCTTTTACATTACTACTTCAGAACTTTCACGCACCCCTCTCTAAGTTCTGCGATAGTAAACAATAATGCTCTGGAAAGGTTTGCTTTTCGTTTTACCATCGTTAACAACGGCTCACTTGTTATTATGGGAACAGTGATAGGCTAACACACAGCAAGTTAGCGTGACTCGTTGCCATATTTCGTTCAGCTCTTTGTGCACGGATGAAAAAAGATTGTATTTAGCTCGTAAATATCAACATTTACCACAAACTTATGTAGCTGTTTCCTCTTCGCAGTCACCGCTGTCTCCATATTTTGTCCGCTTAATGTTGCAAGTATATTTTCACATCTCCGAACAACTGAGATATGACTAGGTACTCGGAATGTTGCAACAACGTCTACGACTTCAGGTGGAGTTGAAAAGCACTGAAACCATCCGTGTTCTCTGATATTGCTGTCGCTTATTTATCAAAAACTTGCCGCATGTTAATCTATTCACCGTTTCTATATTGCTTTTAATGTCACATTCATCCTATACCTAGTCGGTATCAAAAGAAGCGGAAACCTTTTAATATGACGCTTACTCCAATAGTGGTAAACTTTCCCACAGATGTAGGTTTGTCTGCTGTTAATTCTAGACTGTTATTGGTTGAAGCTAAAATATTATTATTAATTGTTATTAATGGCGACATATTACAAGTCATTGTTACATACTCAAAGAGGGCCGGTTGGATAAAAAGCTTGTTACTTTGTCGATACAGGGGATCGAGTTTGGTATTTCATTAATTAGAGGCGTAACCATTAGCCAACTATCGTGATGTATGTGTCCAAACAGAATAGTAATACTTTTTTTTCTTCCAAAATTTAAGAAATAAAAACATGCCTGCTTTAAATACAATTTTTATTCAAACAAGTTCATTTTATAAACAAATTCAGGCATAAAAACAGTATTTTAAATAAAATATCCCTTTTATTTACATTGTGAGTTTGCAATAGAAACAACGACATAAACATTCTGCTTTTCAGCAGAACGAGGGAGGTAAGGTTTGAAGCTACACCAAATAGTCCAACTTGTTTATTTATCACTACCACTTCAAAAAATCAGATAGTAAATTACGTTTAGAAAATCTGAGTGTTTGCTCCCGCAAATTAGAGCTCTGTTTACATCAGAATTATCTTTAGCAGAAAAAAGAAAATATACTCTGCATGAAACCGATACAGAAAATTTATGTTTCAAATCTCTGGCGACTTTGTCCACGTAATTCTATAGACCATGCATTTATTAGCCAACATGATTCGTCTTTAAATCAATGAAATCCAGTGATAACAAAAACTTGCGTTGAACCCTTCTCTTCTCTACTGTAGACAGAAACTCATGATAAAATTATCTGGGACTGGGATAATTAATTATTGGAGAAGGTAAACCAAATCTTTTAATGGAGGTAACCTCAAATCTGGGAACATTTGGCAAACTGTAAAACAACATATATGAGTTCTAAAATATTTATTGTTACATTTTATAAATAGTATTATTTTTAACATGATCATAATACACTTAAAGACGGTTTTTGGCATATATAGGACGAGTGACTTAAAACACCACCACGAACATTTCTGAAATGAACGATGCTATTAATGCGCTCTTTTCACCGAAATGAATTTCAGACAAGCGCTCATCAATGCAGTTTATACAACGATTTCAAAAATAATTAAAAAGTATATTTATAGCACAAAGGTACATTTTCCCAAATGAAATAATTCTATTGACTTCAGGAAAATGAAAATAGATAAGAATGAAATGGTTTTTTACATAATTCTAGACAAAGTAGTTTACGAAATCTCTTCATACGCATGTCTCAAGCTTTCAAGACTTCTTTTGGAGAATTCCCATGATAAATACGCAAAACCAGTAAACACTTCCCCTGATTGTAAGGCAAAAATGGTACACATCTATTTGCAGTTTGTCTGCAATTTAGGAAAATTATTAAAGTTATGTTGCGGTTTATCCTGGACGTTTTCTGGAGTACAATAGAGCACAACATATTTCCTGCATTCTCCTAGGATCATGAGGGCTTTTACAGCATTAGTAAACAATACTATTTTCTCTAGCATATCCATCATGTCCTACTTCTATGACATATCACGACGTATTGTCCCACTGAACAAAATGTAAACGGTTGCTGTCAGTAAACCAGAGTACTTTGGAAATGTCAACCGCAACACTGAAGATGCCAGCCAGTCGATAATGAAACGTCTAGAAAGAGAGAGAGCCAGTTGATTACGACTCTATTGTCTGAAGTCTTTGTTTATACAAGTGATATCGGCAGTGAAAACCTACAGTCTTTAATGAACATATTTGAGCCCATCACTTCCAAAGATGGACTTCCTTGCCCCATACCACATTTGCCTAGTCTTCATGTATCCAATGACTGATAGTTTTTAATCAATAAAATCAATCAATCAACTATCCTGAAGTTGCCAGGACTAACTTCATTACCAGAACAAATTCAATTGCAATAAACTACACAGTGTTCTTGAGGTAACCTGACAAATATTTATAAAATGTTACTTTAAATGAAAAAATATTGACAGTAAAAATCTTAACTATTAAACCCAATAATCATTGCAGCTCAAACGACATTTGTTATCTTCAAATACCTGGTTCACTGGGTTACATAATTGTTTCTAATTGAAAAATCGGAAATTACTTCCAGCATGGGGCTTCTTGGCCGAGTCTTTACAGAAATAAAGCAAGAAAATGTCTGATCTACTAGACATGTAGCATAACTAAGTAACCTCTAATATGTCAATAAGAAAGTTATTTCAGTCAATAGTCGAACGCTTTCAAAATAAGGTTATATTTGCGTAATAACTAAAGAAGAACGGAAGGGGCAAGGATAGAAAACTTAAATAATGATCGGGATAAATGAATGCGCGCAAAAAGGGAACACTTGATAAAATTATCAATCAAGTTTTTTTTTGATTGATTTATTTATGGACGCTCTTTAACATCTCAGGTCATCAGCGTCCCATTCAACTCGGGGCGTGAAACGGCCGACAAATTTTGCTCAGAGGCCTCTCTTTCAGGCTTGAGGTTCTTTTTCGTGCCGTAAAGTACGACACGGGACCCATGGCTTTACTTCCCTTCCGAAGGAAGCCGTACTTAGGATTTTTACGCCCGAAAAAATCCATCGGTCCTGGCCGGGTTCGAACCCGCGATCTTGGGTATAGGAGGCAAATATGGTAACCACAATCAAGTTTGTGATAAAAATAATGCAGGTGTTAAGCAAATTAAATTGTACGTCCAAATAATGAGAGAAACATGATAACAATGCTGATATACAACGCTAATCAGTACACCTATTGAACTACTACAAAAGCAATAACAGGCCAATTGCTATAACAGTAAATAAGGAGAAATTTTAATCATAACTGAAATTAACAATTAGATCTTAAAATTAATATTATTTCCTGCATATAAATGAATATTTGTTAAAATATTAAGTATCGTTTATGAGTTTCTTTATTATGTTATTAACAATGTTTCAAGTGTTAACAATACTTGAACATATACAAATGTTACAATCATTTGATACAAACGCAGAAAGTTTCTACGGTCACCGGTGTATTTTATGAGAAAAAGAACTATCAAGCATACATTAACACTCAGCTCTGACAAACAAGCAGCAAGTTCTTCGAAAATGTGCCACACTTGAGTTTCAACTACTGTACAAGAACATTCTCTACTGTGAAATGGAATCGAATCGAGGACTTTGTCTGAAAGTAATTTCGTGATAATGTAAGGCGTTTTCTCGTTTGTAAGAGATTTCTTAAAGAGGAAATATGAGCTCAATGGCAGCGAAATGCGTGTTACATTCGAAAGGAAGAACGGGGAAGAGAAGACGAGAAAGATACGATGAAATGTGACAATTTTGTTCTCTCTAACAAGCCACTTCTCGTTACGGCGGGGTTGACACCTGGAGCCTTCTTTATTTGCAGTTCCCAATGTCGTCATCGGATTACAACGCTCCCATTCTCATTTTTTATTCTTAACCCTGGATCGTACAGGGATTCCCTTCTCAATTTCTATACATCTCCTTCCCCCTTCTCTGCTTTCCCTTTTTAATGCCACGATAGACGCTGATAGAGAGGATTTTCCAACTTGTTTCAGTCTTTCTTCGACTTCTCTCCATCACTTCTTGAATCTTCGCTAAAGCAAAAACAAGTGATGTTTTCTCCCATCACCTAAAAAAATCTTTTCCATAAGCAAGGTATTTTGAGATTAGCCTGCTATTTTAGATTTAAAAGCATGCAGTAAGTTATGCAAAATATAAAAAAATGGCACACTACGACATTTGGGCGAAATAAAGGAAGTGGCACAAATTGATCAGTTTAATGTGACAACGCTGTACAGTGTGTAATTTCAAGAGTCTTTCCTGCCAAAAAGCCTTTACTGGAAATTATTTGCTTTGTTTTCATCAGATTTGATATGTGGCTTCAATTATTGACAGTAGTAAGTAATTTTTTTCAACCGTGAAAATGAAAACTGCAAATTGTTATATAAAATAATATCAATAATCATAATACATTCTTCAGTGTGACTGCAAAAAATAGATTCATGTTTAGACTGTGACATGCTCTTAAAATGAAAAGATGATGGCCTAGGATTACGTAAAATAATAAACGAGCTCTTATTAACCTGGCCATCAGCCAAAAACTGGCACAAGTAAATACTGAACAGAGAATCATCGCTTGCAGACAATTTGTTTATAGAGGTTTTGTTCGAACTGCCATCATTTTGTTATACGTATATAATTATATCCCTTATCAGGCTCACGCATGCAAACACCCTCTTGTACTTTGCAAATTCTAATTACTGTGTGTTCAAGAATCGATTGTCCGCTATTCTCCCATATCTATGGCCAAATCATGGGGGGTTTTCCCTACGCTACAATTCCAAGGAAAAAAACGAAACTGGCATTTACGGAAGAATGTCAACTCATACCGTCATACGCAGCAAAAATTATTTACATCTTAGTATTTTTGTTTACTGAGAATTTAGTATAACTTTCATTATTTATAATTAAATATGATCTATTATATTGGCATGTTTTCCTATGCAGCAGAAGAAGAGAGAGGGTAAAGGAGATGAGAAACGTTAGTGGGATAAAACTATGGAATTACGAAAATCCTGAGAAAAGCCACGTAAATTCCATCTTTGTGTATTACAAACGCCACAGCTGTGAAACTCGAATACGCAGCCAGTACTGCTAGTTAGCTTAAAGGGAGCTACTTTCAGCGAACACAAGAGGCGCACAGACCTAAAGTCGCGTTGGACACTGCTTCCGTTCGTTTCCTAGGATTCTAGAAGCACAATTTTGATACATGTGTTTTTTTCATAAATAGCACTAATCTGTGATATAAATGTTCGAAGGAGTATCTGTTTGCAGGCACACATTTTAATGGAATACTTTGCATTCACCTGCTTCCGTATTCTGTTCTGGTGGTAACATTACAGTACATGCAGGATGGTTCAGATTATAAGGTTGGGGACTCTCATTCCTCAAAGTTTCTGGGTCAAATACCCTGATTTTAGGTCTTTGAGTATGGCCAACGTTCAGAAGAATCATTCCGTTCCACTCTCCTATTTCGTAACATTTCACTCCGTTAGTTCCATTACAGAGTCTAAGGTTGTCTGGTGCGGTGCGACGGTGGCTTGCGCTCTAGAAAGGTTTCAGCCCCCGGCTTCAGAGGGGCTCCCTGGAAGCGTGAAGGGTTTTGTCATCTGTCTGGAAATTATGCTAGGGACTTTGTCATCACATTGGGATGTGGGCATAAAGGGCCTTCCCGTGAATACAAAATATTCTCCTCTGTTATAACAATCCAATTCAATCCAACATTACAACACAGTACATTAAATTTTCTTCACTAATACACTGTATTAATGTCCCTGAAGTACTAATAGATCGTAAATACACGACTTGTACCGAGTTAAAATCAGGGCGGGGTTTTGTTGGTAGACGTCTGCCATAAGCAATGCTGATCGAGAGTATGTTCACAGCTTAGCCATTCCATGGATACTATTAATATGCTTTAATGGCAGGACCATACAATTGACAAAGGAAAAACAACAAAATAGTTTACATACAGTACGGATTATATTATTTAATTCAAGTTTATAAATATAGAATATGTTAAGCAGGCGAAAAGCGTCCTTCTTGCTTTCTTATTTATAAGTTCATCAATAATACCTGATAAGTCTACTTTTTTGCGCTATTCATATTCTACTGCTAACAATCCTAAATCATTAAACCATTCATGAATAATGTTGCTCTTAAACATATTTTTATAAGTGTGAGTTTTGAAAAAGCTTCTTTCACCTGATGCTTCACTGGCTGGTAATATGAGAAAAACTCTCAAAGCTATAAACAAAGTATTATAACGGAATAATATAACGGCAGAAATAACGCTTGCTCCCGCAACTGGAAGAAACCAACGACTATGCATGCACGGACATCAGCAAGGTGTCTATTATGGCAGGCGACTGGTGTGACCTTGGTCCAGCGCTCGCTGCGGTCAGCTATGACACAGGCCAAAAATAATTATTTAAATTAATTTACACGATCCAATAATTTCTATCAACATTTATATCTTAGTATTATTCACACTCATATTTACCAGTACTTTCTAGTATTTCTATTAATTTGTTAAATGATGAAATAAAAGCGTATAACTAGTAAGAGTATAGTTTTGTATTGTAATATCCCTATAGATTTTCAGTATATTCGAATTATTTATCTTCACTGGAAAAATAATTAAAAACAACTTTTCTAATTATGATTATATTTATAAATCTTGTCATTTTTTAAATATTAATCAAACTAGAGACAAATTAGCTTGAGACTAGTTTATTGTTTTCCAGTACTTGTAAAATTTGTTCCAAATCTAGTATAGCAGAGTTCACAGTGATTCTCGGCCTTTTTTTATTTTTTTAAGTCCTTCGATGGTTGAATGCAATCATTAAAAGTTTAGAACAGTACAAAGGAATGGAGATAGAAGGTGATGCAATTAAGTGCTGCCTTCTCTGAAAGGAAACGAAAGGGTATTTAACTCCAAAGTGTAATTATATATCCTTTCGCTTAAAAGTAGAAGTAATGACATTTAGAACAAAACAAACTAAAGAAAAGAAAAACGTAAAAGGCTTAAAAGTTTTTACTCGTACTTAGCTTTTAGACCTATTTCCCTTTTTTTTTTTTTTTTTTTTTTTCCCAACTAATTCTTCAAAGGAATATTATTATGGTTCATGAGGATGATCTTTGCTCTCTCAACAAATGTTAATGTAAAGGAGGATGAATTACTGGAGAGAGAAGCGGATCAATGCTTTTCAATTTCGGTTCCAAAATGACTCGGGAATGTTATTGGTCGTACTATCCTCTGGAATCAAATAATATAACTGGATTAATACTGTGAAAGTAACCAAAATTTTGTGAATTATTTTTTGGTGAGAAATATTGTGGTGTGGCCGTTTTTTACTGGGGGAAAGAATGTTCGTTAAGGAGAATGGCCGTTGGTGACGTAGGTTGTTTGAAACTTCCAGAAGCAAGTCTTGTGTTTTAATCTGATTGGTGGTTGAGCGTTCCCCCATTTATGACATAGCAAGTCGTGGGGAACAGAGCACCAAAAGGGTAGAATTAGTTTGTTTGACATCTTTCCCCGAGTCCCGAAACATGCACAGGTAAATTCCATATTTCAACATCAGATATGTAGAAACACCCTCACTTTGATAACCAAGAAAGATTTAATAAATTTCATAATGAAATGTAGTGCAAAAAGAGAGTTTTGCTTTAACAAAATAATTTCTCTAAATATCCTTGCCAAGCAATTATTAATGCTCTATCAGGTGAAATAGTTCTTTCGATGCCACTAACGCAATATTTGTAGACACACTCGTGAGAGAGCACTATTTATTACAAATTACGCTTTAATGTTAGCAATGTCCAAATTTCATTATTGTTACTTATTTTCACGGAAAGTGCACTAAAGAAACTATAATAACTCATATGACAGTAAAGCTTAGAACTTTTGAAATCCATAACCCAAATTTTGCTGCTTTTCTATACTCTCAATGCTACCAAAACCTGAAAACAAGTTTCTCTCCACCGCTAGATGAAAGGCAATAGTACTTGTAGTATAGAAATATGTTTTCCTTTTTATTCCAGATGAGTAAGTAAACTAGGGTAAAAAATAGGATGAATGAATAATACACACATGTTTTTGCAGCTTTTAAAAGTTGTATGCCTATGACATTATTCCATTTTAGTTTAATAATATCAAATATTGTGATTGTAAAAGCATTTGAAAAAACTCAATGAAAATTTACATAGCATGGTTAAAGGCAAAAAAATGCTTAAAAGACATTAGGGTGACAAAATATCTGGTCATCCGTTAAAATAAGGTGTATCAGAGCGTTACAAGGGAGTGCTAAATTGACCCAAGTAGAAAATCAGTAAGAATAAAGCCACTTGTGGTATGCAGTGTATGCAGTGTAGTAACCAAGGCAACGAAAAAAGATTTGGAACAGACTCTAAATGGAAAAAGGTGGCAGCTTATAAATAAAACGAAAGTTTTCATTTTTCCACTGTAGATTTTCAAACAATTAGCCATAGTTGGTAGAGATTTTGGGTAAAAACTACATTTCTGTTTTATACATAATATAAAATTACATAATTCTCAGACTATGTCCATATATGCTTTTATGTTTGAGGTAATGGCAATTTAAATATGTATCCATGTTGTTACACAATGCCCACTCTAAGCTCCTTTTTGTCATTTACCATAAACTGCATATTCTTAACTTAGGTGCAATTTTTTAAAAAACTATGTAAGATAGAACTATGCAATTTCTGGATGTGAAAAACAAGTTACTCTGTGTATGAAAATGTTTAGCCTATGCATTGCATGAGAATTCTGAAAAAAATAAATAAATACGGTTTACAATTTATATTATTGATTTAAATTTCGTATTATTTCATCATTATTATTAAGCAACATGTTTGCAAACTGTTTCCAAAATTCTAGGAAGCTAAGTTTAGTAGTTTGTGAGAAAAGTGTGCTTGAAGTAGCAAAAATTTTTAAAAAATTAATATTTTTTAATTAAAGCAACTATAAAATAATAACAATTAAGTTAGAGTAACTTAAAACAGTTTATAATTAAAAAGCAATTGCTTAATAAGCGGTAAAGTATTCATGTTCTTACACAATATAGCTTTTTTTTTTAAAAAAAAGAAAACTAGTTTGTATTCTGTTAAGGTTCAGTATGAAAACTCTCATACAGTCTGTACCAAGCGTTCTAAGCGTATTGGATACATGCCTATGGTGTCGTAAACTTTAAAATTAGTTTTATCGCATTCAAGAATATTTTTCTTTAAATTTAAATATGAGTTTTTGTTTAATGGTTACTGATGAGAATTGAAAGACATTTTACCACAAAAGAATGCTGTTCGATTTATAAGAAAATGCCTACGGTGCAATGAACGTTTTAAACAGAATAAACTCTAACCAATTAACCCTATATAATTTACATTTGTTGCAAAAAAAAAAAAAAAAAAAAGAATTGAGCAGGAGTATATTGCATATCCGTCATATAAAGTATGTGTATGTATTTATATGCATATACCTAAAATAGCAAGAATAAGAAAAGCAGAAATAAATAAAACACTAAAGTCACACAAATAGCGCAATACTTCGAATTATTTTATTTTTCATTAATATGTATATGTAAGCACTAAATACAGAGAGTGCCAAAAATGTATATACACTTCAAGAAAAAAAAAATTTGTGTTAACATAACAAAACTGAATTCACACAAACAGAAAACAATGAGCACTAATCATCTTACACTTTTACAGTTACAACAGTTGCTCAAAATGCCCACCATCGGCGTCGATACACTTCTGAGTACGTTGAACTACTGATTGAGCAACGTTTGCGAAAGTATCCTCAGCAATTGCAGCACATGTTGTTTCAATTTCTTCCCGAAGTGCTGCCAGTGTAGCTGGTTTTCTACGGTATACAACACGAGTCTCAAATTGGTCTCGAATGCGTTGAATTGTTCCTCGCGTTGGCAGTTCTGTTCTGTACACACGTCTCCATTGCCTTTGAACTTTAACATCATCCTCTGTTTTCCAATACCCCTTCAAAATTGCTTTCCGCCGTTCAAACGATGATCTTGGCTTCAATTTTATCTATCACGTAGCAACGCTATCATAATGCAATGTGAGTCATATCTGTTTACAGAACATCATATTACACATCATGGCACCCTCGGTATATAGGCGTTCTGTTAAAACCAAGTCTCACTGTAAGGGTTTTGATTATTAGTGTCTTACTGACTCATAGCTCTGAAAGCTATCTCGATAGATAGCAGCTATATTTTTGCATTTATGTGCATGCACCACCGGGCTTAAATCTTACGTGTTAACGCCCCTTTTCTAATTTGTAGTTTTTTTTTAAATTCAATTACATTTTCTCTGTTTTTATTAATATATATCTTTTTTTCCTGCCCCCCTTTTTCCCCCGTTGCTTGTTTTATATATTCCCACGATTTACTTTACCTGCGAGATTCAATATTTATCCTTACTATCTTCACTTGTTTTCTGCCTTTGAAGAGCACAAGCTGCTCGAAATATACCGACCTTTTTGTGACTACTTAGATGTTTCATCTATATCTGCTTCATTAGTTCTTGTTATTTTAGCTACTTTATTTGTCATATTATTATAACACACACAGGACGTTTATTCCGTGTAGTTTTAACTTAAACAGTAACTAGTTTGCCTGGTCGCACGTGGCAAGAACTGAATTTTCGATTATATGTATATAGAGTAAAATATTGATAGCCCATCCAATTGTACTAAAAATCAAAGCTAAATTTCATGAGCTAGTTTCTTATTTAGTATTTATGTTACAATCAAACTAGCAAACAGGCTATTATAAACATTTGTTATTAATGTGAACATTGTCCAAAAACAGAGAGGTAAATTTTGGTAGTATATTTTTAATTTACCAATTATTGAAGGGATTGTTACCATGTCACCATTCGCCATTGGTGACATTTGGAAATGTATTGTACCGCTTGTTAGTTTACCTGTTTTCCTGCTGATTAGTTGAGTACAGCTGATTAGAAAAGTATTTATGTGCTTTTAGTTGATGGAGGAATTGTGCCATTGAGGGGTTTGTCGATCAATAGTAATTGCTCGATGATTGGTGTGTTAATAATTTGTTGCCTTACTTATTTATCCAAAATTGTGTTTGTTTCCTGTAAAACCTGATTTACATGACTAAATACATGCGATTTTCAAGCAAAGCTAAGAACATCTTTTAGTTAACGCTATTTTATTTGATTTATTTTTTGTTTTCTAAAACATTTAATCGACTTATTTTTGATTTGAACAAAATTAACTTAAAATTTTGTACTACTGTACATTACCATACAACCCTGATCTAAAATGTGCAGGCCAAAGCAAATGCTAATTAAATATGCTACCACAGCCCACAAATATGTGTATAATTTATGCATTAGCGTTTCAGCAATACCAAAACAATTTCATAAAAATATAAAAGTAATGTAAATATATACATTTGGAGGTGAAACTGATTTAATTATAACACAACATATACCACACAGACATGGTAAATGTGCATACTTGCCGGTATACGTAAATAATTAATTCAAAAGTAGAAAAATGTACCTACAATGATTTCTTTGTTTCCTACATTTACCAAGCAACAGCGAAGAATTTTAATTACACTTGTGACTGTGATCGTAACAAGTGAATTGATTAATGCTTATGGTTTTGGATAAAAAAAAGCAGGAAAATTTCCATCGGCCAAAAGATTTTTTTTTTAAGTTGTTGATATTATTTGCAAACTTGTAATTATGTAAAACACTATCTTAAAAAACAAAAACATACAACACATTTTTTTACTTTAAATCTCTTGCAAACTTTATTTTTATGTGTGTTTAACTCTGTTTGTGTAATTTTAAATATAAAATAAATGTATATTAATGAAGCGTTTTTTTTGTAAATTATTTACATAATCTCAAGGAATTGTAAATTAAACTTTGGGAAATACTGTCCCATAATTTTGTCATATCATTTTATTTCAGAATCAGAGAATAATAATAATTAGTTAATATGTCATAATTTGGTGTCAGTTAAATTTGTTTGTTACTATGGAAGCTTGTGTATTTAACACAATATTCTTCCGAAACATTTAAGAGTTATAAATGTAATGGTTCTGGTTGTATGGGGAAATTTTAAATTTAATTGACTTAATATAATCAATTTATTTTACATTCAGTTACTTAGTTATTACGGCTTTGACTATGTATTAAATTATCCCGTATAAGTACAGGCGAATACAGAGCAAGAAACATGGAAATGACGAACAGTTTGAACTAAAATAACGTCACTGTTGTATTTGCTTTGTCTCCAAATAAATATCATTATTCAGTTGTTTACCATTCGCTAATTACTCCTGTAGTAACTTAGTAACGCAAAAGAGAGGGTTGAAATGTGTGTTTGTGTGTGAAGTGTTTAAATATTCCATTAACTGTTTTCGCACTAGACTGTTCCGCATGCACTTGTTGCTATCCCTTTCAGATGGCCTATTTGTTGTATCATTTATCCATTAATTCCCTCTCATTCATCGAAGCAACGAACCATAGACTCGATAAATTCATACATAAGCGACTATATAACCCGTTCTTCAGCTACAAATGCGCACAAGTGTAATTACAGCTCGTTTCAGTATAATCACACTGAAATACTACCACCTTTCTCAATAAATTAGCCATTTTCGTAATGTCCAATACTTAAAAAGAATTTCAAAATAGAAAATTCACATATACATAATATTATTTTAAAGTTAATCTAAGTTTAGAACTTAATTCTATGTATTACTTTAATATTATGAATGTTTTAATCGTTAAATTCTCAACAATAAATTTCTCTTACATGATGCGTTGTAAAATTATTTACAATAGTAGTTTTTGCACTTTATTTATTATGCAAATGGTTCAATACACCTGAGGTTTCTAAATATTCTCCTCTTCGTCAATGCACTCTTGTCATTTTTCGGTAACTTTACTGTGACGTGGCGAAATCATTTTTGGGAGTGTTAGGCCGCCACTCGTTCGTTGATGGATGCTAAATTTTCTCGTTGTTGCACAATTTTTTTTACCTTGAAAGTACTTCACATAGTGAAAAGGCATAATAAAACGGAACGAAATGTGGTGATTATGGCGGGTGCGGCATAGCAACAATCCCCAGCGATGCCACCTTTGCGGTCATAGTGTTGCATGGTGTGGGGCCGCGTATTGTCATGTTGCAGACCACTTTCCGTTTCGTCGTTGCTGGATCCTGCATCTAAGTCATGCATGGGTCTCGCAGTATACCTCGCTCTTGACAGTCAGTCCATTAGCAGTATGACTAAAGTGTCTCAAATGATCTCAAATGACGAAATTACTTGGACCGGGGAATCCCTGGATGTTTTCATTGCATGAAACGGATTTATTTCTCTGATGTGTTGTAGTGGCACAATTCACCAGTCACCTGCTTCTCCCCCCCCCCCAAAAACACCATCTCCAGTAACCGAAGACAGACAACTCTTTCGTCCTTCTGTGCCTATCAGTGATATTTAATTCAGACACAACCTCAATGTGTCTGGGAGACCGGGATGTTGACGGAGGACCAGTATTACATTTTTGCGTGCAGATTTCTGCCCTGACGACCCCATTGACCCAGTTGTAAACGGTCTTTGTGCAGGAGCTTCTTGACCACATACCGCAGTTAAACGTCTATGCATTTCTGCAGTTTTGACATATTCCTTCCACAAAAACCATACAGTCCATCTTGTCCACGTCTTTCTCTGTTTGACCACAAACGAACACTGTCATTTCGTCAAACGTTCTGCTTACAACCACCATCTAGGTATAAGTCCATCGCTCTGTGAATAGATGCGTCCATATATTGTGCAGTATTCGTAAAACACCGCTATTGTAAACCAATTCTAAGCGCCCGTCGCCAATACAAGAATAGTAAGAAACAGCACGCCAATTTACCCAACACTCCTGCAGATACGCGCGGTTTTTTCGCGTCTGGATCGGTATTTAATGCACCAATGCATTTATTTGCAACCAATTTTTATTTATTTAACGTCTATTTATGTTTTAGTACAGCCCTGAGTCTTAGGTAACGATCTAAGTTCTTTAATACTAAAACCGAAATGTTTAAGGGTTTTCTGTGCACACAACGGAATTGTCAGGTAGCTCATATGGAAACCTTAATTCAAATTTTATACACATTTGGGTATTTATATGAGATATATAAGTGCAATATATTAGCTGCTCATACGAATAAAAAGAGTGAACATTTGCTCAGAATGCTCCATTTTGAAGGCAAGGCGTATTTGGCGACACAGTCCTCTTCCACGAATTCGCCCACCTTCTCTCCCCTATCTTCCATCCTTCGCCCGTTACAGTCAGCTGATAAGACATTATTTTATTAGTAGAATTTCAGGGAGGTTGAAATGGATAAAAGGAGGGAGCATTTGAACGAGAAAACGCGACACCCCTTGTGGCTTTAGTTAATTTTATTTATATATTTTGTGTTCCGCTTGTCAATCTTGTTTTGCCTATTCTTGGATTAACTTGTAACTTTAGCTTAGTTTATTAATATGCTTGTTTTTGACTTCTCTTGTATCATTAATTTTATATTGGTCGGTTCTGGTGGTGTAGTGGTTACCATACTTACCTCCTAAACCCAACATCGCAGGTTCGAACCCGGCCAAGACCGATGGATTTTTTCGGGCGTAAAAATCCTAAGTATGGCTGTCTTCGGAAGGGAAGTAAAGCCGTGGGTCCTGTGTCATACATTTACGGCACGAAAGAGAGCCTCAAGCCTGAAAGAGAGGCCTCTGAGCAAAATTTATCGGCCGTTTCACGCCCTGAGTTGAATGGGACGCTGATGACCTGAGATGTTAAAGAGAGTCCATAAATAAATCAATCAAAAAAAAATAATTTTATTTAATTATATCTTTTCTATCCCAGTCCATCAAAACTGAATTTGCTGTTTTTGACTACAAATGAAAGTTTAGTTGTATTTCTTTTTGTTTTTGTATTCAGGTTCACCAATTGTATTGACTCTTTTTATTCAGTCTTGCTTTCCCAAATGTAGATTTATTTTTCTATTTCAGTTTATGTGGCCTATGTCAGAAAATTTTTAGCTGTTGATGCTCAGTTTTCCGTTCATTACTTTGGATTTGCTTTCTCAAGTCGTACACACTATTTCTGTGGAAAAGAAAACATTTAACTAACTTATTTTAATGTGTGAATACAATATGGTTATGTAAATTATAAAGGATTACACTATAATAGCGAAAGTTAATAAAATATTGTCCATAACGGCTCTTGAAAATTTGAGTGTTAAAGAAAACCCTCAAGGCGTCGTGAGAGGGCAAAAATTCCGCCCTGCCGACTTCTTTGAGATATCCTAGAGTCAGTCTATCATTACTATAAGTAATATTCCAATGTTTATTAATTATGATTACTGAAAAGATTAAATGGTGTTTTTAGCAGGAGCAAGGCTGCTAAATGACTTCATACTTTATTCACAAATGCCCTCACATATTCACTAACTATAATTTAGCCTAAACATAATTACTACAAAGACTGTTCAATAAAGATTGTTCATTATTTTTAGGCATAATTTCTCACTCTAAAATTTAACTGTACAATATTTTGTTACATTACAGTATAATGTGCACGTACTAGTTTCATTGTTGTGATTTTCGATTTTCGCCTATGAGATATGTGCACGTAGAGACATGTTCAGTTCTGCCAGCGAAATGCGACAAACAATATGAAATTGTGCTTTTGTCTTTTGTCAAATCTTCCTCTAAGATAGTGTTTAATGCCCATCCAGGCGGTGGACACCGATGATACATGAGATAAAATAATAAACTGTGAAATGATTTTTTTAAAGGAAGGAAGCGTTCCAGGCCTAAGTTTAGGGTTCCTTCCCGGCATTTGCCATTTATGAGGACTGAGGAAATCCTGGAAACCTCAGTCAGGAAGGACGGTCCTGGCGGAAATCGAATCTCAGACCTTCCGCTCACGAGTCCGCGCCTTAACGCTCGATCACTCTTGGCGGTATCTGAGGTCTATGCAATGTTACAGAAGGACTAGAGATTTTTCCCCCCTATAGCACACCTTAAAGATGGTTTAAATTGTTTAAAGAAAGGAAGAAATCAATTTCAAAGGAGTCCATTCAGCTGTTGAAGATGATGTTACAGGAAGATGTGAAGTTTTTTTCAAAGGTAATCACCACTGATGATCCTGAGCACATAGAGCAAAGCTCTATATAGAAATCTGCATCATCACCAATACAAAAGTGGTTGCTTCTGTTGGAAAATTATGGTCATCTCATTTTTTGGATATTCAAGGAATGGTTTACCAACATGCCATTCCTGCACACACAAATTTAACTTGGCAATACTACGGAAAAGTTCTGAAAACTCTGCATGGCCGTATTAAACCACATTTTCGTGCAAAAAGCTGGATGCTGCATCACGATAACGCTGCAGATCGTTAATGTAGTCCTGAATACCATACAAAACTCAACGATAACTTGTGTCCCTCATCCTCACTATAGTCCAGGTTTAGTCCCCTGTTGGTTTCTTTTTTCCCAAATTGAAGAAACACTTTCGTGGGAATAGACGTAGATACCTGAGCCTATTCCACAGGAGCAGATATAATTATTGCAGTACCCAGAGAAATTAAAACTTTCAGATGATTTGCCACAATTTACCGATCAAAAATAATCTGTAGAGCACCTTCATTATGGGCGCTAGGCTTCATCTTCAATCATCAGAACTGTTGAAGGCTGCGGTGGTAGGTTCTGCAGGACTGTCAAAATTGGTTTCCAATATACCTTTGAAGACTGGCAGAGGTGCTGAGACAGGTGCATAGACTTCTTAAGAAATATCATCAAAATTAAGAGGATGAATAAAGACATGTTGTTATTAAAAATTATGATAATACTTTAATGAATATTTTAGTGCTTTTAATGCTTCAGCATTAAGACATCTAATCCAATTTTTACCTTCCTAATGCAGTCCCATCGCACGTGCTTCAGAGAGAGAGGTATAGTTAGTAGCTCTCCAGAGGTAGGCCATCAACAATCCAACGCACACATAAAATCCCCACTAACAGACCATAATTGGGACATATAGTGGTTAATACAGCAAGGCTAGCATTAGCAATCAAGCGAGCTCATTTAATATTATAATGTAAAGATGGATTTGCATGGCGTAATAACACATGGTCATATGATTATTTGAAATTCATTGCTTCTAATATGACTGCAGTTAAACCATTGCGGCGCGCTCCCGGCCACTGACTGGACACGTTTGAATACAAATGAAGTGTTCGGGTGGTCAATAGATATTTATAGCCTATGTCCTGATTGAAATATTGGAATGCTTATTTAATTTTCTGAATTTAAACATTTATCTGGGCCTAATAACACATCCCTGATTTTTTTCTGCATTGGGTCCAGGATTACATTTCTGTCTTTGCCTTAAACAAATCCTATGACAGAATTTTACTTTTAGATGTTTTTGCAAATAGAACTTATTGCTGAAGAAGTGACAGTTTCTTGATGTCGACCTACGGGAGTAACTTATTTTCCTCTAACGAGGTGGCTGTCGGCTGAAGACGTTCCTTAACCAGAAATCATACTTCCTCACGAGGTTGCTACGAGCGTGGGTGCATATTTGAGTACGCGGATCCCACAATGACACACGAAAATTTTCATTTTAAGTAACTACTTTCCATAATATCTATTTGTCTGAGATAAACTTTTTAAAAATGAAGCTATACGAATATATAAACGAATTTTTATATAGAAATGTTGAATGAAAAAGGACTCTTCCATGACAATTACTGGTTTTATAAGAAAATATTTTAATTAATTAAATAAAGAACCAATATTCACAATTTATTTAATTAAATATAATCGATGTTCTATATAAGACACAGATACACTGTTTCTGCGAGTGATATACAAGATTAGTGCCACTATTAAGAAACAAATTGATACTACCAGTTCCTGATAAGCAGTTCATTGCATGATAATGGGGTGCATAAGTTCTGTAAGTAATAAATAGAAATAGGACGCCATTTCTGGACTGTATGACGGATGAAGTAATGTTATGAGATAAAATGGTTCATTTACTTCCACTGTAGGATATGATTTGTATGGCCTGGCGTTATCGTGTTGCACAAAACCATTTTCACTAAACAATTCTAACCCTCCTTAAACGCTCGCTGTTCGCCGTTTCAAAAAACAACCATTTGCGTTTCAAAAAACTAGTGCATCAAGTTTCCCAATTGAAATCTCTGTTTTGAAACATAAAGATCTACAAGCGATTAGGAATAAATGGGATTGTATACTCTATCGGTGTTTACAGTTTGTCCGACTTCCGGTAATATCGGTGACACTCGGTAAAGCTGGATAAGGCCTTAAAAGTGTACGTACACAAGTAGTAGTGTCAGCTCATACGAATGTACCACAATAAACGAGTACCAGGTTCACAATTAAAAGTATTTAGAGTGCAAATTTACAGAGCACAGGCAATTAAACGTGATGAACAAATCATGTGACCTGAGCCGCTTAAACTTTCAGGAAAGTATCTATAGGCCTCAAAAGTTTAAAATGCAATTTGCTGCAGAGGTCCAGTTACATGCATGAACCGACTAAGCAGAGTTATCAGTACTACACAGACTCTCTCATGTAATGTAAATGGTGGCGTAGTGAAAGTTTAGATTGTGCGTGTTTGGGCGCCCATACGAGCATGTATTTTTTCCCTCCTGTACGTCCCCTTCCACTTCCCTTTTGCAAAGGGATGTCTGACGGGATTATCCCGTAGCCACAAGGGATGCCGAGGGGGTGTAAATGTGATGGTGGGGCATTGTCGTGTCGGCCCGGCAGATGGATCAAGGGGCTTTACACGAGGGAGATGCCCGCGAGCCTAATAGATGTGTGTGTGTGCGCGCGCGCCAATCGCATAGGAGAGAAAGGGAAAACATTAACATGGGGCTTAACTCAACATCAAGTACATTTTTCTTTTTCTTTTTGCTTTTGTTTCTTCTTTTCTGTAGAGCCATGTTTTACGACCGGCCATTCCAGGCACATATACTTACACCTGTGTCTCCAGATAATGTTTCCATTATATTTATCATTTCTGTTACCGCAGTGATCTCCCAAATTTGGAGTTTTCTAAAACCTAAAACACCATTCCAGTGTTAGAGAACACGTCATAGTTGTGCATTTTTTTTTTTAACCTTTGTTCAGATCCAATTTATGAGCTTGAGAATGCATTATACTGTGGTTTAGGCATGCCAACCAACGGAATGAACTCGGTTTCCCGATGGGACAAGCTGCTTTAGTTAATGTACGTGCACCAAACTACTCATCCTCAAACTGTACAAGCACAATAGCAGAACTCATTGATTACATTACGCCTGGCTCAGGAGTGAAACGAAATAATTATGAAAGTAAAGTCAAGAAGACAATAATTACCTAGAATCCGATTCTTAAATTATTGGGTTATTTTACCGTGTAAACCTATAAACTTTAAAACCAAAGCTTTCGCTGGCTCTTCGGTCAGCATCACCAGTGGACTGAAAGTGTCTGGAGCGCAGAGGGACAGAACTTTAAGCAGCGGGAGGGAGTTAGATGTGTTGGAAGATTTGTTTATTAAAAACCTTTTTTTTATATTATTTGGATACTATTCTATTTCTAAAGCCTCTCTTTAGGTCACTTTAAAATATCTGGTCGCTTTTGCAATTCTATCATTTTTAAATTGCAATTTAGTTAACATTTTAGAATACGAAAATGTAATAGTAGTAGTTCCCCCGATCCCCTCACGATAAAATAATATAATTATCATGTATATTTATGCAGCCCTATCATTTTACCTTGGCATATAATTAATAATATAAGTATATATGTTTATGTCATAAGTTGTAACATAGGAATTGCAACTAGAAACTACCTTTGGTATTTCCGTTTGTAGCACCTGGACTCATAACAGTATCAAAGAATTTCAATATATCGAAGTGAAAAAAACTTATTAAAAGTTAAATTGCATATCCCATTCATAAAATCTATTGAGAACCTTGTTATAAATTTACTTCTTTTCAAACACTCAAAAACGTTCTCTTCAAACCATTCACTCTTTAAATAGCAAAACCGAAATTATTGGTTACTTAAGGCATATGACTACCAAGAAATAAGAAGGACGAGGGAAGTACTGTAGTTTTGAATAGTCCTGGCGAATGAGCTTGTATCGATCTGCGCGAGATAATTCTAGGAAATTGGAGGTAGGGGAACTTCTCAACTGTATAAATGTAACAAACAGTTGCAAGTGAGAAAGATGAGAGCGGTACAGCTATGCAATAAACCGTCCCCACAATGTGTTCAGTACGGAAGTAACAGAAATACTAATCCGATTTCCCTATAAACGCATAAACAAAAAATGAACTGAACATGAAACCAAAACGCATCTTTAGTTCATTCGCCAGGACTATTAAAACTACTTTACTTTGTCTTGATCAACTTTTGCATGACGTCCTGAAAAGTAAACGTTCTGTTATAACCGGTATGAGTTCTTCCGAAATAGTTTGTTTTAAATATGCTCTTATCGCCTCAGTGGAAGTAGAACATTCCTTTTCCTTGATGAAAAATGTTCGCTCTGACAAGCAGATGACTATGACAGTTGATACCTTGAAAAAAAAAAAAAAACATATTGTTGCTTGTAACAAAGAAAAGTTCAAGTACTTTAATTATGTGATAAACTATTAAGTACCTGAAACACTTATTTTCATTAATAATGAGCGATATTACTCGTTTTCAATTTATAAAATGCCCATTTTCAGTATTTTAATTGTCTTTTACCTGCCTATTTTAACCAAAATAAATGCCTGAACTTTCGGGCATGAGCATTTAATCTATTTAAGCGCGTACAAACTACGTTTTTTTTTTTTTTTTTTTTTTTGCATTCCTCACTGAAATTTCTAAATGTGTAATAGTGCATAAATTTGTTTTTTAAATATATTTAAGTGCATGTTGAAAATGAAACCATATTATATTGGATGAAAATCAATAACAGCTGACCACATAATTGCGTATGCCCATTAATTAATATAAACAAATATTAATAATTCTGAATTAAATGTATTTCATTCATTCCTTAATTCAAAGAAATAGTTCGCATGAGAATCATATCTGAAAAGATTACCAATATCGTACCAGTGATAATTAGTGATTTTTAAACACATTTTGCGGGAGGAAAACTATAAATTATGTTTATAAATATAAATAAATAAAACGTAAATACTAAGTTCTGTCCATTCTTCTTCCTAATTTGATTTATTGTAAATACAGCATCAACAGATAATTTTCCTTTTCGGGAATATCATTGTTCTTCAATCAACACACATTCTGCACTTAGCTGCAATTTCAGTTTTAATATAGCTACTAGCGTAGCCTTTATAGTTGTTTGATAACAGAGTTATACCCATGTAATTATTCAAAAGCATAAGATATAAATCATTCAGACAATATAATCATTATTATTAATAAAACATTAGTCACGCTTGCTCAGCTGGTATATTGTTATACATTGTTGACGAGAGCCCAGACATTCTTGCTTCAGCCCTTGTGATCAACTGCGGTGGAGAGTTCCATTATTGGGCTGTTTCATAAGAGCCACTTTGCAGTTCAGAGACCTAACTTAGTGTCAGTGATGCGCCGTTGGGTTTGCTGATTTGTATGTCGGTTTTATATTAAAAATACCTTACCAGAGTTTGAATGCACTAGGTTAAAGATTAATGATAGTTATATTTTCTCATTACACTGCAATTTTCTGAAACAGCTGTAATCCCACACTGAGATTGGAAAGCACTGCTACCATATTCTGAAACTTGCTCTGATGGCTTCTTTGATAACAAAACGTGAACGATGGAAAGGGCACAGCAGCAAACTTAAGAGCGAAAACAAAATGGGAGAAGCTTTCAAAGAGCGACCATGAAGATATCTTTTGTTATGAATGTGGAAAATTATCTGTTGGTAGCGGGGCAAGGAACAAGTTTTAGAACGCTGCGATCCCAAACAAAATTTGTAGCCATGGCTAGCTTCTAATATATGATACCTATTGTTAAACTCAAAAGAGAACTTTGCCAATCCTAAACTTTGACTTGGGTGAGCTATAGATTCGACATAGAGGGTTCGAACCAATATAGAGAGGAATTCCTGCGAACAAAAAGGTAGCATGAGGGTTCTTGCCAGACAACATGGCTAATATCGTTCCTCTCTTCCGACTGCAATAAGAACACCCCCAAGTCGTTCCGGAAGATTTATCCTGACACCAGACGGGTCGAAATGGGGAGGAAGAGCTGTGAAAAGTAGCAAGAATAATTCGAAATAAAAAAGGGGGAGCAAAGGAAGGGGTAAGTACAAGTCTGGCAATTCTCAAAAGACATGAGCCGTTTTTAACCGTTAGAAGGGAGGAAGTGGCAAGAGATGAAGGAAGGAAAGAAAACAGGAAGACGTGTGACGTAAAAATAGGGCATACAATGAAACAGAAAATGAGAAGTAAAAGAATGTAGCATAGAGAGGCGGCAAAGGCGCAGGAAATGAGAGGAAAGAAGAAAGGGGGGAAAAACGAAGAGAAGAGGGAACAGAAAGGAAGGAGTGGAAAGCTAAGAAAAGAAGATTATATATGAATGGAAGGATTTAGAGCACAGATTTAAAAAATATATATAAGGAGATTAGAGAGAAATGTTTCAAGAAAAGAAGAGATAAAATAAATGAAGTGAAAAAGAAGTGTAAAGAGGTAAACGTTGTATTAAAAAAAAAAAATAGAAATAGAGAGATTGAAGTGAAAGGAATATTAAACCGAATAAAAATGAAAGAGAAAGGAGAACAGAAAAAAAAAAGATTTTGAAGAAAATAAGAGAAAGGAAGAAAAAGAAGAGACGCAAAGAAATAAAAGTAGGGAGAAAGAAAGCAGGCAGAAAGAGTATAAGGACTTAGAAAAGAGAGAGGGTCATAAGGGCATCAAAAGAACAGTGCGAGTAAGAAATAATGACAAAAGAAAACGAAAGAAATGTAGAGTAGAAGACATAAAAAGAGAAACAAGGCTGGGGAAACGGAGGCGGAGAGGAAAACTGTGAAAGGAGATGATAAATTAATGGAAGGAATAGGAACGGAAAATAAAAACTAAATAATAAATTAAAGCAAAGGAAGAATGTTAGAAAGAATAAAGGGGAAGCAAAAAGAGAAGAGGAACAAAATAAACAAGGAGAGAGGGAAGTATCAAGAGGCAAACAAGTCACAAGAGAAGAAAATGCAAGACAGAACAGTGTGAAGTAGAAAGAATTCGGAACAGAGAATTAAAACAAATAAGAAAACAGATGAGACAAAAAGACATTTGCAGGAAAAGCAGAATAACGAAGAATAAACAGAATATTCAAACGAATAAGAGCAAATAAGGAAATGCAAAGAAGTGAAGAAAAGAAGAGCGCAAAGTAAAGGAGTAGAAGGGGAATAAAAACAGTATAGAAAACGACAGTAGAGAATAGGAGCTTTAGAGAGACAAGCAAATGATAAATAAAAGGTAAAAAATAAAGAGGCAAGATGAGAGGAGTAAACAAAGAGAAGAGAAAAAGAAAAGTGAAGAAAAATAAGAGAACATAAATGGAGAAAAGAGACAAAAAGAAAGGGGAAAGGAGTGGAAGAGAAGAAATGATCACAGAGCACAGACACATAAAACCAATTTAATGTCTACAGTACCACAGTATATATAAGCCCCCTTTTTCTGTGGTTGTCAGTTATTGCGGACCTGCTCTTGGGGACAAATGCTTCAATTGCAATTTGTATGTTGATTGCCATCATTTCAAAACCTCAAATGACATATGTTGTAGCTAATTGTATTGTAGCTATAAATAGCACTGGGCACGCCACATCCAATGCTTAATTACTTGCCAGCCCCATAAAGTACGTGCGAAAAAGGCATCTAAATTTTATAATTAGGAGTTATCATGAACCGCTCAGATACAAAGCCATGCAAAAATTATGATGGCAAATAGAAAATGTATAAAATATGAATGTCTACAAAGTATATAAGCCACTTTTTTAGATTCAAAAAACTTTTAATTGCAATGCCTTATGCCATTATAATATTAAAATTAAAACATTAATAAAACTACATTTATCTTGTTTTTCAGACTGATACCAAACTATTTGTGTTAATAATCAGCGTTCTGCTTTGTTTAAAATAAGAAAGGGGGCTCAATCAAGAGGCTTAAACTTTTATTGCATGTGTCAGTGATTTATACAATTTCCTAACTTTAAATCAACTTTCTATGCAGATGACAGCACATTAACCAATTCTACTATATTGCTAAAACCTCTCAGAACAAGAAGGAGGAAGTATTAAAGTTCACCATTTATGTACAAGGGGGATCTCATTCTCGGCCTAACAATGAAGAAATGAGTTTTTAACGAACTTTATCAATATCAAGATCAATACACTGCGATGCTCCAATGCTATTACTCCATTTTTTAAGTTGATTTTCCTAAAGCGCCGCAATCGCTTCTTGATTTGATGAAAAACGCCGAGGACTTTGAGCTTGATATGAACGTCAGAGGGAGCTAAATTGGGTAGTATGGTGGATGCTCCTACAACTTATACTTCAAACCTCGCAAGTATCCCATCACTATAACAATTTTTGAGCAGGTACATTGTCTTGCTTTCCTTATTCAACTTTTTCATCTAATTGGTTTAGAGGATTGGAATATTATTTTTGATCTTTTAACGTTAAGCGTCCTAAAAGATTGATTGATTGATTTTGATTGACCATCATGACACTTAAGCCACAAGGAACTTTTATATGCTCCAATAATCAATCCTAAATTTGTAGTTTGAGGTGTACAGCTTTAGTGAGGTCTAGAATTTTTTCCTACAGGCTTAGGAATTACTTCTTCTAAAGTAGTGAATGCTAATAAGAAATGTTCTTTAACTTTAGAGACTTTCATACTCTAGTAAGGTGTTTTGTAGCCTCATGGTACAGTCCCATCGTCCGTATCCGTTTCCGCAGTGGCCAATGTCAGTCAGTAATCATTCCAAGAACTTTCCTGGTTCGCTTTCTCTCCCTACTCAATAGACTTTAGCCAGGGTACTATCGGGTGTTTTAATACACATGTTGACCTGAAAATCTTTTCCATTTTATCTAATTTCTTTCTTGGTTCATTGATACTGTATTTCTAGCAGTTTTATTGCTAATGTAGAAGAAAGGTTCTGATCCTATGAAATCAATCATTGCAGTCATCTTATGCCATGATGTTCAGGCACCCAGTAAAGTTCCAACTGACAGCTTGCGGAAAGATTAATGAGCGTTTGGCGAGTCTAGCGTTCACTTGATGAACTTTAAGTGCACTAAGCATTGTAATGAAGTTTTGCTTTTGGAAATAATGCATAAAATGCAGCTCCTGTAGAGTTCCCCATTTTTGGGCCTTCTGTAAAGATGTACAGCGGGTGAATTTTCTTCCATCCAGTCAGATCGTTCTCCAGTTCTAATGCTGAATGGTTATGCCAAATTGTGCCTTGTAGACTTTAAATAGTTTTCCATATTATCATAGCTCTCTCTCCAATCACTCAAAATAATAATTCTCTAAGTTGCCACGCTGGTCTCTGCTTTACTATATAGTCTATGGACATGATTTCAATGCAACTGTTGGTGTGTAGCATTTATACATTCTAAAAGACATGCCATAACCTTTCATGTAGCTGGAACCAATTTTGTACCCTTTCGTGCTGAAAGCCGACTTCTATCTATTGTTTTGTTTCCGATGTCATGGTCGACCCTCACAAAACCACCTCTGTTGCAATATTTTCAAACGATAAAGTATATGTTTGCAAAGAATTGACAAAAAATAAATATATTGTTCAAACACACATACATATATTGTATATATTGTACATTTTGTTTTCCTTTTCCTTTTAGATGATAAAACTTTCTTGCTAGCATCATAGGTGACTTGAGGTGGTTATTACTTCCATATCCTTCCATCTACCTTGTAACCTTAACTATTTATTTAACAGGTTTTTCCAAGCTCAACAAAGACAATTACATAATAAATTTCCCTCCCTGGCATTATCAAGTAGCAAAAAGCAACCGATACGATTGGCCAAAGTCACTAGGGCACGTACTCGTCAGCGAGAATCTACGGTTCTCCCAGATTTACATACATTTTTTCCCAGCTCTTCTCCATTATCAATGGCAAATGCAAAATGCCGGGAAAGTACCTTTAACCTTTCCAATATTTTTTCCTACTTATTATTTTATCTAATATATTATCACTCTCCACAATCAAGGATGGTAATTAAAATGCTATTCAACAAAACCAACAGTGTAATGTATCCAAAGAAAGTGGCTCTAAGCTTATCTTTATAAACCTCCAATTATCTTGTCAAATAAAAAATTAAACTCTTGTAAATTGACACAAAAAGAAAATAAAACTTTTCTCTTTCGTGTGCAAAACACACTCCAATGACACCAACATTCAAAAAACAAATGTAGCGGTTTCCGATTGTTTGTCTTTTTCTTGTTCTTTATAGAGGGTTAATGGATTTTTTTTTTCCCCCTTTCAGTTCACTGTTATTTTATTTCACGTTTCATCGATACATCAGGGACTAAAAATATGCCACAGTTGAGCGACTCTTGGCTTTCTATTTGCTTCCTAAAAAGAACAAAAAAATGGAGAACGTTCTTGAAAGCGAGGGTAAAAACTAGCTGCAATATCCATTACTGCAGATTTCACCATGGATCCATTTACCGTTTAACCGGCCGGCTACACATCCTCATGTGCTTTTTTCACTCTCTCCACTCCTGTGCCATTGTGTCAAACCGCCGGGTATGACGCAAGAGCTCATGCATGCGCTACAACCATTCATTCATGTAAACATAGATTTTGGTAAAGAGTTGTGTATTTACTGCAATGATTTATCGCAAGTGAGACTCAAAGTAATGTTCTGTCAGTAGCTAGACTTAGCTTCATAAGCGCTTTTCTGTACGGGTCAATTCATACAAAAATCGGACACCAAGGACTTTACAGTGTTACCAAATACACTGTGCTTACTCTGGAGTGGGTCATTCGACGGGATACTGCATGGTGTTAAGCGAGGGACTGGCTGTTGCACACTGTGATAACTAGTGAATTTAACTGCACAAGATATTGCTAGGTCCCCATTATTTTTGTGACGTTATCAAGAAAGTTAAATTATTGTTCTGTTGCTCAGCAATAAAACATTTAACTATACCTATTAATAGGATGAAATTTTGATAATATACATTTATTTTTTAAATTATTTTACATCATTTTATAAGCATTTTAGTCCATTTTAAATAACTTTTATAAATACATATGACCTATTTTACTTCAAGAATTTTCTAGCTCTAATCTAGTACCGCAATAGTGCCCCTTTAAAAAATTTAAAAAATTAATATAAAGAAATTTAAGAGCTATATGTCTAAATGAAGGCCATTTATCTTTAAGTCTATTAGTTTTACTGTGATAAACATATCGTAGATTTGTGAAAATCAATAATTTTAAATGACATAAACAAAAAAAATAATGTTACATGTTTCAAAAAAGTTTAAATTACAGCTGATAGCACATGGAAGCTTCAGTTTTAATATGCTTTTGGGCACCCTAACCTCGTCATTAGTAACCGATGTTTACAGCAAAACTTTTTCATGTTCCGTTAACATTTTCAACTGTTACTGAGGATTCATTTTCTGTTTTCTGCTCTTTCCGTGGACAGTATTGCCAACAAAAACATAGGTACAGTAAAATGATGAAGGAAACGTTTTAAACGTAACAAACACAGAAATGAAATCATAACGTTACATGAAATTCACTAAATATGTGGTTATTTTTACGCCACGCTGTACATATAATAAAGTCATGATATTAAATTGTTTTAAATGTGTTTTTTTTAACCTAAACCAGTTGTTAATATAATTGCCTTCTTTTTTACGACCAGATTTTTCACATTTGCTTGTAAAATTGTCCCAAAGCCTGATTTTATATCACTGAGTGTTATAAAACGCAGTTTCTACTGTGAGTGTTTTGTGATAAAATAAGTAAAATTATTACGATCTGTCAAAAAAGTGTTTATTTCTTTTTAATTTGTCTTATATTCAGCTTTATAATTTGGCTTTCCTATCTTGCTTCGTTCAAAGTGTGCTTGCCAATTTCAGCTTCTCACCGCCACGGCCGGCCGAGGTCGTTAAGGCGTGAACTTGTGAGCGGGAGGTCTGGGGTTCGAATCCCGCCAGGAGCGTCCTCCCTGACTGCGGTTTTTTCCAGGTTTTCCTCAGTCCTCATAAATGGCAAATGCCGGGGAGGTACCCTAAACTTAGGCCTGGAACGACTCCTTCCTTAAAAATAAATCCTTTCACAACATTTCATTCATGTATCATCCGTGTCCACCGCCTGTGGTGCCTCAGTAGTAAAAAAGGTCGTAAAACACTACTCAAAAAAATAACATATTAAATGAAAATCACTAAATATATAGTTACTTTTGCGCCACCCTGAATGTATAATAAAGTCCCACGATATTAAATTGTTTAAAA
>CM060831.1:148485000-148750000 GCA_030762175.1 Metallyticus violacea
AAAAAATCTTGTGTTAATTAGTGTGATGAAATGTTCAAAAAATTTCACAGCATCGTAACAGGTGACTAGCTTGAATATACTCAACAATCCATTTCTTGAGTGTCCCAAGATGAACTGAATTCCACAAAAGTAGTTCGTAAACGAAACACTTCAGAAAAGGGTCATTTATTTCTTCGGTTGTACTGGACATGTCGCAACCATCCCTTTAGTGGATCGAAGAGCAGTTAATGCTGAATGGTATAAAGCAATTTGTTTGCCAGAGGTCATCGACGAAATCAGGAAAAACATCGCATCATTCTTTATCAAAAGCCAGCTCTCATACAGCACATCAAACAATTGATTATTTCAAGGAGAAAAATATAGAATTAAATTCTCATTCTCCGTATTCATCTGATTTATCGTTTAACGACTTCTTTTTTCCGAATATTGCATCGAAACCAATGCTACCCTATAATAGTGAAACTTGGATAATGAGGTAAAAAGACAAAAATAAAACTGAAAGCTCAGAAACGGGATTTATGAGGTTATTAGAAGTATCTCTTAAGAGAAAAACTGAAAAATACAGACCTAAGAAATAGTATGATACAAGAGGTAATTCACCACCCAAATTGGCAAGAGCATATCAATTGGATGTCCCCTAACAGACTACCATAGGAAACTTTTGTTTATAAAACAAATGGAAGACGGGATATAGGACGGCCGAGAACTAGGTGGAAAGACCAATGTAATGAATAAAATATCTTTGGTGCGGAACGGGATAAACCCAATCCTTGGATAGGCAGAAGAAGAAAATAATTAAAAGCTATATATATATATATATATATATATATATATATATCATTATTGAGGGTTGTTTTCTTTAAATTCATTAATAAATTTGTTCTATTGCGGTAAATGTACGGCATATTTACAAAAATCAAAAGTTTCAAAACAAAAATCGGAAAAAAAACTAATAATGGAACTAGACATTTTAAACTGTCCATATTATAAACTGATAGTACATATTTATAAAAAGACATGTCATTTAATATAAATTCTCAATAGGGACATAAATCAATTTTATTTGACTAACTTCTTTATGCAAAACAGTAAAACCGAAAAATCTGCAGATTGCTCTCTCCGATAAAAGACGTGTCAATCCATTATCAAGAAATCCCATTAAATAATTTCGTTAAGTTACATTTGGAATATATAATCTTGTTGGCCGCGTCCGAGTTTAGTAGTGCAGGACCAAGTGAGACTTGACTTGACTGGCACAATTGTGTGATAACCCTATCGGCGTGCAAGTTAGATATAAGGACTTAGGAATGATCTTTTTATTCTATATTCGTTTACGTTGGGGCACAAATACAAGAACCATTTTTATTTGGCTAAGGGCCGATCGCACCGAGTTCAATTAACTTTAAATTTTTATTTAATTCTCTTTAATTGGGGCATTACATCTCACCGTCAACAATTGTATACAATTGTATACTAATCCGTCATTAAACTCCAATTAAGTTAATTGGCGTATATTTGGTCATTTAACCAGTTCATTCTCAATTAAACTTTCATTAATGCAAGGCGAATGTTGAAAATGCTGTTTGAAGACGGCCGAGGATAATTTCCGAAAGACAAGATTTATTTAATAGTGTGATTGAAAATGATTTCCAAATGCGGTTTCCCCCGAGTAAAGTTTCGGCATTAGACATTTTAAGTTCTATAGAAGATGATATAAAATTCACAACAGAATGTGAATTTTTATAATATTGAAATAATGCTAAAAGTCTTCTTATTATTTCGCCAGTATTATTACATAAAACGGAAATCTTTATTTTGTCGGTTACGTTAAGTTACGAGGGCAGATCCATAAGTTTCCGGCCTAACCATTTTCTAGGTATGATAAAGACAAAAATTATATTTCACTTTTCAATATAGTTACTCTTTATTGCAATACACTTTTCAAGTTTTTGAATTAACATTTCATGTCCCCCTCAAAATAGTCAGAAGTCTTATGTGCAAAATGGGCATAAACAGCATCCATCACTTTTTCGTCACACTTAAATTTCCTTCCTCGAAGATCCTTCTTGAGTTTTGAGAACAGGAAATAGTCACTGGGAGATAGATCTGGGCTGTATGGTGGATGGTAGATCTCCTTGAAGTCACATTTCTTCACAGCTTGCTTTGAAACAAGCGCGTTGTCGTGAAGAAGGCGCACACCACCACTCATCTTTCCTCGTCTTTTCTCTTTGATGGAAGCACGTAGTCTGTGCAGTAGGCCAGCAGAGTACTCCCCATTTACTGTGGTGTTTCTCTCCTTAAAGTCAATGAAAAGAGTATTCCTTCACAGTCCCTAAAGATTGTGATCATGATCTTCTTAGTTGACTGAGTGACCTTGGCCTTTAGAGGCGGTGCTTAGCCAGTTTTACGCCACTCCATTGATTCTCTTTCGGACAAGAGATCATAGTAGAGTACCATAGTTTCATCTCCTGTGACAATGGTTTGCAGATCTTCCCTCTCATTGTCACGGCAAATGCCTGACCACAGATGACTCGTTGCTGCTTTTGGACTGAGGAAAGAAGTCTAGACACCCAATTTGCACTAACTATTTAATGTTTAAATGTTCATGAATAATTCGAAGGACTGTTGTTTTAGAAATATCCAATCTTGCTGCTATTTCTGTAACTTTGAGCCGCCGGTCTTCCATAATTTCTTCTTCCACAAGAGCCATGTTTTCAGGAGTGAGCACCTCCAAGGGCCGACTTGCACACTCTTCGTCTTCAATGCTTTCTCGTCCCATTCGAAAAAGTTTGGCCCGTTCTTTTACGGTAGAATATGAGGGGGGTGCTTCCCCTTATACACCGTCCAATCGCTGTTTACTTTAATTTGGAGTAAGTTCTTTTTTTGTGAAGAAGTTAATAACTGGAAACTCCATTTTGAACATGTCACAAACTTCTACACATAGTCTTATTTATGCCACTATATCTGAACAAGAGAACACAGTGGAGCGGAATTTAGAGCTGTAATTATTTACTTAACAGATAAGGTATGACACCAGATAAGGTTTTTGTGAAGTCGATAATCCTTATCGGCGAGACCGGAAACTTGTGTATCTACCTCGTACACTAAAGGAGGTTATGTCTTCCCATATTTCGAAAGCCGGTTATCTGAACTGTCAAACACTCAGTATAAAATGTTATGTTTAAGGAACGAAGCAATATCTCCAATGAATGTACACTACCAGTTAAAACTACAGGAAATACATATATAGCAGCAGGTGATTAAGTAGAACAACAGTCCAACGAATTGCTATAGCTATAGCTCGCCTTCCTCCCTTACACATTCCTTCCATTTCTGATGTGCATTTGTCATGAAAAACAAATGAGTAACCATCTCTAGTATTTTACAAATGATGTATGGAGTATTCTTTGCTGTGTCCATGGTCTTTTAAATAACATATTTTGTATAATTCAGAACGCCGGGATGATTAAAATCCTAATTTGTTAATTGACTACGTATTTAGTTTGCTGAGATGCAAAAGATTTAATTGGGAATTAACTTCCTCAATTAAGTTACATCATAATTAGTTAATTCTCAATTAATAAAACATTGGTGAGAGTAATACGAGTAACGTGAAATCAGCCATATATTTATTTTTATTGACTAAGTATTCAAATATATTTAAAAAGTATTTCTTTTAATATTGTAAATTAATAACTGTGTTGTATTAATAATTATGTTCAGCAAGATATTTGCTTTGAAATGAGTTGTTAAATTTTCTATTTTAAGCATTTTGAGACCTATGACACTAAAAAACTGACAATTTTTAATAAAATGCTATACTTGATGTATTTGCAGGAAATATACTGGACTAAGAAATATATTTCCAATTGTGCATATATATATATATATATATATATATATATATATATATATATGTTATAGAAGTAGCACATTACATTTTTAAAAAAACGTGAGGGATATTCTAATTTCCAGTCCGATTCCACATGGGATCGCCATTATGGTGAACATTGTCGGCAACAGTTTCCACAGTAGTTAGTGACCTGCTTTCCTAAACAGCAGAAGGAGATATTTTGGACGCCAGGAACAGCAAGTGAACTTCTTGCTGGGGCGTTCAGCATCCTGTACTTTTCATACTCCTATAAATAGACATACGGAGTTTAGTAAAAACAAACTTTTATGTGGTACATTCGGTAGATTAATGGGGAATTAGGGAAATGTGGGAACCCAGTAGGGCCCGGGCTGGACCCTTCAGGAGGTCGCGAGGGTCTCCCTCGTGTCTTACTTTATCGACCGATATGCAGCTACTTTGCCTTTAAAGCAGACAGACACCAATGCATTTGCTACTTTATGATACGTTGGGGTCTCTCATACAACGCTTCAATAAGAAGGCGTAAAACACAAACTACGGCAAACGCTATTTTTTCTACCTTAATCTTTTAATTACAGTTAATATTTTTATATTAATTATTACTGTAACTTTTGTAATAATTTAGAAATATTAAATATTGTACATTTTGAAGATAGTTACATATCTATAGTGTTTAAGAAAACCCGATAACTCCACTTTCAGTTCAAAACAAGTTAAATGCCCCGACCGATCACTTATGACCATATCCAATCCACATAAAAGCGGGTAAGTAATCATGCGAAAAAAAAAAAAAATAAGAAAAATGTTGTCGGACCCAGACAGTTTTTATGTATGTACAATCCACTTCTATCTAATTAAATTAGTCATATACTTATTGAAATATCTGACTGTGTCTTTCACTGGTGGGGGATAACGGTAAGATGTATTTATTACAGTGGCACAGTGCAACTTCAAGAGGCGGAAGGGTTCAATATGATTTTGTAATATACTGGGTCAATTTGAAATACAATATATTAGATTAGATCTTTTACAATGGACTATGGAACGATAAAATTACATATATAACAATAAAACAAAGAAAAAAGAAAATAACGTTAAAATTAAAAAAAAAAAAAAAAAAAAAAAAGCAGTCGCATTAGGAATGACACACACAGAGCTAGATACAAATCCCTTTTCCCCCACCCACTCCTCGGTTATCAGTCTTTCCAGAGCTAAGCTGTCCCACTTTCGTCAGAAATTTACCTAATCTCTCCTCTTCTTCTTTGCCTGCCAGCAGAGCCCAACGTGATTATATCTCTGGATACTTAACGCTTCATTCCTCCGTACCTTTACATAGTCGTCGGTGATATTAATCATCCGACATGCTCCGAGTCTGAGCCAGTGAGCCCCTGTCTAGTGAGTTTTGATGTACCTGTTTTGATGTACCGCCCACCCTCCATTCGGATTTTAGCCTTGGCTGTATTTCCAGCCAATCATCTCTGATTTGCGTAATTATCCGCTGCCTTTCCATATCCCTCGACTGGTTCTTAACCTTCCTCCATACGTTCTTTCTAATCCTGTGACTCGCCGCCCAAATGGAGACTAGGCCTGTTGCTTTCAGTCAATTTCATAATTTGGATGCCCGTATCAATTTCCCCCACAATCCTTAGTATTGGAAGGGACAATAAACTTCACTTTAACGAAGAGTAGGGGTTTTCTGCCCGAATTAAGTAAAAATGTTGCAAATTTCGACAATTTCTAGACACTTTTATTGTAAACGCAGAAGTTATTAAAATATCTGAAGCTAAAACAGTAAAGTTTGTAAAAGAATAGATACTCATAATTAGACATCGGAATTCTTAAGCATTTGATATCAATTTAGGTACATTCAACATTAAGTCAATAAAATCAAGCTAGAACACAAGTCTTGAGCTACCGCCCATTAGGTTAACAGAAATGACGAGTGGCAGGCGTAAAGAGACAGGGTGTTTTACAGTTCATGAGATATTGTATCTCTCCCACCTGTTGCCTACATTTTAGTACTAACCTAGCCGTTCTTGCACATGTTTCTGTCTAGTTCTTAACTGATATCCATGCCCTTTCACGTCTTCATCTTTTTGTCCACGCTGGAAGACTTTATTGCACTTGTATTGTTTCTATTGGTTGGGTCAGACAAGGGAGTTTTCAAGAATAATGTGACGTAATATCTTCTAGCATAGTCAGTTCTCCATTTATTGTGTGCTTGTGTTTAGGCCTTTCTTCAAAATTGCTAGAACCAAAATTCTCTCCGTTAACCTGACCCAGTGACTTTGGTATCATGGAGGTTTGTTCAGGTTCATGCATTTAACAATAAACAAAACGCGATTAACAAGCGAAAATAAGCTTAATATTGACTCACATACAATAATTCGCTCAGCAACATAACTTGAAAATTGACAAATTAACCAATTCCTCAATAGCAAAAATTTAAATTATCAAACCACTTACAAATCTCAAATTAACGAATTTTAAGCAAACTTTAGTGTTACCCATATTAGGGAACATCTTCAAAAATGTTACATACGTAAGTCCCTATTATAATTAAACAAAACAAGGAGTTTGAAAGCAACATAAAAATCTTTATGATTGTGTTTGTAAATTAGCTTCTCCCGTATTCCAAAGTTCCCCCTCTTCGGCCACATCCGTTTTTTTCTAAGTCCCAAGCATTATGCCTAATGCAACTTGTCTAGACAGCAGTGGGAGGGCATGAAATAGAAATTTTAAGGAATTTGCACCATAAACGGAGAATAAATCACACAACATAACTTCAATCCGCTTCGTTCTAGTTTTAGTGCTTAGAAATTCCAATTCTCTCTCATAGCCATCTGTAAACTTAATTTTTAAGTCAAAATTCATTTACATATATTCTATATAGAAGTATATTTCTGTAGCCTGATAACTTTTTAGCAGTTATCAAGATGGTTTCGTGTAATGTCATTCGAGTTAATTTTATGCTCTCGCTTTAGGTAGCAAAAGAGATTAAAACACACAAAAATAAAGAACAGAGAAAAATCATGTAATACATTTCACTGTTAAATGTGACAAGGTAAAAATAGTTTTTATTTTTATTATTTTTTAATTTTTTGATATTTCATTCAGTTATACCCTTTCTAATTTACGATAATATAAGCATAATGGAACAAATAAAATTTGCCCTGTATGTTATTATTTGATGTTTAAATGCAAAAAAAAAAATGTTATCTTCGCTTTATGCTGACGTTAAAATAATGTTATCGCTCTCGAGAGAACAGACAGCGTTAATTAATTACGTACGCAACGTTATGTACAAATATCACGCGGCCATTAATATTACGCAAGAGACATCCAAACACCTCATTATAGCATGCCTTTATTTCGCAACATGGACAAGAAAAAAATTACATTTTATGTTGAACATAAGATGAAAACTCTATGAAAAACATTTATGAGTATACTGTTAGTTTATGGCCTGAGTTTTTAGTTCATAGAAAAGCTAATTTTTTTTCTAAACTTACCTACAAGGCCCGGTATGAAAGTCGCTTTCCTTAAAAACTCGTTCTGCCAAAACTTCAACAAACAAGTCTCATATCAGTAGTGTAAGTGGGGGTAGGGGTTAACAACAATGGTATTTTGCCTTGTAGGTGTTATACCTACGAATCGCGTCCATAAAATAAAAATTGATTGGCCAAAAATATGACAGGAGGATCAAAAGAAGACTATTAGAATATTTATTGCTCCAAGTAACAGGACTTGTTACCTACTTTTTGACAGATGCATCGCTCTTGTTGAGGCATCTGTCTAGTGTGGTAGTAATCTGTCATACCATGTCTGTCCCCGAAAACTATTCAAGTGTCACAGTACCAGTGGGCATTGATGTGCCCTTGGGATAGGAACTGAGAAGTCCCGGAAGTCAGTGGGCGTTATTTGACTGGCAAACACTCTCTTTTCGAATGTGATCTTCGCGTGTCATCCACTATGCCCAGAATTCATTGATTGTTGCTTGCTTCTGGCATCCACATTTTGTCCCTTGTGACAGTATGGCCTAACTCTGGTCATCTTTATATTGGCACAACTGAAGGAATGTCAACGCAACCGCCAGACATTTTGTATTCGTATGTCAGTTGCTTCAGCATCCATCTTGCACAAATCTTTCAAAATCCCAACCTTGTATAAGGATTTCATTCCTTCAGAACCAGCGTATATTAAATAGGAGAGTTCCTTTTCGAAAATAGAAATTTATGTAAATATATGTACATAAGATACAGAAACTATTGCTCTTCGTACATATTTTTGGAATTTTAATTATTAATCTGTATTGTTTACATGGAAATATGAAAGGTTTGTAGTAATTTGTTGATATAAATTTGTCTTCTAACAGGACATGTGTACTTTGTTTATTCAATGCTAATGAAACAAAAGTTGAAGGAAGTGAATAGTAAGAAATAAATATCAACATGAAATGTGACTGTTATCGAGCGAAGTGACTGAGGCGGTGCATAGATTTAAAATTCCTTTAGGACGTCATTCTGGTCTCAGATTGTCGTTTCCCCTAGGATGGGACGTTTCTTTCCACTAATTATCTTTTTTCCCATTTCAATTCATCTTAATTGCGTTGGTTTTATTGCAGGCTCGATAGTGTCAGACGAAGTGAACTGGTGCTGTGCGCGGTGGGTTGGTGGCTTGCACTTTGTAAACGTTTCTGTCTCGATGTTTTTGTAATAGCAGTCTTCCTGAAGTCCTCGTATTGCTTGAAAAGGTCTCTATCAGGAAATAATATTAGAAACCCCTTCTACTTGCATGCCTCATCGCCCTGGATCCTGGCTACCCGTCATTTACTTCACCTAAACCCTTTCCCTCAGGAGGTGACCCGAATGGGGCGTAGGCACAAGCGACCAAGCTTTGAGCACGGCTAAATACCGAAAATTTCTTCTCTGTCACTATCAATCCAATTTAATTCAAATACAACACATTTTAAATGTTTGATAGTGAAAAATTGGTGAGATTTAAGTGCACCAAATCAAAATGAGCACAATCTCAGGCATGCTTCACATCAATGAAACTAGTGTGAGGTTAGGTGAATTAGTATTAGTAGAATGCGGCTGCATACTGGGAATAGCTTGCAGTTAGTTTGAGGGAGACTCTGTAAAAAGTGGTGGTGCATATGTTCATGTTTACTTCATTCAATGCGTGTAAAATTTGCGCTAATTGTTCTTCGTTTGTAATGTAACTTCATAAATATGTCTTGAAGATCGGGAGTTTATACGTGATACATGTGTGAAATGGACTTTTTGAAGGGAAGTGATAACAGTGATTTGCAAGAAAATATGCTGGCAAACGTTTTCCAGGTAGAGAAACTTTTCTCTTACTTGTTAAGAAGTTACGAAAGAGAGACTCTTTCAATGACAAGAAACCGCCGGGTTTTTATGGAAGAAAAGATGAAATGCAGAAACTAGCTACACAGAGCCAGCAATTTAGTGTCGTTGAGGGGTATCGTTTTCAATATTAACACAGCATAATGTTTTATAATACGTTTTAAATGCAGTATCGCTTTATTCTTTTAGTAAAAATGTAAATATTACAATAAAAGCACAAATTTTAAGCGCGGCAACTCTATTTCACTTGTTCCGTTTTCGGCGTCTGTACTTCCCCAGTAAGTCGCCGCACTCAAGATGGCCCGTAACTCAAATAACCACACTGTATGTATAGAAATATAGAGAGATCCTGAGGTATAGAGCAATAAGATAAGAAGCTTGCAAGAAATTTCAACACTGACTCAATAGCTGCAACCCTTCCAATCACATAAATGCACCCGTGAGTGCATTGCAACAGCACAACTGAAAATAAAAAAGGAAAGAGCTACAGACAGTATAAAATTGCGCTGAATATAAGAGAGTCGCTCTGAAAGTTTTCATTGAGTTGTGAACAAGCCAGTGAAGCTTGAGATTGAACGTGTGCAAGTCTAAAAGTGCTTAAACAATGTGTGAAGTCAGCGCTTCTGTGTATGTGTACGCGGGCATTTCAGCGCCAGACGCTAAGATGGATCATTTCCACGCTATGATTTACTATAAACTTAGTCAGTTTAGGGGAGAGAGAGAACGCCTTGGATGATTAAATGGCGCATTTGGGGATTTCAGCTATTCAGAATACACCATTGTTTGCAGATTTTAAAGAGGAACGACTCACTCCAAGATGAAGACCGTACAGGACAGATGAAAGCAGGAGGAACGTTGCGGGAAAACCATCACGAGGTGCGGCAGAAACATTGATCCATTTTAAATCGCGCGCTATTGTTGGCCACGGCTTCCTGGAGAGTCGATGTTTGTACCAATGCGTAGTGCAGTTCGAAGTATTTTCTGACCGCTCGTTCTGCTTTAGCACAATGTATGGAGCACAGGTTGAATGAATATCATGAGTTTGCATCCAAACTTTTTTTTTATGTCGTAATTGTCGTAAGAATGCAGAGTTTGTTTCAGCAACATTTTGCCATCGAGCGGAATGGACAAGTTCTATTACAGATAGCGATTATGGGATGGACCAGGCAGTTCAGCACAACAGCATCTGCTTTAAACAAAAAGGTCATGTACGATTCGCACTTCGGACAACTTTGCCACAGTAAGAGCTGCTTTAGAGCAAAGTCCAACGCGATCAAGTTCACAGTCATTCGCAAGCCCTTAACATATCGGATAGAAGTTTGCGACGGATTTTGCATCTGGATTTTCAGTTCCAACCATACAAGATACAGTGTGCAACAATTATTGCCCAGAGATGTATATAAGGTTGAAATTTCTGCATATAGCTTCTGGAGATGAACACTGAATAAACACTGAATCCAATTTTCTCAACAATTCGATGATGTCTAACGAGACCCATTTTAATTTATCCGGCTATATAAACAAACAATTGTTTAGATACTGGGTGCCATCACCTTCATGAATGAGCACTACATAGCGCAAACGTTAGTGTGCGGTGTGGCGTGTCTTTCCGAGTATTGTTGTTATTATTATTATTATTATTATTATTATTATTATTATTATTATTATTATTATGACATAGGCGATACTGTCACAGCAGAGCGTTATTGTGTTGTGTGTTGGCAGGCAAGGATGAGAAGCAGATAAGCCAATTCATGTCGAAAATGAGACAAGTCAGGTCTGAAAGAGCTGAAAACCCGGGAAAGGGCGTTCACTGACAAGAGGGGAAAGGTCCTATATTCTGGATGTGGAATGAAACTAATATTGAGATTGTTATTATAAAGGTTATTAATATAATTATTATTTTAACTGCGTTAAGAGAAGGAGGTATGACTTATTTAGTTATTTATTTATTTAAGTAATGTACTTTTTGTGTATTATGAAAGGCGCGTACGTTCCGGTTAGTATGCACATTAATTAAAATAAAATACTCTCATTCATTCGTTATGTTGCAACAGTTCATAATGCAGCAAAATCGCCTTAAGAATGTCCCCGTATGTAGTAATTATGGTTCCAACAGGACGGTGCAACCGCTCACACAGCCAGAACGTCCATGGCAACATTACGAACGTTTCCAATGCATTTTGTTTCCAGATTTGGTGATGTCAACTAGCCATGCCGATCGCTCGATATATTGGAGTGTGATTTTTTTCTGTGGAGATTACTGAAATTCAAAGTGTATGTTAACAGGCCAACAAATATTCAAGTACTGAAAAACAAAATTCACACCGTAATGGAGCCCATAACAAGTGACACTGTTCGTAAAGTTATGGAAAGTGTGCTTGCTGGTCAACAAAGGTAGTCACCAGAGGGACATAATTTTCAAAACGTACATGTGCGAGGATTAGTATGAAGTGATCTTTCAAGGAGTGTACACTAATAATATGTAGTTCTAATTCTTAATGGTTAAATTTAATATTTAAAATGGGTCATTGTTTCTCCCGCATTTTGTATTGTCAGGTTCAAGAAACTCTGAATATTGGATCGACAGCAGAGAAAACAATCCTCGAAGAAAATGTTCACTGTTTAAGATCTGCTGTCATTGGATCAGATGAGCAGGAAAAGAACGGGTGGATTGGTATCAGAAAATGTTAGACAAAGAGGAAAGTTGGACACGCCAGTATCCAGGAGGGAATCTCCCAACAAAACAAGGCGACGAGCGAGAAGTGTTGACAACAGTAGGATCTGTTCTTCCTGCTCAGCAAGTAACATTGTGACAGTTCCACTCGAGGACAAAACACTATCATTGCTAGATGATAAACCAAAAATTGCCTGCCCAGGTCTTTAATATATGCGTCCTAAGACTGGTTTGAAGGTCCCTGTTGCAGCATGAGAACCATACTTGCCTCCTAAACCCAAGATTGCGGGTTCAAACCCGGCCAGAAGCGATGTATTTTTTCCGGGCGTAAATCTTAATTATGGTTTCCTTCGGAATGGAAGCAAAGCCATGGGTCCCTTGTCGTAGATTTACAGCACGAAAAAGAACTTCAATCCTGAACAAAGAGGCCTCTGAGCAAAATTTGTCGACCGTTTCATGCCCTTTATTGGATGATACGCTGATGACCTGAGATGTTAAAGAGCGCTCATAAATGAACCAAATCAATAACACTACGACATCGCCTTGGAAACAACTGAAATTCTGCAAGTGTCAGGGGTGAAATTTTACCCCACCCTCCCTAAAACCTATATCTGGCTCCATGCGAATTCCCCCCCAAAAAGGAAAACGTTTGTTTGAAACACCTGAAGTAGCAGTTGCTGCATAGGAAAAATGTATTTGCACCCTATTCTTTAAGCATGACGCTCAGGGTGTACGAAATGGTTCGAACGTTTGAGACTTGCTTAGAATGTAATGGAGGACACTTAAAAAGATGCAGTTCTCATTGTGAAACCTTTTAGAGCAACCCTTGTACCCCAATTAACTGTTAAGCTACAATTCTCAGTGGTATTTAACTTTCTGTTCAGTGGAGGGATGAAAACACACAACTATATCTAGAAAAGTTAAACCATCACAAAACCTAACTTTCATTAAAACGACTGCATATGATAAATACAGGAAGCGTAGATACCTCACGGGAATATACTACGTTTTGGAAAAGGGGGCAAGGTGACCCATTCTTTCGCTATGAAAGAGTTGTACGTGCATAAAAGCATTTCCATTTCATTCCTTTGATAAAAAGCCAACCAGCGAGGAAGTCCGAGTGAAGGGTGATGAGTTGTGAAAGTGCCCTCCGCGTTTTACGCTTCTCCTCCAGCCCTTTTTGTTCGCCGTCTTGTACTGAAATACATTTCTGCCGCTGTCAACGTGAAATCCATCTCGCACGAGCAAAAGAAGTAAGGGCCAGTTCGTGATGTCCTTCGACCTTAGTCAGGTAGTGCGGCGCCCCTCTTCGCTTTCTGATGAGGTGTCACACTGTACGCAAGGTTACAATTGAATAAGCGAGGTCAAAAAGTAAGCAAACAATTGCCATTAAATTTTTTAAATACAATAATTAATAGCACAATACATTATAACCTGAAGTAAAATGCCCGAATATGAAATTATGTTATATTTTTCTATTTCGTATGATAAATGCACTACTGCATATTTTCTTTATATACCAAATGGACGGAGGGGGGTATAGGATGGCCGAGACCTAAGTTTTTTTTGATTTGGTTAATTTATGGACGCTCTTTAACATCTCAGGTCATCAGCGTCCCATTCAACTCAGGGCGTGAGTGAGGTCGACAAATTTTGCTCTAAGGCCTCTCTTTCAGGCTTGAGTTTCTTTTTCGTGCCGTAAATGTACGACACGGGACTCACTGCTTTACTTCCCTTCCAAAGGAAGCCATACTTAGGATTTTTATGCACCGAAAAAATGCCTCGGTCCTGGCCGGGTTCGAACCCGCTATCTTGGGTGTAGGAGGCAAGTATGGTAACCACGGCACCACCAGGACCCACTCGAGAGCTAAGTGGAAAGATACGCTTAAAGAATGGCACGGAACGGGATAAACCAATTCTTTGGTTAAGGCAGAAGAAGAAATTGGTTTAAATTGCATATACAATCAAAGCGCTCGCCACACACCACAACAAAATAGGTTAAAAACTGCGTTCTGTGAAAGACCTAAGAATTCAAACAAAACTTGAAATCCATTACAAACCAACAAACGACGTCTGCGCCACAACTGTCCGTTTTCTACCCCTTCTATCAGTTATGTACGAGGGTGGATGGATGGACGGACGGACGGACGGACGGACAGACAGACAGACAGACAGGATGGATAGATGGATAGATAGATAGATAGATAGATATATAGATAGATAGATAGTCAGACAGACAGACAGACAGACAGACAGACAGACAGCCAGACAGACAGACAGACAGACAGACAGCCAGCCAGCCAGCCAGCCAGCCAGCCAGCCAGCCAGCCAGCCAGCCAGCCAGCCAGCCAGCCAGACAGACAGACAGACAGACAGACAGACAGACAGACAGACAGACAGACAGACAGACAGACAGACAGACAGACAGACAGACAGACAGACAGACAGACAGACAGACAGACAGACAGACAGACAGACAGACAGACAGATAGATAGATAGATAGATAGATAGATAGATAGATAGATAGATAGATAGATAGATAGATAGATAGATAGATAGATAGATAGATAGATAGATAGATAGATAGATAGATAGATAGATAGATAGATAGATAGATAGATAGATAGATAGATAGATAGATAGATAGATAGATAGAATTTTATAGTCATCAAACAATAATTTGAAAGTTGTGTTAACTAATAAAAGGAACCAAGGTGTGTAGCCCTGTGCCCACACATAGCTATTTTCTCACCGTTATTACTATAGTAACATAGAAATGTTGTAGGTCAGCCTGAATCGCGTCCAATGTACATATTTAGGAAAGATGTTAAACACCCTGTTACACAAAGGACGCCGCACCAACTCTTGCAGAAAGACACTTCCAGTCTTTTTAATGCTGGCGTAAGCTGTGCTAGCAAAACGTGATTTCAGCAAAATTTCTGTCTTCTGCGGGCGGTAGAAAGGAAGATGCTTCAGTCGGCTTTTAATACTAAATAAACAAGGCAGCGAACAGTTCAATGAGCTTCTAGTCACGCACCCATTCACACTTTCTACACAAAATCAGATAAGGCATTTCAATAGTAGCGGAGGGAGAGAGGGGGAGCTTTCATTATGAAGTCGGAGAAATGCCGACATTTTGTGACCTACATTTTCAAGAAGCTATTTCTCGTTAAATGTTGTGAATTGGTGAAAACATTGCAATTATTACAGTTAGTTTCACCATACAATAGAGCACAAGTACCTTCAGGCTTTGGAAAAAGAGATTAATTTATCAACAACCACTTAGCAATGCCCACTTGATTATACATGCTGTACCTGTTCTATTTCTCCTTCCCATCTTGATCACGTGGCAAGGTTAATCTATTACCAATATAACTTTTCATAAACATGTTGGTAATATTTTTCTGCTTTCATGCTGCTGAAATAAACTTAGCCCTATCGTTAACTAAATAATGCTAAGTCTAGTTTTACAAACACAAATACATTAATTGCAGTTTATTAAAACGTCTAAAGGAAACTATTTTATTACGTTTTTACAACTAACACGTTATCTGCGTATAAATGATACTTAATCTGCAATACAGTTTTTTATGCTATGTGGCTGCACTTTCTCACTAAGCAGCCTATAACTAAGCGAATTCCTCACCATGTATAGCCACTTTCGAAAAAATATAGGTATTGCAAATTATGGCATTATTAATTAATACAATAAGTTATGGCATTACTGTGTGATATTAGCATGACAAACACTAAAGCTAACTAATAATAAAAAAAACTAAACAATAATACATTACTTAACTAAATTGGGTGTTTTTCCCTCCAATTCCACTTTAAAATAAATGTATATAGTGAAATTACTTTATTTTCAAAAGTAAGAGGAATAAAATTAAAATTCTTGCAATCTATAAGTATTACAAAAGAGAAACCATCTTTTTAGATTAAGTATCATTATTGAGATTAAACAACAAAAATGAATGGTAAGCTATTAATTAAATGAAACACATAACCACTGAAAGACAAAGCTATACTGTATGGGTATTTTTAAACATTTTAAATGTAACCACGTGTATGAACTGAGCTCTTGGTATCATCTTTACATTAATTGCAAAATATGGTAGCAATTTTAATAATTTTATTTGATTTTAAATGTACTTAAGCAAGCACTTTCGTGAGCTAAATTTGTTATATTTCTTCAATTGCATTTGCTCGGAATTTAATGTTTAAAGTCAAGTTATTTCAGATGGATATTAATAGTCTCTTAAAGTCATGTTAGTTCAATGTTATACCTTTAACATTGGCGTAAGTTTTGACATGTGTATAAGCTTAGGGTATTTGTTCTTGTGCCTATACTTTTCATATAAGTTGTTAGTTAAATGGGCCAAACACTTTGAGAAATACTTTTGAGAGTTTTATTCTGATTATTTTTATATAAATCATTCTTTAATAATTGTGTTTGGTGTAGTGTAGGTATTTAATATATATATCAATAAGATACATTTGTTATTATTTTATGTTGGAGATTTTCAACTAATTATGCATAATAAATGGGTTTACATTATTAAGTTACCTTATATTCTTTGGTAATAAAGTTACCTTTCTATAAAGGCTTACATTCTTTAAAGCGCGGGCCAAATCCAATCCTCATTTATTCTTTGCTGGAGCCAGCAGAGTTGCCCTGCACACATGTTTAAATACATCATCGAAACCATTGCTTATAATATTTTCTGTGTTATAAAAGTTTTGATAGACATTTTTGGGCAGCCAAAAAAGTCGTTAATAGTCCAATTGTAAAATTTAGTAACCTAGTAGCCCATTCGCTATTTTTCGTCGAAAGTGGTGACCGTAGTTCATAGCAAGGTTGCCGGATTTGTTTGATTGAAATTAGCGGAATTTGTTTAAAAAAGTAGGGAAAATGGAGAAAAAGCAGCCCAATATACAAACATACAGACATGGTCATATGTCACTTGTCAAATTTGCATTTAAGTGTCAAATAATTACAAGTATAGTTGTGTAAAACACGATAACATGATATGAGGTTAGCACACAGAATGAAGAACCGAAACGCCTATACATGTCATCCAGCACGAATATTTTGTGTGTGTATGTGTCATGTAAAGAGCCGAGAGCAGCCCATTTAGCATAACTACGACACCAGTTTCCCGAACATACGATCAGCTTGAACCGATGGCAAACAAGGTCTGCTAGGTGTAACCATGCTGACGTGGCCGGGTGAGGAGGAGAAGGACAAGCTAGTGCATCGGCCGGGAACTAAAAGAATGCGCCCAAAAAACTCATGTTTATTAGCACCTTCAGAGCACCGATTAGCTCACCACCCAATACCCATAATTAAACACACAGGTTTTTAGACTATTTATTTTAGTATTTTAAATGTATAAACTTTTTCTAAATATTCTACTGAATATAATGATCTTCGTAATCATACATTTAGACTTAGAGACCCCTAAAATGAAGCAATTTGATTTTGGTCACCTGATACTTCATAGGAAGGCCTAAGCGCGTGAAAAGCTTGAGACAACACATACAAGTGATGATATGTTTGTTCTGAACATCTGAAAAGATCTGAAGCCCCTTTAATAACGACACGAGGTCAAAGAGACCGGAACCCGGCGCTGGAAGCTTTTCACTTCTTTTTCTAGCACTCTCTTATCTAGTGCTTGAGGTCTTGAGGTGCAGCTCTTATAGCAATCGATCCTTCTTGTCTGCCACAGGTGCCCGAACCGCCCATCAATCTGTATGGTGAATGCTGCCGCTTATCGGCTCGCACACAACTCCCCCTGGCTTCTTATACACACCGCAATATCAAGAACTGCTATAAAATAGGTAACCTGAACAGTGTCTCTCCTCTCGAGGAATTTTTACCTGAATATTGAACCTTATGTTTTATAATTTTTCCCTAAAACTACTGTAAAATCTTAAATTTAACGAATAAACAAACTTCTGACCATCCCCACTTGTCACCCTTAAAGTGAGACATCTGTGACATTTAGAAAAATGTCATTTTCTAAGATATGCTTTTGAAATTGATTGCATAGTGTACATATACTCTCTTAAATCTTAACAACCCTACCAAGTTCCAACTGTTAATTGTTATCACATTGATCTAAACAGCAATGCCTGGTAGCTCTCCAGCGTTGCACCTGTAATTTTCGTACCATTAAAGAGGGAGCAGAAACTTAATATTTTCTGTTTCTTATACTATTAAGAATATCTGAGAGTATCTTAAAGACTAGATGAATAAATTATTTACTTTCACTTCCACATATAATCTCTGTTAGCACTAAACATGCACTGGAAGAAATTGCAAAGACGTGATAACTTTATTGACCTGAGAAAAATTTGACTAACCTCGTCCCTCACGCATATCAACGTAACATAAATAAGCAACTGGGAAACTGTAATCTGAGTTCCAGGAGAAAAGGCCATTAAGGCATGTCCCTTACTACCCAAGTATATAATAAACAAATTTATTCACTACTTTTTGGCAGTGAGTTATTAGATGTTTATGTTTAGTTATAACAATATTAATATTGTTCAACTGAACGTTGCAGGAGAGGTGCGTGTTCATTTATTGCAAAATATTTAACCTAATCTTCTTTCTCTCTTAAGAGTGCTGCATGTGACGTCAAAAGACACAGTGAATGTGCGTTTCCTGTATGAGGGCGGGCATTTTCATGCTGAAGGCATACGCCTGACGTCAACAAATACACGAATAAAAATATAACTACATTTTTTATAATCTTCATAATCATTGTTGACCTCACCGCCAAGGGTGGCCGAGGTCGTTAAGGCGCGGACTCGTGAGCGAGAGATCTGTGGTTCGAATCCCACCAGCACTGTCCTCCATGACCGAGGTTTTTTCCAGGTTTTCCTCAATCCTCATAAATGCCAAATGCCCGGGAGGTACCCCAAACTTAGGCCTTCCTTGAAAAACAAATCCTTTCCTAATATGTTATTTCATCTCTTGAATATCATCAGTGTCCCCCGCCTGTGGTGCCTCAGTAGTTAAAATGGACGTTAAACACTACTCAAAGAAAACAAAAGTTGACCTCACAGAAGTCGTTACCAGCTTCTTTTAACTGATGTTTATGTTATATTAGCAATATTTGTGCTTAGCTCAAATTGTACCAGCACATCTTCGACATTTATCATTAAATGGCTTTATATTGCTCTTAGCATAGTTATTTAAAATGTACGTCTTCTGAATTGGATGTTTGGGAAACGAGTACTGAAATCAGTAGAATAAACCTTCTCACAAAACAAAACCGTTTTAACATGCATATTCTATACTATATTACACAGCCTAATACTTACAAATCGTTATAAATTAAAATTATTGTAGTATTTATGAAATACGAACATCCGCCTAATATACTATAAGACCATTAAGACTTCGTTGATGTATAAGGTTTAGACCTAAGGCCTGTTCCAAGTCTTGACGAACCATATAAACCATTTGACTTTATTTACACTTATCACCTACAGATGTCAGATGGATAGGTGCTCAGCCCATCAGTTCAAATACTAAGGTATTACTTGTTGTGGAATGGTCGGTATTTTGTCCAGAAGTCCATTGTTTAATACAGAGTTGGCGTGCCGTAAATCTACGACACTAAACCCAAGTGGTTCGAGATTTTATGTCCAGAAAAATCCCTTATCGGCCTGCCGAGTTTGAACCCGCGAGCCTGGGTCCAGAGAGAGCGCGCTACCCCTAGACCATAGAGGCAGTGTCAATTCTCCTGGGAATCGATATATACAAAACTTGAAATCTGTGAAATTCTATACCATGCCTCAAAAAGAAATTGCTTCTGTTCCTTGAGATTTGCTGAAGGAGGGTTCCTGATGGACCATATGAACAATTTGAATTTACATGCAATTGAATATGACACAGATGCTGATTTGCTTTCAAAGGTAACTGACTACATCATTTCAGTTCTGAGAGGAAACAGCAAAGTTCAACGTGGAAATCTTCATCACAAAAATAGGGGGGGGGGGCAATCTCTTTTTTTTAGAAACTCACGGACTTGTTTGTTGTATAACTGGGTGACACTACAGATTCGTTCCCAAACTCTGCAGGTCATATTATATGAAAAAGCCACATTTCTTTGCAACAAGCTGATAATGGACGGCCGCACATCGCAAATGTTGTTGCTGAATATCTCACAAAACTCAATTTGAAGTGTACCTCTCACCCTCATCATAGTTCAGATATAGCCCCGTGTGACTTTTTCCCCAAATTGAAGAAACGCCTACGTGGGAAGCATTTTCTATCATCAGAAGCAGTGATGAAGGCTGCGGAAGTGATTCTGAAGAATTTTCTAAAAATGGTTTCCATGTCTTTGAAACCGCCACGGATGGCCGAGGTAGTTAAGGCGCAGACTCGTGAGCGGGAGGTATGGGGGCTCGAATCCCGCCAGGACCGTCCTCCCTGACTTGATTTTTTTTTTTTTTCAGGTTTTCCTCAGTCTTCATTACTGGCAAATGCCGGGGAGATACCCTAAACTTACGTCTGGAACGTTTCCTTCCTTAAAAAAAAATCATTTTCCAATATATCATTTCATGTATCAGCAGTGCCCACCGCCTGTGGTACCTCAGTAGCAAAAACGGGCGTTAAACACTGATAAAAAAATAAAAAAAACCAATAATGTCTTTGAAGACTGGCATTAACGCTGGGACTGGTACATTGCATCCATTGGGGGCTAATTTGAGAGAGATCATCAACATTATGAGGGTTAGTACAGGTATGTTCTAAAATAAGTTTTATAATTCTTTATTGAACTGTTCTCGTAATTTAACAATCATAACATTCCGTATTAAACCAAAGTTGGTACCACTGGGGTGTTATGAAATGCAATTTCTAGTTCGACTTTACCATGCGCCGACTAAAAACGTTTTTATAGACCAGCACATTTAACACAGTTTCGCCATACTAAGGAAATAGCAAGTGTAATGCTATAGAAAGAAGTTGTACAACACTTAAACGCTAGCGATATTGTCCCCTACTTGTTTCAATTTACCCGCCGCCAATGTTCCGTTCTAAATTGCTTGTTTCCTTTTTGTCTATTGTACCTCTCTGGTTATTGTGTGAAGTGAGCATCATATCGGTAAAGCAACTTCTTTCGGATGAGGAAATTGTACGAGCAGCAGAAAAACAAAGGCCATTGTTATGAAAAGCTCTTCTCTTTTTCGAACGCGAAAACCATTTCCATGACTTTATACAAATTGTTTCCCGCCAGCCGCCGAGGTCGTGTTTTCCTTCAGGTAAGGGGCTACATTTGCGAGAGAGACCTTCTTGCTATCAAGAAAACGTGAGAAACGGAACGATGCTATGCTTAAACCCGTTAGACAAGAGCTTACGAAAAACAACTTCATTCTTGGCAAAAACAATTGGAAAGGCAGATTGCACGAAAACATCATAATATCATAGAGGGTTACAGTCAAGAAAAAATACCCTGCTACATCTATTTTCTATAAATTAATATAACACTTAAAACATGTAAACTTCTAAAGAAACCACTAAAATGATTTTAAAAATTAATTAATTTCTAAATGGCATACTCATACGGAATGTTGAACAAATACTTTTAGGGATGTTTCATATGTTATGTTGGCAATTCCACCTGTTTTGCTATGTTAAGGTAGACGGTGCGTGCAATGCGGCAAAAAATTACAAATATATCTTCAAGTTACAGCGTCCAACCATGCATTTGAATATAACAAATAAACATTTGCACATTTCTTTTATTTTCACTGCAAAAAGTTTTATATAATAATGTTAGCAGTATTTAAAATTATTTCTTTGAAGCTATGCATTGGGAAAAACTAACGACATGGCTAGTTCGTCCGGCCATAATCGTGGTGAACTTTCTGCTGCCATATATGTTGATTTTTTGTAAATAAAATGTAGATGTTGTGCATGGACAAAGGGACATAACAATAAGGGGAGAAAAAAGATACTCATGAATTGTATTATCCACATTGCCAGAACTTATAAGAATAAAAGAATGCAAATGTTGGGTAAAATAAACTTAATTAATTTTCCCGATATTTCTGTAGGGGTGTTCATTGTATAGCCTCTCGCAATTAAACTCAATTAAGAGTTTTTTATGGCGAGAAGTCGAGAAAGTTCGTGTACGAAAAAAAAATGCAATTAGCTATCAAAGTGATCTAGACAGATGAGATGCCACTAGGCACGGCTGTCCCAAGCAATACTTTGAGTTGGCGAGTTTTGCCCATTACCTGCATTTCAAAGGAGTTTGAGGGCCAATAAGTGAAGTATCTTTTAAAACTCGATGAAATTCGGCATGAACTGACTCATAAAGAATTCCGCAGTCTATTATTCAGTTGAATAGCATGAAACATCCATTTAGCAATGAGACAATAACAGCTGATGAAGACTTGATAAGAAGATTTCTTAGCCGTCATAAAACGCCGAGCATGAGAGTAACAGAAGGGCTTTGATATGTCCGCGCAAAAGAAATGATCAGGGAATACACTGATATTTTTATGAGAATGTTTGAAAGCTACTTGATTCGCACAATCAACTAACTAGAATTTCAACTCAGGTTTGCAACTTATTGATAAACACCAGAGAGTCATATCTAAATGATAAAAGAAGAGCTTTGAGGCCTATGGTAATTGTAAAAATGATCAGTGCCTTGGCAAGTGTTTCTGCAACACGCCATTATGCCTCCCATTGGGGGTTTATTATTGTGAAGTCATTGGAAGAGTCCTCATTCTTGAGAAACATGGAATACATTGCTCCGATAATGACAGTTAAAATTGAGTACATTGCCTCAAATGTTTAATATGGTACCACGTTCATTGTGTTGGGGCTAGAAGTACTTTGCTATTTTGAATGATATTATTGCAATATTTAAGATAATATATAAACACAGTAGTGTGGTTTGTCCCATGCTTAAGTGTCGTATTGTCGCAACCACTGGGGGTGAATGTGCATTGAGCCTTGCATTGTTCTTTTGGATATTATATTTCATGCAATAGTAGTTTTTCAGTAGTATAATATAATGTTGAGACCGAAACTCCAAGCTTCACTTCCATAAATAGATAATATGCTTATAATTAACGTTAATATTTTATAAATATTTTCTGATGTACACGTATGACTTGTATTGAACCTGAGATCTATTTCAGTTAGCGTATTTATTTTCGTGTGTTGACAGGGAACATTTTACAAGGACTTTTTATGGAATATGGTAAGCGACCAGACATTGTTTATGCCTGTATTTATAACAAGGGTTCTGCTAGGCTTAAGGACTGGCCGCGCGTCTAGAAAACAGACCATCATAAAAAAAAAAACAGGAATCACTTTTGTGTGTGAAAATGCAGAAAGATTCCTTTAGTTCAATAACCATAAACTGGCCGTTGATGCAAAGTTGTGGGGAGTGAAAAAACATCTTTTAGATTTCTGTCAACTAAAGGTTCTGTAAACAAAATAATTAGAATAACCCGCATCCATTGAGAAGATGAGGGGAGAATTAGACTTAAGCTTTAACCAATAGAAAATCCTGAATAGATCGCCTGCAAGGAAGTCATAATGTAGGAGATTTTTATAACATCATGACCGAGCAACTTTATAGTGATAGAAATTTACCAGATTTTGATATCGGGCAATCTGTAGTCAGTCAGTCAGTCATCATAGAGCCAGGTCAAATACTTCGTTGCCATACAGAAAGGGAACCTGTTCGTTCTTTTAAGTTATTAGAACAGATCAATTCAGCTGTCAGCTATAAAGTGTTAGTGCATAACGAACAGATAGTGAATAATCCTCAGAGATAAATGGTGACTATAAATATTGAGTGTTATGAAAAATGTGTAGTTGTCGCAATTAGCTTAATTTGAGCTTGCAAGAGTGGACTGAAAACTCCTTAAAGCGCCACGGGTACCCAAACGTACGGAAAGACATTAAATATCTGGTTAATAAATTGTGTCAATTGCAATTCCGAGAGTTTTTGATACCTTGCCCCTCCCGTTGACACGAACGTGTTACGAAACTCCAGGTTCCCTGAGAAGTATAGTTGCGGCACAATCAAAGAGGACACCGATCCTTACTCTATGATTTTATTATAGCAAGATTACAGCTATTGCGTCTCTTTATAAGTGTTGGGCTCTAGGTAGTCGGTTGAGAAGCAACGCATTGGCGGCCAAGAGTACAAATTTGTGCCAGTTCGTTTTCTTCATACCAATGATTTTAGATTATAATAATGCGCTACTTCACAAATGACTGCCTAGAGCCCAACACATAAAGAGATCGCAATTTCTCACATATATACCATAAAAACGGTAACACATTTGTTGATGGTGTAATTAACAGGTAGTTTATGAAGAGCTGTCTACCTAATTTACGAGATATATGTACATCTAGTTGACTACTGGTTATGGGTTCACCTCAAACAAAGGATATTTATTAGTTGATCTACTTACTCGTGAGGAACTGAAACAATTGATATACGATGTTATTGAAAACAGTACTAAGATTGAACTAATTAATGCCGGTTATAGTACCGGAGAACGACTATTTCTTATTGAAAAACACGGTGGTGCTTAAAAATTTAACTTCATCTCGTTTGCTATTTCATAATGTTTCTGTTAATTCTTATTAAAATAAAACTTAATTTCTTTTAAAAAAAATATTTTTTTTACAGTCCAAAAATTACGGAAATTATGGTCTTTTGAAATTGGAAACTGACTTTATTGTACCTGATATAAATATTTCAAGATATAAATTAATTTTTCCGAGTTTAAACAATAACGTTAAATATAATTAGAATTTAGAAAATGTTCACATTTACAATCTAAGACCGGAAAACCTTCTTTTGTAAACTTTCAATTATTATTTGCAATATTTTTATGTCCATTGTGTTGATTGTTGATTTTGTTTTATTTACGGACGCTCTTTAACACTTCAGGTCATCAGCGTCCCACTCAATTCAGGGCTTGAAACGGCCACTTTTGCTCACAGGCCTCTTCCTTCAGACAGGAAGCCATACTTAGGATTTTAATGCCCTAAAAATGCATCGACCCTGGCCGGGACCGAACCCGCGATCTTCGGTCTATAAAGCAAGTATGGTCACCACTAGACCCCAGGACCGACACTCATTGTATATATCTACTGTTATTATCGTTAACAAATCATAAATTATTGTTCTGGTTTGCCTTAAAAACATTAATTTTTTTAGTTTTAACAAGAGATTTTTGATTAATTAATGTGGTCAAACAAAACGGAGAAAATTATTCAGATAATGGGAAAAATAAAGTGGCACTTAAAAAATCGTTCGTGATATTATAATTCCCATAATAGTAAAGATAATAATCAAATAAACATTTGGTTTACATAAAAAGGAAGTTTTATAACTTAAGACTTAACGTGTCAAAACGCTGGTTTAAAGGGACGCTTTCCTAGAGCAGATCGTTCTCGCTGTGTCAGGTGTCTGGCACTAAATCTCTCCAGTAAATGAGCTGAAGACCTCAAGCTCTCCATTGCCTAGTTAACCAAGAACGTTTTTGAGGGCATGTTAAAGCCATGACTCTCCGACTGGACCACCCTACACATGACGTACACAAAGAAAGATGTAGAACAAACGTGTTCTTCTTTCCAATGTCGGCTTTTCCTTCCCCCCTCACAGTTGCATTCTTACAGTTCGTTACACCAGACAGGGAGCTGGAGAGAGGGGGAATGGTTGGGATATAACCGCATTTTCTCTCGTCTCCTCTCAAACTATACCCTTCTTACAAAACCACAAGAAATTGGAGAGACATCATCGAAACGCACAAAAGGAACGTAGGCAAACTTTTCTCCGCTTCCAAATCATCCCCACTTCTTCGAAAACTTTCAAAATGGGGCGGCGTCATCAACAGCCGCACCGCGGCAGTTTCTTTTTTTTATTTCCTTCTTGTGCTATACACAGACACTGTCGCATACGCTTAGGCCTGCATGAGCCACTCAGATATAACACAGTTTCATGTGGAATTTGAACATAAACACTGCAAAAATTAAAATCTATCAGTTAAAACGATCACAATGAACACACAGATATACAGTGTGTTAAACAAATGTTACATATATTTGCAAAACTATTTCATTTAATTTTTATGTACTGATTCTTGTTTTTATTTGTTTTTGTATGTCATAATACGAATTTAAGAACTTTTATTTCGTTTCTTATAAACGAATAATACGACGACTGTTCAATAAAGAATGAGTTTTACAGGTACAGTTTCAACAGATAAAATTTAACTTTACAACATTTTGTCAGATTAATGCATAGCTTTATGGAGAGTTTATTCTTACCTATAAACAGCCATTGTTTAAAGATGAGACGCAATCAATATCAAAGGAAGGCGGACCTCCGCTAGAAATGTTGCATATGAGATGTGTTTGTGCACGGTGGGTTCTAAGACTGCTGGTTCTCGAACAAAAGGACGTTCGCGTGCAGAGTTACTTTCAAAAGTAATGACTGCTGATTAAACTGGGCTACATCATTTCGATGATTCTGAGAGCAAACTGCAAACTCTGTGTGGTCGTCAACATTAACTGTGAAATGAGAAGAGCGGAATGGTTGTCTATCAGCATCAAACGGTTTCTTAATGTTATTTATGAAAAGATGAAACATCTATGGACACAATTTCCCAACTACAAACTGAAATATGAAGTTGTGCAGGTACTCAACAAGCAGAACATGGGTGTTTATGCTCAAGCATTCAAATACTTCATTTTACATTATGATGACGAACAATTTAATAACTTAGCTGATTATGTGCAAAAATAAAAGATGATTTGGAAATAAAAATGTTGCTCTTAATTTTGCTGTACCACCATGGAATCACTAAGGCGCACGCTCGTAAGCGGGAGGTCTGGAGCTCGATTCTCAAAAGGAATGAATAATTTAAAGTCTTGTATAATATTATTTTTTGTTACTTTAATTTTTTTATTAATTATTTATTCTTCCCTGACTGCGGTTTTTTCCAGGTTTTCCTCAGTTTTAGGATGCTGGGGAGGTATCCTAAAACTTAAAGACCTGGAACGCTTCCTTCCTTTGAAAAAAATCCTTTCCCAGATTATTATTTCATCTCATTTATCATCAGTGTCCACCGCCTTTGATGTCTAAGTAGTAAAAACAGGCGTTAAACACTATAAAAAATTAACCGTTCATCTGGAAACAATTAGGAAAACTTACTTTTTCACTTACCTTTCTATTCAAAACCAAGACAAACTTCGAAAAACCGTGCTTATGTTAACTTTGTGGTATGAAGTCCAGATCAACAATCTCTCTATCAGGTAAGCACTGATATTTTCTCGTTCCCCTAAAGGATGTAGATACCTAAGCCGTATCGTCAGTCACAAGTTACGCGTAATGACCAAAGGCTACAACTTCGGGCTCTAGTATTCACTTAGAAGCTTGTGTTTACTCGTAATCGATGCGGCTTTCCTATCCTGCTGCTAATGATGTAAAGTACCAGCAAGTGACACTTGCAAGACAGCCTTAACGGCATGTCTCATTAAGCTGCAGGCCTTTTCATGCCGCCCACGTGCTGGTGAACTATCAACTTCCTATTCAAGAGCAGATGTTCTGGGCCAGTTACACACTTTGATTCTAATGGAGTAATCCGGTTGTGTTAGAAATTTCTACCGGCAGTCAGAGACCTCTATAACACTGCTAGATGAGAGAGAGAACACACATCATTAAAGTTTGTGTTACGACTCTCCAATACTTCAGCATCTCTAATCTCCGCCCTCCTCTCTACATTGTTTCCTGCCTGTGTCTTTTTGCTTCTGCTTTACTACACCTTATATTCCCTTCTTTTTGTCTATATAACCCTCTGAGAGAATATATAGGGTAATTATCTCACTAGAGGTCTCAAAGTATTGTATAAATAAATATGTTTTATTTAGATAATGGGTTGCAAAAGTATATACACATAAATTCAAAAGTGAAGGTAGGGATGAGATGATGATTGTGACTTCCTTCCGAACGGAAGTAAAGCCGTGTGTCCCGTGTCGTAGGTTTATACAGATTCATTTTGCATTACAAAGTTGAATAAAACATTTTTAAAAAATAACTATATTAATCGAAACACATGCATATATACTGATGTAACGAAAAGGTGTGTCAAAACTTTGGAGAAGCATAGTTCACATATCCATGATAAAAGTACAACATGAACAATAAACATGGGTTTGGAATTGCTGTATTTACTTGTTAGAGCCCTCTTTTTACCTGTATCAAATAGCATAATACTGGAAAAACAGAACTGGGAAAACAGAAAATTGTGTGAAATGTTTAAAATGTCCTCATTTAGCGGATACATCCATCAACTGCCGTCGCTTGTACTCCCTGATGTATCCCTTGAGTATCTTGTATTGTCTGACATCCTGGCAGAATACAAGCACAAAGAAGACTCTCTGCACCTTCTGCTAACCATAGATCATATGAGCATCTGCCAACCTCGCATTTGAATACCTAATTTTACTGTACTTCGAAAGATGTCTGTAAACACATAGAACTGACACTACGTGCTCGGTGTTACGCCAAGCAATGAAGTGAGTAGCATAACAAGCGGACTACGTGATGCAGAACGACTACAACAACGGTGAAACTAGATACTAAGTGTATATTTATTACTACGTTTTACTACTGAGGCACCACAGGCGGTGAACTCTGATGATACATGTAACGAAATAATATATTGGGAAAGGATTTTTAAGGAAGGAAACGTTCCAGGCCTAAATTTAGGGTACCTCTCCAGCATTTGCCATTTATGAGGACTGAGGAAAACCTGGAAAAAAAAAACCTTAGTCAGGGAGGTCAGTCCTGGCGAGATTCGAACCCCAGACCTCCCGCTCACGAGTCCGCGCCTTAACGACCTCGGTCACCATGGCGGTTTAATGGTGATGCCAGTAATTATTGTTCCTTTGAATTTCCCCCCCCCCTCCAAACAAGATCTGTTGTCTGTAGATTTTAAACAATTTCTGGGTGTAACACTTTAGTAGTAGATGTCTTTCACAAAATGTAGTCCCAAATGTCATTTGGCATGCTTTAAATGAACCTGTCCATATTTAAGAACGAGGAACACATTATTGTGACTGTGTACATTGTTATGCACACGAAATCTGAGTCACAGCTTCCAAAATGCGGTGACGCAGAACGTAGACAAATGAAGGTAACTGGATGAGTTCATTATATCGTGGGGATTTTCCACTGTTTTGCACTGTTTTACTTCCGTTCGGAAGGAAGTCACAATCATCATCTCATCCCTATCTTCACTTTTACCATTTGGCGTTTGTAATTCCCTGATTCTCGATAGGCACGTTACAAATTAACTAAGCTATTGATCTCTGCGATCCGTGTGTAGAACTCTAATGCTTGACCAGCAAGTGGGATGGCATTAGAATACACTCACTCACTCATTGCGTATTATGATTTCTTACGTTTCATTTTAAACATAGGCATAACCGTTTACCTTTTTATCAATAAATGTTATAAATATTATAAGTAAAAGCTATACTTTCTGAATATACTTTAGAGTACGACCTTTTATGTCTCTTAATAATTTCGTTTGTTTTAATTTTGCTTTTTTAGTTTATAGAGATTTTAAAACTATCAGATATGTAAGCATTTATAATGTATCCCCCCCTTTGTTTATTGCTGCTTCATTTGAAATTTCTGATTTCTAGTGGTAAACAAGAAAAGATATATATAAATATATTAATTAATTATATATTGTAATTTTAAAAGTAGCTTTGACTGATTTCTCCTTTTATTTCTACCGTTTCTCGTTTTTTTTTTATTTTTATTATAAATTACTTTCGCTTATTCATAGCTGTACTGAAAACGCCTGTTTCATTAGAGAATACAATCATTATTTCTTTTATTTTAGAACTCAATCTATATTTGTAATATAATACAATTCTTTTTAAATTGTCTGCTTTCTAAATTAATTATAAATATTTACTTCAAACCTTATACACTAGCACTTTCCAGTTCAAATGTTTTTATCTTACCTTACAGCTCTGAGAACAAAAAAGGCTTGTTTCATCGATAGAATGCAGCACTTACCTGAAAACAAAAAAGAAATTATTTGTTAGGAAAAATATCATAGTTTGAGATAAAAAACACATTTTAATAGCATTAACATAACTTTTTTCTCTGTATGCTGTATATCTGAATACTGGACAGATTACAATGTGTTCGTTTCGTCTTTAACACTCGTAAAGTTGATCGTGTGACACCCTTACGCAATCAACTGTCATGGCTACCACTAAAAGAATGCAGGATTTTCCAATCCTTTACGCTCCTGTTCAAAATACACCCCGCAATATATCGCCTCTCGCTTCGTGTACTTGCCCTATCTCGAACCCAAAATATGGCTTCAATGTTTGTCTCTCGTCACCGAACACATTCCTACTCAGTCTCATTCAGCGTGTCAGTTGCCAGAATCTGGAACTCCCTTCCTCCTGAAGTCAGAGATTGCCGGAAAATAAAACAATTAAAAGTAAATTAAATTGTCATCTCAACTCTAGGAATCACAACAGTTAGCCTCTCACTTCTTCTTCCTTTTTTTTATTCTTTTCCTCTTCCTTTCTCCCCCCTTAATACTCGACTCTCGGATTTCTTCTATCTTTGAATTGAGTTTTATGGCCCTCTTGGCTCTCTAAGCTACTGTAAACAAAAGAAAGATCTTTCTCTTTTGTCGACATTCTACTTCCGTGTTAGCATTATGCTGTATTATGCATATATATCTACATTACTGATTACAATGCATGATATATGATAATTGGGTTAGCAATATATATATTTATATTTTAGTGGGATGAGCCGTAAGGATTGTTTCACATTTATATAATTATCCTATAAATATTGGATCAAGCAATCAAAGACCATCTCGACTGTGACCTTCACAAACATATACAAATGTATAGTACCTAGATCTACTTTCATTTGTGAAGATATTTGGAGTAATTTTAAAGCAGTGCTCACTTCTAAATATGTTTATCAGGTTCGAAATCCCGGAGAGGTTCGAGGTCACGGCCCCTAGAAATAAAAGTAGCACGTGTTGGTAGATTGATATCTTCGGCGTGTGTTGACCACAATCAACATGAGGTCACAGCCATGTTGTCGTGACCTAAGCTACTTTCACTATCCTGTCGCAGAGATAAGCCATTTAATGTTTATAACCACATGAACCTGTAGCTGGCAACAGGAATTCGTTTTATATGTGCTTTTATTTCTTTCTTTCTTTAAGGTTAATTTTAATGAACAGTGCACTGAAATAATCTGTTTAAATATAATTGAATTACATATTACCCGTAATAATAAATATTATTAAATTTTATCGGTGTAATCTAAAATAATATATTTTATAACACAATTGCATATTTAGAAAATGATGAATTACTTAACTATACGTTGAATCGCCTAAAACTTGCATTGCAAATGTTTCTGAAGTGGAAGGTGCTATTGATGTGCTGCTTTCACAGAAATGAAGTTTAGAGAAAGGCTCATAATTGCAGCTCATGTACAGATGTTATTAATTATTAGAATGTGATTTTTTTTAAAAAAAAACTTCATTGATTGACATCGAGAAAATAGAACCAGCTATAGTAATAGGACATTTTAAATATCTATAGTTGTACTGACCCATTTAACTGATACGATTTTTACATTTTGTTTCCTTTATACTAATTTTATTGGGATTCCTTGCTAGCCTTTAGTTAGTTCTTGAAGTAGGGCATGAGGGAAAATCGTATTTACTAATTATGATAAAGTTGACATTGAGAATGTAAAAAAATGCTATTCTTTCTTCAAATGTGTACGCTGAAAGATATCCCATTAGACGTACAACGCTTTTTCTCTGTGAGGAAAGCTCAAAGACTGTCTAGAAGGACATGCCAACTACCTACACCAGAAGATATGAAACGATGTATTACAGCTACATGTTCTAAAACTTCTGTTGAAATGTTACACGTACAGTAATCTTTACATGACAGACTGGAAGCTTTTATTCTAGCTGGTGGTCTTCATTTTGAACATAAGACTAGTGTGAAGACTAGTTTTCGTATTTCTTAAGAGAGTGTTGACATATGGTACTGTAAAAACATTAAGTATAAAGTGTTACGTGTTTTCTCTTGGAAATTCAGAAAGAAAGAAAGAAAGAAAAAAAAAAGCACACGCTAAATAAGAAAAGGAAACAAACGAACATCATAGCCTACTAAGCAGTTAAATGCAGCAGACAACAGTAGATATTTAAAATGGATCGTACTGTACTTGCATTAGAATCGTGCCAAAACACCATTACTGTTCTAATTTCCTCTAGCTTTATTTTCTTGAGTCATTAGGCGTTGTTCCATTTGAAAATTTTAACTTGTTTTAAGATATAAGCATTCTAATAATTATTGATGTCTGTGTATGGATTGCAATTATGAGCCCTTCCTAAACTTCAATTCTGTGAAAGCAACACATCAACAGCACCTCCCACTTCTGACATATTTGCGGTGCAATATTTAGATAATTCACCTTGTGTACAGTGAATAACAGTTTTACATACACAAATATATGTTATAAATAAAAAAAAAGAGCAATTCATGTCATGTAAGAAAGTTAATTTAATTATTTATGTCGTCTCATAGTAAAGTATTAAATGGAAAATATGAAAACTTAAAAATATGAAATAAATTAATGAAAATATCATAGCCATTTATAGCAATATTTTATTTCTAAAGATATACATTAAATATATTGTTTGGCATTATTTGTTCTTCATCTTTTTGTTGATATTTCTTTAATTTAATCAAAACTTCACCACTTTATGAAAAGGATTAAATCATCGACAAAGAGGTGTAGTTTGTACAGGATGAATACATCACAAACAATGCTGAACAGGTATAATTGATTTCAGTTCACCGCACGTCTGTCTGTCAACACTATACCGTAAGATCACTTTAAAGGTCGACCGACCCATCGCCTCTCTCCAATCGCCAAAATTCCCCATACAGCATGTGCAACTCATTTTATCTTTCAATCAGTTGCAAGTGGAATTCCGAAGAGTCAGTCAGTTGCGTTGTGCAGTCGAGAGCGAGATTCTCTCCACCATCGTATATTCATCATGTTATATACAGAACGTCGTGTGGCAGAACGAGACAGATGTAAAGTTTCTAGCAGCCAGGTTCCAAAACGATAGCCAATATTATATTTAGTAGAGAAGATTAATGAAGCAGGCTCTGTGAATGACCGGAGAACAAATCGATGACTGCTCATCACTCCATGACGAATTGCGCTGTATATTGATCCCGGTTAGCGACCGAGATCTTATCTTTGGGGGGGGGGCAATGAAAATAAATAAAAAGAATATTGAACTAACCCTCACACACTGGAGGAACTTAAAACAAACATTCGAAACAAAGATGAAGTAGTAATGGAGAACAAATGCTAGTCGGCGATTTCCCTAAGATGTCGATTCCACGTCGGGGAAAATGGACAATGTTTGCAACATCTACTGCAACGAAGATGAGCAAAAAATTGTAATATTTAACGTGTTGTCCCTAAAAATGGTGAGCACTTGGCCACTGCGACTCTACGCAAGAAAATATCAGCTGTAAGCGCGGGGCCTAACCGCAGACCACTGAACTGCACATATATCGAGAGGTTTAAAGATGCCTTTCCAATAATGCGCATCTCAAGTAATGCACTGTTTCTTACTTGGGGGATATAACAGATATTTAATTACATTTCAGCATTGGGGCTAATAGTTAAGGAACATATTTTTATATTTAATTCCACCGCCAAGGGTGGCCAAGGTCGTTAAGGCGCGGACTCGTGACCGGGAGGCATGGGGGTTTGATTCCCGCCAGGATCGTTCTCCCTGACTGGTTTTTTACCAGGGTTTCCACAATCCTCATAAAGGGCAAATGAGGGAGGTAACCACGTTTCCTTCCTTAAAAACATCCTTTCCCAAATTATCATTTCATCTCAAATATCACCATTGTCACCGCCTGTGATGCCTCAACAGTAAAAATGGGCTTAATACTATTAAAATATTTCATTCCCGGTATTTTTTGATAACCAGTATTTTAAAATGTAAATAGAAACTTTATTATTTGGAGAAATCTAATGAAATGCAATGAATAGTGTTTAACGTCCGTTTTTGCTAGAGAGGCACCGCAGGCGATGAACACTGATGATACATGAGATGAAATGATATATTGGGAAATAATTTTTATTTTTAAGACAGGAAACTTTCCAGGCCTAAGTTTAGGTACCTCCCCGGCATATGCCATTTATGAGGATTGAGAAAAACCTGGAAAAAACCTCAGTCAAGGAGGATGGTCCTGGCAGGATAAGAACCCCTGATCTCCCGCTCACGAATTTGCGCCTTAAAGTTCTTGGCCATCCGTGGCGGTCTAATGAAAGGCAGAGTAAACACCTATATTGTTATGACAGTTTTATATGAGTGGCAACAATTTTGCTATGAGTGTTTTTTTTTTTTTTGTTAAAAGTATGTAACTAAAGAATTAAAATGTTTTTTTATTTATGTGGAAGATAACAAAACTATTATGGTGAAATCTAAAAGTCAAACGTTGAAGTATATGCACAAAAACTCTGACGTGAGAGATTCAAAATGAACAGATCTCATGAGGTGAACAAATATTCAAAGATATTTCGCCATATAAAACACAGTTCTATAGCAGGGGCCCTTAGAACAGCTTTATGGAATATTCCGAACAATATTCATTATATAACTCAAAGAGTATAATCTTTGTGGTAATTTTCCAATGAAGGTCGTATATATCAAAGCAAATCAAATAGCACAGTAGTACAGTCGAGGTTGATTCATATCGGACATTCATCAGGTTTCCTTTGAGATCTGCTTTCTCCAGATCTCTTCTATGACTGCCTGGTATGGGGTGTTTCACATTGTGAGCGAGGTTTTGATATTTTTCTGGAATTGTACAGATTTATGAATATAGCTTTGAGGTTCTGAAGTCCATCAGGCAATTTCATACGAGCAGAATTCTTGGCATGAATGCCTTTTGTTATGAACACCGCTATGGTTGTCTATAAACGCTAACTTTGAAGTTTAGGGATGTCGCATACAGCCTTTGCTGAGGCAACAGCTCTCTTTTGTGTGTGTATTATGAATAATGTATCTGCGGTGTACGGCGTTGTGATCAGATAAATGAAAAGGCTCATTTAACAAAGATATCTCGCAATAGCTTCACATATCGTATCTTGAGTTCACACAGGTTTAAATGAAAGCAGATAAGAAAATATGTTTGCAAAAGCTTGATTTCTAATTCTATATAAGCTACATTTACAGAAATTTCTGCCAATATCTTTTAGATTAGCGCCTGTCTTTTGCCCAATTGAGTAAAGACTAATTGCGTTTCTTGCAAGTAATCTACCAACCAATTTGCAACTTTAAAAGCTCAATAATTCAAGCCAATTCAAGTATACGTTAATAAACAATTAGTAAAAGTTTGTCTGTGAGAGAACAATCTAAAAATAATTGTTTTAAATCAGTTGTGAGGGCAATATATTACTTTTGATATTGCAAGACTTGAATCTTTGGACAAATTTCTCTGCAAATTAAATAGGGCACTGTGTGGTGTCCCTGAGCTCCTGGTGTCCAGTATACTATTGACTCTCTGAGCGCCCCATTTCCATTTTAGCACCAAGGCTCTGAGCATATTGTCTTTCATACATTTTAAATTTACCACTTCCTCATTGCTGATTTTCTCTTCTAGGATTTTATTTCCTCATCCTTCGATGCCTGAGTTGAATTATCTTTCTTTGTTTTGTATCAAGAACCTTTTGTCTGTTAAGGAACATTATTTTATTAATCATTTCCACGATTTTATTTCTGTTACGAAACAGAACTGTCGTTTATAGTTAATGTGTACCATTATAAACAATATATTACTTTCATTTATATAAGCGTAAGTCATTAATTAAGTTAAAAATGATGTGGGGCACTACACGTTTGAATGAGGCACCTAAGACTATTGACATTAGGTGGCAGTATTAATTCGGTGGCAATTGGTGACACTTAACACGAGATAATCCATAGTTACAATAATGAAACAGTAGTTGCAAGATGGTGGCTCCAATAAATGAGTGCTGTGACAGGTCTTCACACCCACGCCTGTCCGAGAGTGAATGTATTTATACAATTTAAATAGTAATAATTATTAAATATTATACAGCCTGTAGTAACAAGCAGGAACATTTCTTGTATCTCAAAAGTGTATTCATGGCTACCTGGACGATACCTCTTTGACAAGTGGTAAAAGGCTGTCTATTGCAATCTCTTGAGCTCTCATTTACTGATAATGGCTAGAGCAATAAGTCTCTCTATTGACAAATCTGAGTGCATGCAGGTTTCCGAACAATAGTCTTTTGCACCCTTAGTTGCTGGAAATGCTCCGAAATTCGTTAGGGTGCTGGCGATAATCTCAGTATTAAATGATCCTGAGCTCCACAATGAGGAGTCAAAGACTGGATGAATTTAACGTGGGTGCGTTTGGGAGCACAAGAGCTCACCAATAATCTTTTAATGTTTTGAAGACTTAAGACTCTGTGGGCGCTAGTCTGTGGACCATGTGAGCTCTCACAAACACGTAGGGACACTTTGAATTTAGTATACAAGCGGAAGACGACACAGTTCCAGGTTCATCACAGTACAGTAATTACCAGGAGACAGTCAGTCCTCCCAGATACAGTAAGCAAGTGAAAGACAAGAGGCACATAATGTAATGTTAAGGCGGTAGATTCAATTTCAAGCAGCGTATGCACCTCATGGTGTTAATGTCAAAGAGGTGACGAACCAGGTGGCCGACAGCAAGTGTCGTGTAAATAAACACTTATAGGCGTTGCATGAAGCAAATTGTCGAGTGATTTGAACTCTTCCCTTTCATCTCTCTCCTCCCACGAGGGCACAAAAGAGACTTCGGGCCCCTGAAAGACCGGGGGTTAAAAGTGGAACCCACGGGTAAATATCCAACAAAAACTACATCAACATCGTCGACACACCATTAAAACCGCTTCAGTGCACAAATGTGAGTAGCACTCCGTTGTGAGATTTTTGTGGACCTTTGTATGGAATTAAAGAAATGTTTCCCATCTACAGTGATAAATGCCTGTCACTTCAAGATGCTTACAATGGGGTACAGAAGTTCTCCGAAGGGCACTATGTATCAAATACGAACTCATCGATTGGCCAACGGATATTGCTATAAAGGCGAATTTGCAACAAGTTTAATTCGAGCAGACAAAAAATAACTATAGCCACTGCTATTGATTATTAACACGGCATGGCCTGCCTCACAATGCATGACTGATTAGGTTTTCGAAAATCTACACGTTGCGTGCCAGGATGCTAAACCCACAACACAAAATATAAAGAAGGGTCTGGCATTATAGCATCCCAATCGCTACTAGTTTGCTAGTCCGAATTGCCACAGATGATGAGTCTTGGGTTCAGCATTACAGCCTGAGACATAACTTACATCAATACATCCTGCGTCGCCTGCGAAAAAAAGTTTAGTCACCCCATCTGCTGGGAAAGTGAGCTCGCAGTCCTGCATCACGAAAGCATGCGGTTTAACGCATTCCAGCCTTCAGGAAACTTCATAAGGTCATTCAACGAGAGCAACCGGAATCCATCATAGGCTTATTGCCAAGACGAATGAGACGCTGCAAAACCCCTCCAGCATCCTCCGCATAGCCCCGGACTTGCTCCCAGCGACTTCCATTTGTTCGGTCCTCTTAAGGTAACCAGGAAATGTAAATCTAGCAAATAATACAAGAATAAAACATTTTACACTGAATCCTAGAAAGTTTTAAAGCTATCGATATAAAATTTTTGAGAGATATTGAGTAAACTTAAATGAAGATGATCTGTATATTCTATTTCTCTAATACACATACAATGCTTTTAAAGCTTTCTAAACCAAAATAAAGTCTTGTTCAAACACTGAATACAATGCATCATAATCATGCATTTTTTTTAAAGTATTGGTGGAATTGGAAATACTTTTTTTTAACTTAAAATGTAGAGAACATGCTATCCTGGGAACTAGAATAATATATCTATACTAGTTGCTTGAAAATAAATTAATTTTAAAAATTTGAGAAAAAAAATCATTTCTTATTGGTATTGATACTTAAATTCTTCGAATTACCACACTTCACATTTGCATACATTATGTGTGTGCAAATTTTGGACAAGACTGGTCCAGTCAATCTTGAGAAAAATGCACATATATGTCAAAATTTTAAGTTATTAAGAAATAGCATTTATTTTTGTTTAATATATTTATATACATTAGAAAATTAAAATTTACAGACATCTTTATTAAGTTATCTTAATATCTCATAAACTTTCATTTGATAGCTTTATAAATTTCTGAGATACAGTGAAAAATATACTGCTGCAAGAGACTTACACTTCCTAGTTAATAGTGAGCATTTTTCCGACAATGAAGCTATAGAAAGCCTGGTTCAGACAGCAGCCCAAATATTTTTATGGCACTGAATTTCAGGGGCTTATGAAACGATGGAACATGGATGGATATGATAAGAAATAGAAGCATTTTTCAAACAGTACTGTTATTTACGTTTTATATCCATTTGGAACTTACTGAATAACTTACAGTCGTATGTAAATTAAAACAATAGAAAAAAGAGTGGCAGTAGTATAGCCCTTTTATTCTTCAAAGGCACTTGTCTTCCCTCCACTAAACTGCTTCTATTAGATTGACATTTATTTATAAGGGAAGAGAATAAATTAACCCCTCTGTAATATAAAGGATATAAACACAGAAGAAAGGAAAAGTTGGTAAAGATTACTGGCACAATGAAAACGCAGGAAATCGCGATTTTCTGCACTACAAATACCGGGTGTTTCATGGTTTTGTCGTCCGTTTCACAGCAGCAGGTGGGTCGACAGTCTGCGGTACCTCCCGGCGAAGTGAATGTTATATTCGCACAACTGATTCAAGTTCTTATAATTACAATTATATTTAAAATAAGCACATAAGACCTTATGACAGGAGATGTTAGAAAGTTTGTCATGCTATATCTAGCATCTTTTTAGAAAATTGCCATTCACATTCTAGCAACTCTTGCTGAAAATGTCAAGATCAGCGGTATTCTCTCAACTGCCACGGGTGGCCGAGGTCGTTAAGGCGCGCGCACTCGTGAGCGGGAGGTCTGGGGCTCGAATCCCACCAGGATCGTCCTTCCTGACTGAGGTTTTTTTCCAGATTTTCGTTAGTCCTCATAAATGACAAATGCCGGGGAGGTACCCTAAACTTAGGCCTGGAACTTTTCCTTCCTTAAAGAAAATCCTTTCCCAATATATAATTTCACCTCATGTATGATCAGTGTCCACCGCCTGTGGTGCCTCAGTAGTAAAAATGGGCGTTAAACACTATTAAAAAATGTGGTATTCTCAAAAAAAGGACCCAATTACTCAGCACGCATTGTCATTATGGGGGTTTCGTGTATAAGGTTTGCTTTTCTGTCCTCCAATAACTGTAATTTTGTGCCGAAATTGAAACCCATGATTCATCAGCAAAGTGTGGATCAATTACTCTGCCATTAATGTTCAACACCAACTCATCAGAATATCAGACGACCATGACTTTGTATGCTTTCAAGTTTAAATTTACTCAATTTCGAAAGATGAACTAATAAGTGTGAATGACACTTTTGTACCAAAAAAAAAAAAAAAAAAAAAAAAAAAAAACTGCCTGGAATGTATGGATCCCAAGCTGTACGTGTTTGTTTCCAATAGTTGTAGATACGTGAACTTGAATTTGTTTAGCGGATATTAGATCCGCTTCACCCGGATTTACTCCTCTGTCGACACGCCAGCTGGCGTGAAACGGACGACATAACCGTGAAAACTTTAAAGAATACAGGAAACATTCTACTAAGCGTTGTGAACACTTTAGGACTGTAGAAGTAATTATAAAAATAAGTAAAGTACCAAGCAGGGGTGGACTAGCAACACAGCATCAACGGTCCAGTTAATGCTTTAAAATGGAGGAAGAGAGATTGGGATTAACTAATCACTTTACGGCAAGCTTCTGTAGAAGAGTTCTTCCGTTGCATCAAGCTGGTAGGTACTGTGTGTAGTGAGGGTGGGTGGCGCCTGCCATTTTGTCGTGATGGCTGGAACGTTGTCGACGTCGAGCAGCCTGGCACTAGAAGTAGAAGGACGGTTATTAGACATCATCTCGACTGAAGAGACGTGAGGCGACAGATGATTCTGACATGTTCCCCAATTCCCATCATACTTCAAGAAAAGCTCTCCGTTCTCAGTCGCTGTGGAGATTACGGGTTCGATTAGAATGCAGAGTCGAGTACCTCACAGGAAGAGCACATTACGTCAATTTGTATTTGGATAGAAAAAGCTGAAAGTTTTACCTAACAATACATTTAGTTCCAGAAGTGATTTGGTCCATTTTATTATAACATTTTTCGTTGTATCACTCGCATATCAAGTTCAGCATTTTGGAAGAACTGCAATTTCTATTTCTCTCAGTACTGCACTTTATTTTACAGTTTTAGAAGTCATCTTATTCAACCGTAATATACATTTTACATAAAACTTGTTTTTAATGGTTCCACATGTAGCTATAAAAACCAATAGTACCTGCAGGAGTCATTCCATGAAAAAAAAAAAAAAAATAAAATAAACCTAAGACACAAATTTTACCTTCAAGAACCTCATACTTTTTTAAAAAATGATGTGCATTGTTAGTTCTATTCTAAATTTTTACATATGAGGAGAGGAATATATTGGGAATAATTCTAACAAATTTGCGGAAAATTAAATACCTCATTTTGGAGGAAAAGTTGATATATATTTTATTGCGATATATTTGACGTTGTTAATAAACTTTTAGATCCATTTTATAAGAATTTTATACTTTTTAATATGAAATAACACTATTTCTTTACGCTGCATACTGTAAGAGAAATAATATAAAATGACAAGTCTGCGGTTTTTATACTATGCGACAGAAATTTTAGACACATGTTGTATTTCCCTAACCACTCACTTATTCAAACTGGATACTATTTTGCAGCACCTCTCAATGAACAATGGTACCGTTTTTATAAGCATTTGAGACGAGGTTTCATGGTTATGTTGGCTTTACATGGAATGGTTCACAAGTAGATAAATGGGAGAAACAAAAGAAAGCGGCACTAGTAAAAAAAGGAAGGTTGGTCATGACGTTAGTAAAAATGTTTGGTTATATCACTAGAAATAGCGGTAAGGTGGTTGAAGAAAATTAATGCTATTTTACTTGAAGCCGTATTTTAAGTTTCACTCGTTATAAACATTGATAATTATTTCTTCTTTTCATTTATCTGATAATATCTTAACAAATCTAAATTTTTGATATCTTTAATAATATTAATCTACAGAGCCTTCATTTTCGTGCGTGGCTGCTCAACTGAAATGTGTCTGCCCTGTATCTAACCGATTGCTTCCCCTCCATTTTCCCGCCTCTCCGTATGCCGGCTAATCAGTTGATGCAAAGTTTTGTGCTATACACAAGTTGAATGTGTTTCAGTTGATGGTGCTGTTATAAAATCAAAAAGTCTTTATGCTTTAGCACACAGAATCTTTATGTATGATTTCTATGTGACAACAAACTCTTGTAGAGAAGTGAGACGGCGAATTATAGAAAAGATTTCCTGCTGTTCGTGCGCCTCACAGAGAAACGGTTCGTAATCTTGTGAACAGATTTAGGGAAACGCGATATGTTCTTGATAAGAAACCGAAAGTAAGAAAGTTCTTACAGAGGAAAAACTCGATGGCATTGGAGAAAAGTTACAACAAAGTCCAACGAAATCTCTGAGAAAGCTTGCATAGGAATCAGGAATTCGCAAACCTCGCCTTGAATGCCACGAAACTTTTAAAATTAAAACTCTATAAGATAACTGTAGTTCAAAAATTAAAACCACGCGATAATGTAAGTAGAGTTAATTTCTGCAATTGGGTGTTGGATAATGTAAATGTTCGCTCTATTGACCCTCGTTTAATATTTTGTAAGGACGAAGCATGCTTTTATTTACATGACCATGTAGCAGCACAAAACAATTGCTACTGGAGTGCAGAAAACCGCAATATTGTATACAAAATGCCATTGTATGACTAAAAATTGGTATTTGGTGTGCTGTAGAAATCTATGTGCTTGAATTTAAGGGGCTATGAATATCAGACTCCGTCGGCAAATAGTGTGCTTCCAGGTGCCAAGCAAATTCCCGTTAAGCCGGCCACGCGTCCAAACGAAGGCTCTGTAGTATGCAGATAGAATTTTGGAACTAATCATCTTCTGTAGTTTAATAATAGGTTAGGTCGATTAACAGCAAAAATAGGAAATAAACAAAGTATATACGTTGATTCTATATAACGCTACAACATTTTATGTATATATTTGAGCAATGTGCCAAAGTATAAATATAATGTTTTCCCTTAAAATGCGCCCTTAGTTTATGGTTTGATTTTCTGAGGTATCTAAAAGAACTGAAGAAAAACTGGGGTCATATACAGATACATGGGAAAACGTGTCGCTGTGCTTCAGTTTGCGAACAAGAGAGACATTGCCGATGTGAACGAAAACAACAACGGTGCGTACGCTGTAAGGTGCGTAGTGGAGAGGGTAGTGGCATTGCGGACGCAATTATTTGTGTTAACGAACCGTTCCAGGTGCGGAATATCCCACAAAGGCGGCCGGCGTAACGAGCAGACGTACAAAGTGGATGGGAAAAATAAAACTGGTGTACCAACAGTCACATCACAAAGGACAGCTGCCGATATCAGTCCCCTCTCCAACCACAAATATTTACGTTTAATACAAGAGAAATGCTGCTCATGTACCTGTAGGGCGATAGGGGATTTTCACATTACGTTTCGTCAAGTGATGGACGCGGGAACCTGTTTCAATTCGCCGTACAGTTAACGCACTTGAGTGCACCTTCTCATATGGAAGATTATAGTTCCTCGTTTGCTACGTGCTTGTTGCAACTCCATTTGGAAGTTTCCTAAAGGTATTACAGCAACAAGGGGAAACAGGCAACTAAGGTAACAGACTGTTAACTCAAGTACAAGAAGCAGTCAGTGTTATTTAAACATAAAAAGTACTCATTTTAGAAAAATACATTAATGGAACTAATATATTCATCCTATCTCTTCATATAGTTTACATTATTCCTTCTAAAAGTTCCTTTAAGTTTTAAAATAAAGGAAACATGCTCTAGAAACAATATGTATGCTGCATGTAGGCAGGCATTATCCTGTATAGGGCATTGAGATTCTCCTCTTGCTAGGGACCGTTGTTTTTACTAAATCTTGCCTGAAACTTTTACTACATTAAAGTTTTTGCTTTATGGCCTGTGTCAACCCTTTGTGCAGTGTTCCCAACGAATATATATGGTCCAAATAACGAAAGGAGGGGTATATGGGCTAGTTCATTTTTAAATGCTGTTTAGTTCCCCGGCCTCTCCCCCGATTTTCAGCTTTTTCAGACTGAGTTGTCTCACCTTCGATAGGAACTTGCCTACCTGCTCCTCATCCTTGCCTAATAGAGACCATCATGCCCCTTGCCCTCTGTTAGAGTCAGTAAAGGAAGCAGAAACTTTTTCCTTAACACATCAGTGCTGCTACAGGCGCTAGGATAGGTGACCACGATTGTTCCTCTCCACATAAAAAGCAAATTCTCAATCCATTTTCACCTGAGATTTTAATCTGCTGCCAAGCTCCAAGCATAAGCCACGCGAGTGCCTGTTAATGAGTCTGGCCCCTGTTTTGATGTACTACTTCATCCCCATTCCAGATTTTAGCCCTGTTTGCACCTCCAGCGAGATCTTCTCCCCACATTACGCGATTGTATGCTGCCTGTCCCTATCCTCCAAGTGGTTCCTGACCTTCCTCCATACTGTTCTCCTGTTACCTTGGCCTGCTATCCAAATATTTCCGAACTCGATGGTTTCTAACCCCTTTCTCACTTTGAAGGTCCATTTTTTATTCTCTCCTTGAGCAGATTGCTCTAATTAAAGATTAATCTCCTAGAATAATCCGCAGCCAATATTTCACAGCTCTAATTTTACATTCTATTGTCTCACCATGAGCCCTAAATTGGGCTAGTTTGTGTCCATAAGATCTGCAAGTACGACCTTGTTTACCATTATAACTGTTGTAGCAGCGCAGCAAGTTTTCCTCTCTTCTTCCGCGCCAAGCGTGTTTGTTTGTGTGATGTGTGTGTACAACTCGCGCAAAGTAGCAGCTATGAAGATAAAAACTGTATTATATTTCACCGTTATTGTCCCAAGTTCTGTGAGGATATCTATAGACAAAGGCATTTTCCAAATCCTTCCAAAACACAGACTTAATCTTACATAAAGAAAAAGTTATGTTCACTATCCTTGACTTTGTTCATCCATGGTGACAGTAGGCTGTAAATATTCCTCGCCCTCTTCCTTGTAACACGCCAGAAATAAATCAGTCTACAGTCATGTGTTTTTATTCTGCTCGGTTAGATGCCGTTGTATATACTTCCGATATTATAGCCGGTCTAACAAAAGTTATATTTAACGCAAAATTCCGCACTGTGAAACGACGATCAACATGAATGCCATAAATTTCGTCCGAATTCACCATAAATTATCTTGAAGTCCTATCACCACTTCCTAAATCCTTATCTTATCTTCAGTATGTTTATGTGTGATGGTTCTTCTCAACGCCGCACCTTTCTTTGTAAGTTAATTATCATAACACGTTCCACATATACATAACATCTGCAGTTGGCCTGTTTTTATTAACTGAACCGGTATGCTAAATGGGTCTCAGTCGATAAGAATGGAAAACTGAATTTAACACACACTTTCGTAACGTTCACCATCAGATTACCATATTTTCCTCTCTTTAGATATATACCCAGGCGTTTGCCAATCTAGAAACTGGAATAGATGTATTTTCTGCTTCCCTCTCTAAGAAGTCTTATCACAAATGCATAGTCTTATGTCATTTTTGGGAGGAGGTCCTCGCTAGAAAGGACGATAATAATATGTAATCCTATTTTAAAGATATTATTTTGTTTTCTCTGGTATGAAACCTACATAACTTTTTGATCAACTTATAGTATATAATAAGGGCCTCCGCTCTCGGGTGATGTACACATACAGGAGAAAGTTGGTACTTCTACATTTTTTACATTATTTCTTTTCTTCGAAATCAGTTTTTAGCAGGTAATCCGCCTACCGTTGCTAAGGTTTGGACTCAGTGTATGCTTGCATTGGTGGTTAACTGAGCACAATAGACTCGGCGCGTGGTCAGTGCTGCATTAGTTTCCCTTGTGAAATCTCGGCTATACAATTGCTGCGGAGCGACTTCTTGATAACACTTTACTAATGCGTCATTTTTCCTCCACGGAACCACTCCAAGCGTATAGATCGGTCTGTCGGTTCAAGCTGGTCCCGCAGCGAATGGAGTCAGAAAGTCCGTAGCTATTATCGTGTTTATACTTAGTAACACTCTAAAGGTGCATTACTCACCATTATCAAGCAAGAAGATGTTTAACTCCCTCCCTTCATTTTCCATACATTTCTGGAACCAGCTTATTAAATTAATCATTACTCTCTGCAGCTCCATCTGAGAACTGGAAGAAGTTTCTTCACGAATGATATTTTTTCAGTTCAATTATGTATGTGGATTTGTCTTTTATCCTTTTATCTTTAACGCCCCCCAGAGATAAAAAATCGAAGGGCGTTAATTAAAGAGACCGAGGAAGACATATGCATTTAGTGATGTCTCTATCGTCGAATAATTCATGAATTGTGGTGCAAGGAGGCATCGGCTTATCTGCCGATGCAAAGTCCTGTTGAAAAGTCGCGAATCTTACGTTCTCTCATTGTTAATTCACGAAAAGGAATTGAATATTCCTTTTTATTATTATTATTATTATTATTATTATTATTATTATTATTTAGTGTTTAATAGTTGTTTTTACTACTGAGGCACCATAGCCGGTGACACTGATGATACATGAGAAGAAATGATATATTGGGAAAGGATTTTTCAAGGAAGGAAACTTTCCAGGCCTAAGTTTAGGCTAGCTCTCCGACATTTGCCATTTATGAAGATGGCGGAAACTTGGGAAAAAAAAAAAAACCTGTAAGTAAGGACGGTCTTGGCAGGATTCGAACCTCGAACCTCCCACTCACGAGTCCGTACATTAACAACCTTGGCCACCCGTGGCGGTGCGCACCATTCTCCCAATTTTTAATCATGAAGGGGTTTCTCGTGAAACATGTTAGGTTTTTTCTGAACTCCAGTGTCGGTTGTTTTGTAAATTAACATACCCACAATGGTACACCAAGATTCCCGGTAAAGAGAATTAGATAAATCCCTATTATCTTTGTCATGCACATTTCGAAATTCACAATATCTACTGCTGAAACAGGTCACCCTTTTAAGTTCTAGCGCTGCAGTAATATTATAGGGTTTTAACTTCAGTAGCTTTGTAGCCTTTCGAACAAAGGAATAGGAAAATTCCCGTTTGCTGAGAAAGGTGTTAAAGTGATTTTTGAGGGGAATATTGCAGTGTATGCCCAGTGTTACCTGAAGTTTCTTTTGTGAGTGCTGTACGTGGCTGTGTACATTTTCATCAAGAATAGTTCAGGGTGGCCGAGGTCGTTAAGGCGCGGACTCGTGAGAGGGAGGTCTTGGGCTCGAATCACGCAAGGACCGTCCTCCCTAACTGAGGTTTTTCCTCAATCCTCATAAATAGCAAATGCCGTAGAGGTATCCTAAACTTAGGCTTGGAACGTTTCTTTCATTAATTAAAAAAATCCTTTCTCAATATATCATTTCATCTCATGTATCATCAGTGTTCACCTCTCCGGTGCCTCAGTAGTAAAAAGGGGCTTTAAACGCAAATTTAAAAAAAAAGACGAAATTGATTTAAGAATCTCTCTTGAATCAGTTTTCGTACATCACGATCCGATTTTTTACGCACGTACAAATCATAAATACATATTCCTTGGAGAATAGAATATCTGAATAGAGCATATTAAAGTAGTTAATAGCCCAATGAATACATAATGCCCTGTCACACATCACAGAAAAACACCTAAGTCCGTTCCTAGAGTTAAAATCTGCACTGACCTCCCCTCCGGCTCACCGGCAGGGTTTCAAGTGTGGGAACGAGACGGCCAAACGCGGTCAGATGCACTGGAGCGATCCCATAAAGGAATAACCATCAATTATGTCTCAGTATGGAATACAATCCATCCACTCTATCATTAAGCAGCTGATCTGGATTGTGTAGCTATAGCAATACCTTTCAGACTGGCGACGTCAACACGAGGAGATTTGCTTCCAATAGCATCTGCATTTCTTCCCCTTCCCCTTTACAAAAGAAGTGCACCCTTTTAGAATTGACCCACTGTGCTGAACGTCCGTCCGACTTCATTTATTTGCAGATCACGTCGTTTTGCAAGAGTGGGTCTGCTGCCTGCTATTCATGGGTTCATTTCCCTCCATGTGTCCTGCAACGTGACTAGCATTAGTTCAACAGGGCGTAGCCTTAACACCCTTACTTATCTATTGTACTTGAGGCATTGGGATGAACAAAAAGGGATTCGCACTACTTAATAACCAATTTGAGTTGAAGAACTGAAATTTTAACGGTAAAAGGGGGGGGAGCGGTATTCTGTGCAGCTTTAGATAATAATGATCAATTTTTTTACAACAGTCATAAATAAGCTTACCGCGTCTTATATTTGTTAAATAATTTAAGATTATTATGGCTCGATATTTATAACGAAATAAACACATTGCCTAATAGACTACGAAAGATTATAAATATAACTTTGTGTACCGTCAAGCTGGTCTGCCTACAGATATTTTACATTTAGTCTATTTAGCCATGATTTAGTCAGTTATTGAACATGAAATTATTGCATGGGGATGGTTTTATGAAGATTATTATTAATCCACTATTTCTAATACAAAATATACTTATACGAACCTTTGAACCATTCAGGGAATATTTATTTTTACAAAATTCGATGTCTAAAGCAGTTAACAAAAATTCAAAGAGAGATTACTGACATAGCTTCACAAAAAATGGCAATCACTTAACTCTGATTCCCTGGTCATGACCGAGAGGGGTGACTGACATTGTAACGCTTGGGAGTCTCACTAGGGAACTCCCGAGTTCAAATCCCTTGTTACCGGTCGTCCTGGCCTTGGGTTTTTAGTGTTTTTTTCTGTCGCTTAGGGGAATTAATTTCATTCTGTTGGCTGCGATACAGAGTCAAAAGTGCTAGAGCACGGTGCGGTGTGGCGGTGGCTTACGCTTTGGAAAAGTTTCTGCCCCGGGTGTCTGGTATGGGCGAACTTCGTGGGCGTCGGGGTATCCTACTTGAAAACCACGTTAAAAATACCGTCTGCGACCGTGCCTTCAGGAGATATTCCCACTGTAGCAATAGGCACAAACTGCCAGACTTTGAGCAAGGCTGAATACCGAGATATCTCTGCAATCCTAATAATCCAAAACTAGGGTTATGATACGAATTCCATTTATTAAGTAAATATTCCATCTTTAATAGTACCGCCATGCGTGGCCGTGGCGTGGACTCGTGAGTGGGAGGTCTGCGGTTCGAATCCCGCCAGGACGTCTTCTCTGACTGAGGGTTTTTCCAGATTTTCCTCGTTCTCATAAATGGCAAATGCCGGGGATTTACCCTAAACTTAGGCCTGGAACGCTTCCTTCCTTAAGAAAAAAATATTTTCCAATATATAATTTCATCAGTGTCACCGCCTGTGGTGCCTCAGTAGTAAAAACGGGCGTTAAACACTACTAAAAAATATATTTAATAGTGAAACATGCTGGGAATTTTTGGACCTTGGGTAACCACCTAATACTAAAGAACTCAGAGTAAAAGCAGGTTTAGGAATAAGTTTAGAGAGGTTGTATAGATTTAGTTTCATTAGCTTATACACAACATAACTCTCTGGTCCCAGATTTGAATGTTATGATGCAATAGGTCACTTATACATTTATATTTGCAATGTTAGTTTAATTATACATTTAATATAAATTTAACTTCACAAACATTTTAATTCAATTTCACTCATACGCGAGTTATTGCCACTCGGGTGATTTTATTATGTATGTATTTTACCATTATTTGTGCGTATATATTTAAATGTATTTTATAATGTTTCAAAACCCTGAAATTATGTTGGGCAGATTTATTCCGATAAAATAAAAAATAAGCTACATGAGCAACCTTTTGTAAAAAAAGAAAGGGTCAAAAATATATTTTACAACATCAGAAACTTTTTGGTACATTTTAACAAGGAAAATTACATATAAGTATTCAAAGATCATATAGGGTAGATGATACAGCATATCGGGTGGCCAGAAAAAGATACACTCTCAGCTTAGAGGTTAAAAAAATATTACCAAAAATGCAAAAATTGAATATAGTATATATGATGTCTTCAATAAAACAAAACGTCTTTACCATGGATAATGCAATTAAAGTGGCATTTCTATTTGTATAAGCGAACCATTTAGGACGAGGTTTCGTTTAAAAGATATGAAATTGGAAGTTTTGTTTTCTAAGCTAAGACTTTTAAAGTGTTCGTGTGATGTCACCACAGTCTGGGATGTTAATTTTCTTTCTCCTTCGCTTATTGTTTTTCATAGGGAAGTTACACAAATATGATTGATTTATGTTGCTGTTGAAATTTTATAAAATTATTCCATAATACAGAGTATGTGCTTTCGGCTACTGGGCTTCCAGAATATGTCCTCACCGCTCGCATAGGGCATTGCATCTCGGCCAAGGCCTTCTCCGCTTCCCATTCATGAACGCCCGCCTGCCTGCCTGTCCTTTCTACCAGTTACTAGTCTACATTTGTTCGGGAAGATGGCAAGACTGCAAACTTTAGAACAACGTATTTTTGTGTGTAAATATTATAAATGCAAATCACCTAGTCATTTATGACGAATTTTCATGGAAGCTATTGCTTCCTTCCAGAATTGCAATTCATGATCTAGTGAATAATTTTATTCCACCGCTTTAGTGCAAAACAAACACCCGCGAAGATGTAAAATTTTTACAGAAGACCAATTAGACGAAATTGTCATAGGTCTTGAAAATTCACCTACAAAATTAATACAGAAATTAGCACAATTTAGTGTTTTAGTGTCTTCTGCACATACATAAATAAAAATCATTAAAACTCAAACCTTATAACTGTATAAGCGTTCACTGTCTACGACAAGGTGATCCCGTAGCATGTGTGCGTTATTTTGAGTGGTTTCTTTCAACAGTGACTGAAGTGTAAACCGACCCACAGCTTATGTTCTTTCCAGACAAAGCGTCGTTTTGCTAAAATGGACTTGTTAACACTAACAACCCTCCCTATTGGTTTCTGAAAATCCATATTGGTATATAGGAAACCGCTTTTTATAATAGGAAAATTGGAGACTGATGTTCGATTAGAGCAAGACGTATAATCTGTCCGATTTTTATAAGCAGATAGCAAATGAAATGACATTCTGACCTCTATTTTTTAAGCAGATGGCAATAAACAGAAAGCATAAGGGTGGTTTCAACAATATTCTGCCATTGCTGTTAGAGTAAAAGATTCTAAGGGTAAAATTAGGAACATTTTTAAAAATAAGAGTGATTAGTGCTGGTGTATGACCCTCTCGCTCCCGGATCCAACACTTTATGGTACTTATGAGGGATACTATGAAGGACAAAATATATAAAACTAATTCTCACACATTGGAAAAGCTCAAAGAAAGCATGTGAAAATAAATCAGAAATATTACAGTGATCGAACGGAATGCGATTGCCCAGTACAATGCCTATTTAGCTAAGGGAAGACGATTATCCAGAATTAGTCATAACATAAGATTTTATTCACATTTTTAAGAAGTGAAGTCAGAATACGGACCCGGTCGCTTGTGGTAGGTTCAATTGCCGAGAATTAAAACTCTGTGAGGGCGGTAAGAACAATTCTGGAAATCCTGTATAGTATCAATATTTTCCGAAATTAGTATTTACGGGTGTATATAATTAGAAATTGATAAATGTATTGTATGACAGGATCTTATAATCATATAACCCTTAACTCTTGCTGTTTTTCAAGACAATATTAATTTGGAGTTCCTCGGTGTCCGGTTCGATTCCTACCAGGACCGGCCTTCATGACTTTCATGCTTTCCTTAGTCCTCATGAATGACAAGCGCTGGGTAGGTACCCTATACTCATGACTGGAACTATTTCTTTCTTAAAAAGTAAATCTTTCCCATTTATCTCGTGTACTATCAATGTTCATCGCCTTTGATGCAGAAGTAAAAACAGGATTAAACACTTTGAAAAAACAGCAAAAGACTAAAGTTTTGTTTCCCCCCCCCTTTTTTTTTGGCAAGCCGTATTTTTTCTATTACAGATAGATCGATACTTTTTTTTTTTAATTTGTTGAACAGCTAGGCGACATTAAACTCACCCAAGTCTAATGAGATATTTATTTTAGGATCGAATAATTTATAATATATTGTGACCGCAGTTTAAAATCCGTTATTTTGTGAATCATTCTGTATGTCGCCTGCTTTAATTAACTTCTATTTTACAAAACAGACAATGTTTCCCAGTAAATGCGAAACGTTATTTGAATAAAGATTTAAAGCTTTCTCGGTGCTTATTGTGGGTAATGGCTTCACAGGATATTAGCCCGGTAATCTCCTTGTCGAACTCGACAAGCAGATTACTCGGCTGGTATCCCATGAAGCCATTATCCATTATTTGTACATCTGTATGATCAAATGGTGCTGCTCTTGCTTCGCTGAGGTATTTTATTCTGTACTGGGATATTTCAGATCGCACATCTTCACTTCGTTTAGGTTTTTAAAGAGTATGGGCATTTGTGCAGCATGTTACACATATAAAGGCAGAGTAAAAAATCAAACGGGTTGTAGAGTTACAGATTTCTAAACCAAGGCGGTATACGACGAGTGTTCAACGATTTACAACAGCGCTGTTTTAAAAATGCTACGCAATCTATGGACACGTTCATTCGTAGGGCGATGGAATGATACTACGGGGTGAACGATCCTTCACGCAACTGGTTTCGCGGCGTGCGGCCGCCAGTGAGGCTGGCTGCTGTGTCGGCGGTGTGGGTGACAGGAATTCCGCAGTAAGTATAGTACAGTATGTCGCGTGACATACATAAATTAAACACTTAAAAAAAGTTAACTGCTAATGTATATTAAGCAAGGAAATGCCGGAAATCATTAAGAAATTCCTCTTAAAATAATATCCTTACAGTATGCGCTGATTCTGTACGCACGTATGCATCACACATGAATACTCTTTGGGGAACAGAAAACTGGATACACTTTCAATCAATACACTCTATTGCGTCGCCTAACAAACGCGTGCTACTTGCGCAAGATTTCAACTCTCACTGAAGCCTTGCGCAGCAGAGGGAAAATACACTCCCCGCCTCCGCCGAATAGCGACATAGCGCTGCCGGCCGGTCCTACGGTTGCGTCAAGCATTGCTCCCTCAGTATACCTTGCAGACGCTAAATGCTTATCATAAGTAGAGTATGTAGAGAAAAGACAATGTTCGTTTGTTATCAAGTAGAGAACTACGTGAAGAGGGGAGGCGATTATAACGGGAACTGCACGGTTTTTGTGGAATGAAGGCACCGAAACTGCAGCCATGCATAGACGTTTAACTGCGGCAACTGGGTCAATAGATTCGTCAGGAGCAGGAAATCTGTACACAAGAATGTTAGTACTGGTCGTCCGTCGCGGTCTCCCAGGAATATTTAGTTGGTCATAGCTGATGAGCGCATGATCTTTGAGAGACTAGAATGCCACAGAGGCTTCGGCCGAGCAATCCTGCAAACCATTATATGATTTTAATATAAAACTAGTGTGCACACACTGCGTTCCACGAGACCTGACAGGCACAGAAGAACAAGAAGCTGGTGACTGGTAACGAGTCATGGTGTCATAACACAAGAGAAAAAAGTCCAGTCCACTGGCTTCCTCAAGGAACTGCGTAAACAGCGAGGTTACTACGAGACCTTACATTGCTTAGACAGAGGATTCAGCAACGCCCGACAGGAGTGTTCCTCCAACATGACAATGCATGACCCCATACCAGCAACAATATGACCACCAAGATGACATCGCTGGGGGTTCATTGCTGTGCCGCACCCACCATAGTCACCGGGCCTCGCTCCGTCTGACTATACCTTATTAGACAGTATGAAGGACTCGCTGCCTGGTAAAAAAAAAAGGTCGGTTGAAGCTATGATGCATTGACATTAGTGATGATTATGTTGAAAGATCACATGTGCGCTGAACAATGTTACATAATGAATGAGGTACCAAAGATTACTATTGCAAATACTTTCCTAACGTCCTTCATATTTTTGCCAACCCTCAAAATAATAAATATGTAATAAATGATACGGGAGAAATAATTAAAATTATAAAATAAAGAACTGACTTAAGAAAAATTACTGGAATACTAAATGCAAAATTATGGAATAAAAATAAGTTTAGATAATAAGACATACATCATACGTACTATATAATATTAAATTGCTGTTTATAGGGCATTTGTAATACATACTGCTTTATTTGCTTATTTCATTCACGAACACGACTTTTAAATAATAAACTTGTTTTCTGCTACCAGAAGCCCAAAACCGCAATTTTATAGTGGTTATAATTCTTTTATTTGATGCATTTGTGCCCATTTCCTTAGTTTATTCCTAAAACAGATCCATTTCCCCCTTTTTGGCAGTCATACAATTGTTGTATATGGTTCTTTAAATACTCACATTGCTATTTTAACATAAACAATTATCGGTTTTGACGTTTTAACGACTGCTATATTGCTGACACACAGTGCGATCAGTGATGCTTTCCCTCGCAGCGAGGATTTTTTTACTATGAGCAAGTCTCTACTCGTTTGCCCCACCGTGGAAGGACAGCAAACTTGCTTACTGACTTGTTGACCTTGCTGACTAGCTCAGCTGTTCCCGGGTATATTTTGTGTTGTTCGTTTCTTAATTCGGCAGTATACATAAAGTGTATCATACCTGGTGTGTTTATAACGACACAATGTGTATTTTGTACGATTCGTGTGTGTTGACTCAATGGTGGAAGAACTAGAGAACAAGTTTCTTTGGGCATACAGTTGTCTGTTACTTATTTGAATACTACACTAACCCCTTTTTCAAATAAATTTTTTCAACAGGACTCTGCCCTGCTCATGATGCGAATAATTAATTCACAATGTGTTTCCAAAGACATAATTATTAGAGATTTATGACCCTTCGGTCTCCCGAAGTAATAGCCTGCGACTATTATCTCTGGAGCAAATTAAAGAAATGGCGTGTACACACGAGCCCGCACACCATATAAGAACCCAAAGACTGATTTCGTCAGGAAATTGTCCGGATTTCCCAAAATGAACTACAGCGAGTGATGAATAACTCTCTAAATAGATGCCAAAATGTGTGGAGAACGAAAGCGGCAGTTTGAATACCACATTTGACAATTTGGTAATTAATGAGCCTTTTAAATTGCTATTTTTATATGGTTGGATTGTTTTATTGCTTTACCCTCCCACAAATCATAGAGACCCGGCTCACTCGTAGGCAAAACGCTCCGGGGGAAAACAAAACTGATCGCATTGTACAACATTCTTTCTTGGAAGCTCAGTGGCTCTGTTTGCTAAAGGGGTATGTAACTAGAACTAGCTTAACTAGTAGCTTTGAAAAAAAATGGAAATTTCCTGAAAGAAAAAAAAATATATAAATAAATAAAAAGGAAATGTAAGTATTATTGGTTTACCCAAGTAGCTTGCCATGATTTGCGCTGGACAAAAGTTATTACATCCCATCCTACTGTCCCTCACCGTCAATCAGTACCTTGCCTTAGACAATGGGATTCTACTTTGTATTGCACAATCTTCCCCCCCCCCCAGTTCAAACCTCTTTTTCCTGTAGCAACACTTGTCCTATGATATGCAGGCGTTAACTTTTCCAGTTGGAATATTACACGAGCGCGACGGTTTATCTGTTCGACATCGTCATACATGCAGAGGATCATTTCGAATTTAGTGTTTTAATTGTGCACATTAGCTACTGAATATTCGGAATGAAAATCCTGCTGTTGTGCTGTTGAATCAATGGATTGCCTCTAATCCATTGTTCACCACGGATGGAAAAATCATTTTCTACTCGTACCCACCGTGCATGACATTTGAAGCGACTGGCTGACCACCTATCCTTCTGACATCTGATGCTACTAACCGTAACTAAATTCGAATGATTCATGTGGGCCGTCAGGATTCGGGAGGGTTAACCGCTGAAAGGAAAAGAAGAAAGAGAAAAAGAAGTTGTGTGAAAGACGTAAATTTCAACTCTTAGATTTGGTATTATTGAATTTAAATGTTACTAGTACTTAAAACGATTTATGTCTATTCTTTGAACTTTGTACTTTTGTAAGTACTTATTGAATTTTGCTAAAGTTTTAAGTGTCCAGTTTTTGAATGTTTAAATGCACTTTTCTTGGATCTTGGTGCATTTTTCCCTACTTATTTTATATTTTTGTGCCTCTAAATCCACGCTCTATTAAAACATTAAAAGTAATGCACTTTAAGAATTGATCTACTCTTGAAGACCGAATATGTCTAAGTGGAGAAAGGAGATATTTTCTAATAAAAGTAGTTTTGAAGAGCAGGGGTTGAACATCTCGCATATAAGAAGAAGCGATGGAAAGCAAATCTCGTCGAAGCGCATCAAACAGACGGTCAAGTTTCCACAAAAGAAGATACTTTGGGGCTGTTTTGCATTCACAGGCACTAAATGTTTGATTCTTATTGACAGAATGATGAACAGCGACATCCTAATTTTAGAGAAAAGAGCCGCCCCCGAACTGAAAAGATTAGCAGAGGCACTGAACATTGAAAAGGCAATTTTCCAGCAAGACCTTGCTCCATGTCGTTCACCAAAGAATGTTAAACACTTCACGGAGAAAAATGTTTTCATTGTTTTCGACTGGCCTGTAAATTCATCGAATCTCAACCCTGTGGAAAATGTCAAGAAACGGACGCGGAAAATGGGCTGTACCACTAAAGAAAGATGATTTGTGCTGTGATGAAAGTAAGGTTTCATCACCCAAAAATAAGTGAAATAAGTAAGAAACACATTGACTGTATGTCCAAATGAGTGAAAAAGATAATTAAGGACAAGAGTGAGTACACCAAATATTTAAACTGTTTACTAAAAAGTATTATTTAAATTTTGTGAAATAATTAAAAATATCTTTGTTCACATTAATTTGCACAAGGGTATGCTACATTGTCCCACAGAAGTTCTAGCTTATTTGATGTAAAAGATTGGTATTTGCATCATGTTAACCACGAGCTAGAAACACAAGAAAATTGCTTAATTCCTAGTAGAACCAATAAAAGCAATAGCTACAAATATATTTCTCAACATTGAGTATAAATAATGTAGTGTGGAATTGAAGGGAAACAGTTATTAGCACTTAATAACTTATAAAACTAAATTTACCTGCTTGTTCGTTTTAATTCGTACAATACTGTGCACTACAATATAGGTATCGTATCTGTTATTCATTTAAATATTCGATAAACTCATATTATTACTAAATAAAACAATTAAAAACACAAAAAAACTAGGAAGCGAACCTTACACCTTCAACATTCACTGAAAACGAAAATATATTTGAATCCAAATTTACCGAGTGCTACCGACGTTGCCCGAAGTTATGTCGCAACCCGTTCCCCTCGCCCAACTTTTACGATTCACTGCATCAGCAAAATTTCCCAGATACTCAAACTGTGAATAAAATTACCAAAAAAATCAAGGACTTTATATAATGTCTATTATCAATGAATATCCTGAATAAAGTTTCTAAAGCAGTCGTTTTCTTTCTCAGGAATAAATCTGCAGCAACACGAAAAGTGTGACACTTAAAGAGCTGTCAATTCTTCACGGTTGCAACCACCGCTATAGGCATCTTTGTCGTTATCTTTCGCGTGTCATAAATTTGAAGGAAATTATTCCCCACCAAGAAGACATGACGACTTTGGAAAATGTCTCAGCACATTTGCTTACTGAAACGTTTCCACTTTAATGAGATAGTAACGTAAAGGAATACCACTCTCCCCTTCATACGCTTCTCGAAATGACTTCATGACCACGTGTCCGGAAAATTCCCTTTGGGCAGGCAACTTGTTTTATTTCTTATAAAAATAAATGTGAGAGCAAAAAGGAATTTAAGGTATTCCTTGAGGCTTACAAATTGACATCAAGTTTAGAGGTAAGACAGCCTACCTACATGTCCCGTAGGACGCAAATTTCCATTAAAAAGCTTGTACTTCTTCAAAAGTGTTCATTTATTCACATTATAAAGCAATAAGAACAAAATGCAAGAGGCAAAGTTAGAATCTAAATGACTAACTTGGTAAAACAGTTCCTTTTTGTCAATGAAGTAGCTAATAAAGGGTTGTCACACTGTGATAATATCAGTTCTAGTGGTAACATACTTGCCTAGCAGACCCAAGGTCGCAGGATGAAACACGGCCAGGATAGATGGAGTTTTAGATCTTAAAACAACTAAGTACAGTTTCCTTTGGAAAGAAAGTAAAGCCCTTGGTTTTATGTAGTAAATTTATAGAAAGTAAAAGAATCCTCAAGCCTGAAAGAACAGCCCTTTGTACAAAATTATCGGTGGCATCATGCCTTGAATTGAATGGGACACTAAAGTTAAAAAACGTTCTTAAATAAATCGCATAACACTCTAACAATGGAGCCAGCTTAGTGTCCGAGATAATGGTTTTTCATACCCTTTTCTTCCAGACTCTTTTGGCATCTGCTTCACTCAAACTGGTTCTTCTTGAGAAATAGGAACAGTACTTTCCTAATTGTTATTTTTGTTTTGTTTCTTCAAAGGATGTGGAACCTTTTTGTACACTCTTGCTTTAGACGTTCTCAACAGATTGCATTCATAGGCGTTTATCCCCGGAAGGGGGGGGGGGGAGCAAATCGCATAAAAGCTATTGATAATTTGAAACAGAACAAATAAGAAAGGAAGATAAACGTTGTTTTAAAACTGTAAATAATATACCGAGGGTGCCGAAAATAGTTGATAACTATTTAATATATTTCAAAGTTGAACCGAAAAACAACAGTAATGTGTAGTATGATGTTCTGTAAACAGATGTGACTCACAATACGTTATGCTAGCGTTGCTACAACAAAATAGAGCCAAGATTATCGTTTAAACAACGGCAAGCAATTTGAAATGATATTGGAAAACCGAGAATGTGTTTGAAGTTCAAAGCCAATGGAGATGTGTGTACAGAACAGAACCGCTAACGCGAGTAATAATTGCACGCATTCGATACAAATTTGAGACTCGCAGTACCGTATGCGATGTTCACAAGGACAAGTCCGGGAGACTTCGTACAGCAACAAGTTCCGCGTCCTTGGCTATGGTTTTGGGACGTTTTGAACACTTACTGCAGAAATCTACAAAGTAATGTGCATGTGAGACTGGGATTAGCTGAAACAGCGTACGTCGTATTATTAAATCTGCAAATTAGAATGGTTTGATCCCAAGACTTTTGCATAAGTAACTGTGAAAGTCTAAGATGATTAGTGCTCATCATTTTCTGTTTGTGTGAATTCAGTTTTGTTACGTTAACACAGTTTTTTCTTTGTTTGAAGTGTGTATACATTTTTTGCACCCTCTGTGTAATTAGGCAATTTCTATTTTCATAATAAAGCTATAATAATATATGTAACTTTAATGATGCGATAGCAATGAAAGTTACGTGGTATAAGATAGAGGCAATATTCATACTGATTCTTTCCACACTTGCTGTTGATATTTACTTATTCTACTTCGCCCAGTCTGTACTTGCCTGTTCTTGGCTCCATTGGGGCTTTAGTTACATAAATTAAAATACTCCTGTATCTTTAATTGCATTATTTACACATACGTGTTTACCTATAGAAGAGCCTTACCACTCGAAATGTTGTTTTAAAATGTTTTAATGATTTCACTTAAGTAATGTCATCATAAAATCGACCAATGAAAAGAAACCAATTTTGAATTTTGACCAACCACAGCCCGAAATCGCAGTAAAATTATTTTAAGTTTTGTCAAATTGGTTTATCGCGCGAAGTGAATGCATTTTTCTTCTGGTCAGTGTAGCCAATCTATAACTCCAATAATTCCAAGGCACGCGTCACTGATAACTTTTGCTAGCAGGCTAACTAAATGTGTATTTAATTATTGTGAAATAAATTTTAAGTTGTGTAACAATACCCGCCTAAGCAACCATGAATTCTAATAAACACGTTGTTCTAATAAACATCTATACTTTTGCGTTTATGTACACTTCAGTTTGTTCAGATGTATTTCCCTGCTCTTGGCTATCCGCAGCTTTAGCTCAGTTTAATCGGAAAATTTTGTGTTGTCTGTCACCTTAGACTATGAAAACATCGATCGCTCTTATGGAAGGAGAAATTATGGAAGACCGGCGACTCAAAGTTACACAAACAGCAGCAAGGTTGGGTCTTTCCAAAACAACAGACCTTCGAAACATTCTTGAACATTTAAACATGAATAACGTTAGTGCAAGACGGGTACCTAAAAGTCTTTCTTCAGTCCAAAAGCAGCAATGAGTCATCTGTTATCAGGCATTTTTAAAACTCTTGTTGTGGCAACGAAAGAGAAGTTCTGCAAACAATTGTTACAGGAGATGAAACTATGGTTATCTACTATGATTCCTTGTCCAAAAGAGAATCAATGGAGTGGTGTAAACCTGACGAAGTACAGCCTCTAAAGGCCAAGGCCACTCAGTCAACCAAGAAGGTCATGGTCACAATCTTTTGGGATTGTGAAGGAATGCTCTTCATTGACCTCAAGGAGAGGAACACCACAGTAAATGGAGAGTACTATGCTTCCATCAAAGAGAAAAGGCGAGGAAAACTGAGTGGTGGTGTGCGCCTTCTTCACGACAACGTGCCTGTGCACACAGCTCTTGTTGCAAACAACGCTGTGAAGAAATGTGGCTTCAAGGAGATCGACCATCCACCCTACAGCCAAGATCTAGTTCCTAGTGACTATATCCCCCTCTCAAAACTCAATAAGGACCTTCTAGGAAGGAAATTTAAGTGTGACAAAGAAGTGATAGATGCTATAAATGCCCATTTTGTAGATAAGACTTCTGACTTTTTGGGGGGATGTTAATCCAAATATGTGAGAAGTGTATTGCAATAAAGGGTAAGTATATTAAAAAGTGAAATATAGTTTTTGTCTTTATAATACGTAGAAAATGGTTAGGGCGGAAACTCATGGACCTATCCTCACAGTTTGACAATAGGCTAGACATCTGCTTGCTACAAACGGTAGTCATGTTGAAATCTATTGAAGATAAAAATTGAAACTGTTGTGTTAGCAAATGTTACGTTTCAATTAAATACGTTTTTCATTTTAAAGTTGAAGTTAAAGTCATTTCTCTTATTGGAGGTTTCAGTGGGGTATTCTACTCTAGGGGTATTTGTGCTTAAATCAAATGATCGTTTCTTTGTTGATTGTGTTCAACACGATTGAACTCCCAGAAATGTGTGGAAAACGAAGATGCCAAGTTTTATTATCTCATTTCCTGAAATTACAAATACAAATACTAAAATCATAACTTCAGCAATACACATTCTAGAACGCTATTAATTTAAAACAGGTAGTATTATTAACAAGCAGTACATTTAAAAAATGACAAACATTAAAACTTGCATTTAATTACCACTCTTATAAAGAGCTAATTTTAACATAAGGGCAGCAAACTGTAAAAACAGTACAACAGCCTGAAAATTTAACCGAGCTTGAAGCTAATTGAAGTTGAACTAAAGAATCATTACTCGGGGTGTTTCGGTTTGTTTTATTTGTTGCATTTGAGTCCATTTTTGTCTCCCCTCTGAAATTTCTCAGTGGCTATATTTTGAGGTAAAAGTTAACTAAGGACGAAGGAAAAAAAAAAAAAAAAGCCGACAAACATGCAAATTCAACGAGAAAATTTCTCCACCGGAAAGAAATTTAATTACTAAACACACAAACAACCACACGCACAGGATAGGTCTGTCAGTTCATGCAACCATGCGACCAATATGGCAATGTGGAACGGCAAAAAAGTAAAAAGATTAAACTATTTTTTAAAATCCAGCTTCGTTAGCCCCCCACCACTTTTTTTTGTGAAACATTCCAGTACTGGGATACGAGAGAGCGCCCATTTTTTTTTAACCTCGTTGCAATTATTGACACAACGTGGACCGACAACATTTGACGTTTCTGTAGGAGAGAATTATTCCAGTCCGGTGAACGCAGAAAACCGCGACTTGCATACAGTACACGATGTGCAAAATCGGCGCAATCAAAACGGGGTTTTATTTTTAATCCTAAGCTTGCAATTTTGTGTTCACTTTCATGAAAGGGAGCACTGTTATTTTTACCTCTGACTCTGAAAAGGTTATGTCATAAACATTTATATTTTAATCTATTTATCAATGAGAACGTCATACCCAATATTTTTCCATGTTATTCTTAAAGCCTCATGAGCATAAATAATGGTACATTTAATATGGTTTACGTTTATGTACAGAGTGGAAGAGGACGACTCCTTATGATAAATAAATTAAAAACTTTTACTGTCATTTTGCTCTTTTTGAAGATTTTTTTGAGTGAACAATATTGGTAAAAGTTTACTTTTAGCGCAATCCAGAGAAATGTACCTATTGCGCTATACTTATGAACGAATTTTTGAAAAAAATCATCAAATCTCAATCAACCCTCCCTATTAGGTTCCGAAAATGACAATGAAAAAATTTATATTTATATAATGAAATGTGTGTGTCTTTTAATGCTCTAGCAGTCGCAATTTTTGCTTTTATCAACTCGGCATATAAAGTCATTAATTAACAAACGATTATACAAGTTCGTTTAACAGCAAAATTGGACAATTATGAGTGAGGGTTAACTTCAAGAGAAATTTAAAAATGTAATAAAAAAACACTCTAGCGGGCCAATTTTTGTTTCTCTCAACGAAACTCAGTATATTTCATTGAAATAAATGCAGTTTCCACAGACTATAAGGAGTGGGGTACACCTGTGTGGATTAAACCGAAATTAAAAATACCTCTAGCGGGCGGAATTTTAAAAAAATTAAAAGAAATTTGTATATGCCATTGAGATATAATATTAATAATAGTTTGTGAAAATCTGTGAAATCAGATTATTAGGAATGGAGATTTGCCTGAAGCAGAGCATTTAAAAATCGCTCTAACTGCAGCAATATTCGTTTTCTGAATTACTATTAATCATTAAGCATTACTATATTACTGTACTTTCTCTCCAAAATTCTATTTTATGATTAGTTGATAAATTTGATTTGGTTTATTTACGGACGTTTAACATCTGAGGATATCAGCCTCCCATTCAATTCAGAGCGTGAAACGGCCACAAATTTTGCTCAGAGGTCTCTTCTTTCAGGCTTGAGGTTCTTTATTGTGCTGTAAATGTAAGACATGGGACCCACGGCTTTACTTCCCTTTCGAAAGAAGCCATACTTAGGATTTTTACGCCCGAAAATATCCATCGATCCTGGCCGGGGCGAAACCCGCGATCTTGGGTTTAGAAGGCAAGTATGGCTAGCACTATACGACTAGGACCGACTAGTTGAGAAAATATAGCAACATTTTTTAATTACAAAGTTTCTGGTATGAAAATTTGATTAAGGATCTGGCGATCGTAACTTAGTTTTATAATTACCGTAAATGATGGATTTCTGAAAAGCATACGTTGTATTTTCCACGACTTACAACAGCTTTACCATATGACACCTAATATCTACTCGTATATCCGTCAATGATCAAGTAGGGAACGCAGAGGAAAATATTGTTGAGAAATATGAATGGCGTTCTGCAAAATTACTATATAAAACAAGCAAATATCCGGGAGCAAATTTACCGCCACGACTTTAAGGACGAACTCGTGAGCAGCAGGTCTGGGTTTCGAATCCCACCAGGACCGTGAGGTTTTTACCAGATTTTCCTCAATAAACCTAAACTTAGGCCTGGAACGTATTATTCCTTAAAAAAAAAAAAAAAAAAAAAAAAAAACTTTCCCAATTTATTATTTCATTTCATGTATCATCAGTGTTCACCGCCTGTGGTGTCCCAGTAGTAAAACCGGGAGTTAAACACTATGCAAAAAAGGAGCAAATTTCATTGTACATAACAAGCTTAATCTTTTAATTTTGCTGCATTCGTTTTCTTGGCAGAATTTTACCACATAAGAACACCCTTCCATAGCCTGAAATAATAAGAAGACAGTATGTTTTTTTTTTTGTTGTTTTGTTTTAGTATTAATTATTATTCGGAAAATGTTTAGTATTTTCCAGTAGAGGAACTTCTAGAGTCATTTGGTCATAACAGTTTTCAGGAATTCGAATCAACATTAAGTGTTGTATTATTCCGTAACCTGTGGAAGTGTGCAACCAGAAAATTATCGCAGGCGAGTAGTGTCAACAAAATCGACATAACTTAAGTCATCAAGCCGATGACTTAAGTTACGACAATATTTTGGGAATGCTTACGTTCGGCAATAATAATTATTAGGATTTGATAGCATATACTTGCTTGATTAGCTATTTAATTTATTTAAAAAAGTGTTAAATATTCTAGTAACAGTCAATTTCGTAACATACGCCAATTCGATTTGGCGAAATAACCAAGCCTTCACTTATTTATATGCTGTGGTTTTAATAACGGATTTCAACTGTTTGTTTATCTATGAATGTGAAACAAACGTCAGTTCTTAAGATTGTATTGTAAATGTTACACATTTACAATGAAACGATTGCAACGAATCTATCGAGAAAGACCCTCCAAATTCAAGAGTACTTTTCAGTTTGTCACATGTTTATGTGAACGTAGGTAAAGAAAATTTTTATTACCTCTTATTCATTATACTAATTAGGTAACCTACTGAGCGGAATAGCCCAGGCGGTTTGGGAGGTGATTTCGGGAGGTGCCGAGTTTAAATCCTTTGGGACCGGCCATTTTGACCTTCGATTTTTTCCTGGTTTCCCCTAATTGCTTAGCGAATGCTTGGATGGAAATTTCCTTTCCAGGAATTTTCCGCTCTAAAATTTCTTGCCGCTGCTTTGTTACTGGATCAAAGGTGCGTGGGTGAAATGAGCTGATGCGGTGTGACGGTGGCTTGCCCTTTAGAACGTTTTCTGAAGAATGAAATCCCGAAAAATAATCCCCTTTCCCTAACAACCCAACTCAATGGTAACTTAAATTTTTCACTGTGGGTTCCAAGACTATTGATTCCCGAAAACAAAAGGACGTTAGCGTGCAGGTTGACATGCAGTTGCAGATGATGGTAGATGAAGATACAGAGAAATTTTCAAAAGTGATGAAACGTGGCTACACAATTTCGGTCCTGAGAGTAAACAGTAACGTTTTGTGTGTAAAATATCATCATTAACACGGAAAAAAAGAGTTGCTTCTGTTAGGAATGCTATAGTCATCTCATTTTTTACATTTAAGAAAAAAATTACCAAATGTCATATCTGCACACACACAACTATAACTTGGTAATAGTACATAACTGTCCTAAAGACTTTGCAAGACCATATCACACGCAAAATGTGCTACTCCACGGTAATGCAGGGCCCCACATTGCAAATGTGCTGAATATCTCACAAAAATAATTTTGAAGTGTGTCCCTCTATCTCCCTATCGTCTAGATTTAGTCCCGCATCACCTTTTCCTTTACCCCAAATAGGAGAAATGCCTTCGTGGGAGGCATTTTCCGTTATGAGAAACGGCGATAAAGACTGAAGGACCTGTCAAAAACTGATTCCCAGCATGTCTTTAATGATTTGCATACAAGTGCAGTGCACCAACGGGGACTACTTTCAGAAAGATCATCAAAATTATGGGCATGAGTAAAGGCATGCTGCCAAAATATAAATACATATAATGTAATATAAAAGAAAAGAAAAATAAAAATAAAGTGATACTATTAGCAATGTAACAAATTAACAGCAATTATAGAAACTTTAACAGGGTAAAACACTAAGATAAAGTCACACTTGAAATCGCTATATTTCGAACTCGTGGAGTTCTTCTATGGCAAGAAGACAAGTTCGAAATATAGCGATTATATATACACTAAAATTCTGGTATTGACTGGTGCAATTTAGGCGCAAAAATTCAAAAGTGGTGAAAGTTTAGACGTCAGACAAATGTGCTGACGCTTTGAAGTGTTGGGGAAAATCGTGACATACCAACGGTTTACTTGAAAAACAATGTACCGTCAATAAGTAATCAACAGCATCAAGTACGGAATATATCATGCTGCCCCGTAAGGTATGGCATTCTCTAGACAATCCATTGTGACTTATTGTAGGAAAGGTGCATGTATATGCTCAGGCAGGGGACAACATAGAAAAAGAGAGCAGTAAACATTTCTTAAATTAATTTTCAGAACTAGATAATACGAAAATATTTATGGGAAATACGTTTGAAACATCTGATCATGTTTCACTTATATATAACTAAAAGGTTCCGATATAAATTTTACAAAATTAACAAGAATTTATTAAACAGTATAGAATCAATCTGTGGCAATATAAATGGAGAATTAATCAAAATCAGCATGTGTAATTGGACGCTGTCCCGCGAGCATTTAGCCCAGAGTTGTGAAAAGCTTTTGCTTGCTCTCGAAGCTTGTTAACAGTAATCTAAGTTTATTCTCCCTGGTTCATTCAAGGTTTCCTTTGGTGAGCAGATGAGTGTAAATCGGACGGAGCGAATTTCGGGCTAAGGCCTGAATGCGGAAAGGTTCAAGTTGCTTCGTTGTTTCAATAGTTACAGTTCCTGAATGTATTCGAGAATTATTCTGGGTTTCTATATAGGATATCTTTTTGCTGGAAACCAATGTTGCTTCAAACTTGGGATTTGGCTACAGTAACAGCCTTGATAGAGAATAATAATGTGTTGATATGTGAAACTCTCTCACTGTGAAATGAAGTCGTCATTAGAGCTTCCCTAACAACTGCTATGCTTCCATCAATTCTTTTAATTTTTATTGATATCTTTCTTGTGCTTCGGGAGTAAATCAATAATTAATTTGCGAGCAAATAATATTTTATGCATAAAATGTTTTATTTAAACAACATTTATTTCGAAGGATTTTGATATTGAAATACACTGCTCAAAAATTAGAGGAACACATGTTTAAATAAAGATTTCAAAATAAATATTTATACAATTTAATTTTACACAGTTTATAATTACAGATTGAAGAATTTTGTAAAATTAGAATAGGCCTTCTAACAAAAGTTTGTTTCACAAAACAAAAAGCACGAAAAAATTATTGATTGACACAGAAAACAAAGCGAAAATACAAAATAACATTCTTAAGTAATCAATATTTTCATGGTTATTTCAACACTCGGTACCTAGTGTGTCCTCCGTGAGGTGCGAAGACTTCATAACACCCACGTGGCATGCTTCGCACCAGCCTCCTAATAAAGATTTGCGGAATTCCCTTCCATTCTTCAGTGAGTACATTTGTGAGTTCTCCAAAGGTTTTGTGGCACAGCAGGACAAGTTTTACCAGCTTATCCCACAGATGTTCAATGGGATTGACGTCAGGACTGCATGCATGTCTACCACCCGAATTCGGCATTCTTGCCGAACAAAGGGTAAGGCATATTGAAGGATAATGTCATTAATGTAAACATCAGCATTCATGCGCTGTGGGACAACAACAAGCTCTGTCCAAGACCCAAAAGTAATGCCAATCCAAACCGCCTCCAAATCTGTCATGTTCAATGACTGGAGCAAGATGTTCATGTCTCCAGTCACTGTATGACCATCACAACCCGTCAGACGAAATCTTGACTCGTCTGTTAAGAGAACAGCCTTCCATTGGCGGAGCTGCCAGCTGAGATGATTCTGAGCAACTCTCAGCCGGGCTTCCTTGTACTGACGTGTCAAACGAGGGACTTGAAAGGGGATTCTTGATCTCAACTCTGCATTTCCCAGTCTGTTTCTTACAGTCTGATCAGAAAGCATAATTCCAGTTGTTGCTCGTACATCATTTTGTAGATCTCAGGTTGTAGATTTGCGTCTGCGCAAAGATGATAGAACAAGATATCTATCCTGTACCACTGTTGTCTTCTTACGCCATTGTTCGGGTCGCCTCTTGTATCCACCTGTTTTTATATATCGCCTCAAACCCAGTGCACGACAGAAGGGTTAACATGAATCCTGGAGACAAAGCTAACGGAATGGCCATCTTTAATTCAAGCAACTCGTGTGCGACTGATGTTTCATTCAGATGTCTCAATGATCTGTATCAGCCTCAGAGAACACAAAATAACAATTTCCTACCACAGATTGCAGTTAAAACCAATTTTCAATACTATAAGTCAAATAACACACACTTTGGTATCAAATGTTCTTGAAATTGCACTAATTTATTCAGAAAAAATTAACAAAACCTAGAAGATTTTATTTTAGTTTTATACAATACTTCAAAACATATCTGATTGTCAAAAATTACATTGCATCGATATTTATTTTGCGGCTTTGATTTAAACACGTGTTTCTCTAATTTTTGAGCAGTGTAGAAGCTTAACAACTAAAGAAATTATTTAAAAGTGCCCCTATTGCTCGTTTTCAATGCTTTACAGAAAGGAGGGAGGTGCACAAAAGGTCTTATTAAAAATGAGGTTATAAGAAAAAAAATTAGAAGTGCTGCCAATATGACAAAATTTATGGAATTATAAGTAAAAAAAATGACTTCAAGATGGCCGACCCCAAGAGATTTTAACGAGGGATATCCCGAACGCGAGTCCAAACGTTACCGCCTGAGACACCCTGCTCAGTTTTGTATTTTAGTTGTGTGATAAATAAATTTACTTCTCACCAAAAAGTGAGATCGGAACAAACAGGAACTAATCCGTGATGGAAGGAGAAGAGGAACATGTGCAATCTCTATATCGTGTCATGTCATCAGCCTGAGCTAACTAGCTAGCCACACGCGACAGGCAACAGAGAAAGGCTCGAAAGTTTTGTCGGCGCGAAGTTTGTCATGTTGTAATGTGTGAGGAATAGCACTAACTGCCTGTAGGTGCATTGAGCGCACGCCACTGCATTGTGCTACAAAAGAAAAGGGACGATAGATAGCACGAGACGAGGCGCAGATAGAAGAACACGAAGAAAGCTATAAACAAAGGTTGCCCTCCATTGCTTTCTTACAATGGCGAGATGGTTCCAGGTTGAAGGAAGGCGGGGGTTCAAGAATGATAGGTTTAAGTCCATCAACGCCAGCTACCTTACAGAAAGAAATGGCTTAAAGAGGGGAGATAATAAAAAGACTCCGAAAATAAAAGGTTGCGAAGCGCGGAGCGAAATAGAGACAGAAGATGACTTGTGGGGGGCACAGGAAATGAGAGAGAAAGAGGGCGTTGAAAGAAGTTAAAAAGAACGATGAAGAAGAAAAAAAAAACTGACCGCATCGCAATGAAACCAAAGCGCCCGCTATCCAAAACTCGAGCGTCATCTTTTGATTTCTTAAGTGGATTTCCTTTGCCGCCAGAAGAGAAGAAAGGGAAACGAAAGAAAAATCTTAAGGGGAAAAAAAAATTTCTCCTCTTGGAAATGACTTCCGTAGTGAAAGTGTTCTATCTCTTCTTTCTCTTCTCAATTCATTCCGTTTTCTTCGGTTGTGCAACTTTCCCTTTGTAATATATATATATGAGAGAACGGGAAAACGAGAGCAAAAGAGATTTTGATTTAATGATCTACGTTGAAATAAAAATATTGGGTTGGCTGACGACGTTGTGGGGAGACTAAAGAGGGGACCTTTGTGTTTGCAGAAGGACAGACTTTGCTTATATGTTTATTCTTGCGTGCTTCACTGATTTCTGTTGATTGTTCTACACAACGGTACATCAATATTTGAACTAAATTTGATGCTAAAACAAGGTAGAAGAAAGAACAAATAGCCGACATTCTTCATTGACATTTTATAAAGAATTAAGCGAAAGAAATATCAATGTTTTAATGTAGGAAACAAAAAATCTTTGTGTTTCAATAAACAAAAAATAAAAAACATTCAAACTTCTACAACCTAAGTAAAAAGGGAGGACTAGATGTTGAATAACAAATGTACTGTAATTTTCAGAAATAAACGGTAAAAAATTAATAACAAAATACGAGGGTTGTTCAATAAAGAATTATCACATTCTTTTGCATCATACCTTCTTATACTCATCTTTTTAATTATCCATCTCAAAGTAGTACCCCGTTGGATGCTATGCATCTTTATCAGCGTTTCTGCCAGTCTTCAAAGACATATTGGGAACAAATGTTTAACAGCACCTACAATCGCATCCTAAGCCTTTAACACTGCTTCTCATGCTGTAAAATATGTCCCACAATGACGTGTGTTTTATTTGGGACAAAGAAATAAAACACACTGAGCTAAATCTGGGAGGATGAGACACATACATCACATTTTATGAGATATTCAGCAACAATATTTGTGATGTGTAACCGTGCATTATTATTGTGCAGCAATCAGCTGGTTGCAGGAAATGTATAAGGGTAGGTCCATAAGTTCCGGCCTCGCCGATAAGGATTATCGCCTTCACTAAATCCTTATCTGTTAAGTAAAGAATTGTAGCCGTTACTTCCGCTCCGCCGTGTTCAGATGTTCAGATATAGTAGCATAAAGAAGGCTATGTGTAGAAGACTGTGACACGTTCAAAATACAGTATTGAGTTGTTATTAAGTTCTTCACAAAAAAAGAACTTACTCCTAATGAAATTAAACAGCGATTGGACGGCGATATGGGGAAGCATCCCCCTCATATTTTACCGTAAAAGAATGGACCAAACTTTTTCGAATGGGCCGAGAAAGCATTGAGCGTGCTGGTCGGCCCTTCGATGCGCTCACTCCTGAAAACGTCGCTCTTGTGGAAGGAGAAATTATGGAAGACCGGCGGCTCAAAGTGACAGAAATAGCAGCAAGGTTGGGCCTTCTAACAGTCCTTCGAATTATTCATGAACATTTAAACATGAATAAGTTTAGTGCAAGATGGGTACCTAGACTTCTTTCCCCAATCCAAAAGCAGCAACAGTCATCTGTTGTCAGGGATTTTTGGAGCTCTGCCGTGGCAACGAGAGAGAAGTTCTGCAAACCATTGTTACAGAAGATGAAACTGGAGCTGAAGATTTTTTTGGACAAAATCACATTTTCGGAACAGCATATTATTCGTGGTGTCTCATCTCTGTCTGTAGGCGGAACTGAACATGTCACAACTTGCATACTCTCAAAGACGGGAACCGGAAGAAGCAATAACGAAGGTAGTACCACGTATAAATTACGCATTAACCTAACAAAATATTGCAATGTTAAACTCTAGAGCGAGAAATTCTTATCATTCTTTATTGGACAGCCCTGGTAGTAATCTCGTTTCCATTGTAGAAAAGTTGTATTCGTTTGTGAACTAACAATTTCAGTTTGCATATTTATTGCAAAATAACGACTATAGCTATAACATGACATGGTTCAAAACACAGACTTAAATAGCAACAATAATCGAACAAAGAAAACATTTTAAGTGCAGCCCGTCTGTAATGAAAACATCATTGTAAATATTTACTTACAGCACTATTACCTTGGCTTTTTAGACGGCGTCCTTTGTTAAACTCAACAAAACGCACGATTCTTTCACAATCTACACGTTAATTAAAAAATATTGAGGAGAAAATTTAGTTATTAGTAATTGTCTTGCCCATTTGTCTTATTTCTTCTTAGAAACAATGCTGTTTAAAAAAAATAAGATTCATTTTTAATTGTTTTCTCATTACACAGAAAAGGAATTGCATACAGCTTCAGGTAGGGAATAATTTTAAACAATCAATATTTTTGCAAAATGTCCATTGTTTCAAACCACTTTACCAGTAATAGTATTTGAGGCACCGGCGAAGACCTCTTAAAGGAGCATTCAGGGAGACAGTGATTCAATGTATTCAGTTGTAGATAGACAGAGTATGCCAAAAAAAAAAAAAAAAAAAAAAAAAAGGAACAACAGTGCCTCTAGAACTAACCACTACGCCAATTTGGTTCAAACGAGCTCCCCTGTCATACGGGGCTTTTCCCCTTAATGGGACATCATAATAGACCTTCATTTCAGTACATAAGCTACGTATTTTACACCTCCTCCTGATCTATTGATTAGCATTGCTGTCTGCTGCCCGAGAAAACCTGGGTTCGATCCCGGGTCCTATTTAATACTTTTCTAAATTAAGGAGATCTGGAACGGAGTCATCCAGCCTAGCGAGCACAATTAGGAAGCTGCCTGATAGATATGTGGCGATGGCGATCGATGAAACCGGTTTGCTGATCACATGCCCTCTTGCAATACTACGGTCTACCAGTGATGTCGCAAGACGGAGGTAGAGGACGCAGCGGTCGCTGCAACAGGCCAAAACCCTATGGTGGCCTTGATAAAAAAAAACATATTTGCAGTGTCTTTTTCCCTGCATGTTTCTGCCGTTTTAAATGTCACAATAACACTGAACAAGCCCGATATTGCTATCTGCAGAAGAACGTCATTTCTTTTCACAAAGATTAATTTTTAAAACACACTTTTACTAACGCTGAAAATATGTCATTCAAGCAAAACCTTTCATGATGACAATATCGCATTTATTGTCTAATAAGCCAAGGTTTGAACTTTTAAAATCGTGTTAAAAACAAATACAATAAGGTACCTCTTATTTTGAAAAACCCTGTATTTCTTTACTGCAAAGATTAACAAAGTTCTAGAGGATATAGCGAGCAAAAAGCACAGTCCTCCATCTGTCTTTTGCATTAACTGCATTACTTTCCAGTAATATCTGTTTAGGCACACAATAAGTCATTAATAGGGAACTGATTTTATTAGTATTAAGGCAATAATAATAATAATAATAATAATAATAATAATAATAACCTTCGGCACAATAGCCCATTGAGGGCCTGGGCTTGCCGCACGACCACAGCGGTCTTCCGTTTTGTATCATTGACAGAGTGCAGTATTGCAGTAAAGGACAAGTGGGCAGTACGACGAATACGCGGCCGCTATCATGCGGCGTTCACGGATTCAAGACTCCATCTCCATCAGGTAGCTCTCCTCAATTGTTATCCAGACCTCCAAAATTTAGTACATTTCTCAGCAGTCAGCAGCGCTATCCACTACCGGCCAGTGCCTCAACTTTCAAATTTTCACCTGACCATCAATACAACAGGAACAAAACTTGTCACATTTCATGGCTCTGCATTCAGTCGTTAATGCAGGATATTAATTAATTATCAAAATTCTCCGCGCGATGAATGACATTTCTGTCTTTACCGGTCCTGGTGGTGTAGTGGTAACCACACTTGCCTCCTAAATCCAAGATCGCGGGTTCGATCCCGGCGAGGACCGATGGATTTTTTTCGGGGATAAAAATCCTAAGTATGGCTTCCTTCGGAAGTGAAGTAAAGCCGTGGGTCTCGTGTCGTACATTTACGGCACGAAAAAGAACCTCAAGCCTGAAAAAAGAGGCCTCTGAGCAAAATTTATCGGTCATTTCATGACCTGATTTGAATGGAAAGCTGATGACCTATGTTAAACAGTGTCCATAATAAACCAAATCAAAAAGAAAAAAAAAAATCTGGCTTGAAATTCAATTTTGCCTCATAAAGTCAAATTAAGCTGTTTTGGGGTGTTTAAGACAAACTGTTTAGTTCCTCTAAGTATTGATGCACACTTTTCTTCGCGTTTTAAATGAACTGTTATGGAAAATATTTAATCAACAATAATTATTCAAAATGCATTTGTTAGCTCTTTATTTAACCCCAAATTATGCAAAATGAAGAATGTACAACTTTTTCAATTTACAAGAAAATATACAGAGTAAAACTAAACTGAAATTGAACAACGAAACAAAGCGCTTACTATCATCCTACTAACCAGTCCGGTTTCAGCCTTTGCTGCAGTTTTCCCATTTTCAGCTCCTGGACGCTCTTGTGTTGACAGTAACCTTCGACGTTTGTCCCTTACGCATTAACTTTTTGTTCTAAAGCATGATTTTGGCAAGTTTGCTTTTACTTTTGACCCGCCTTACATTTCACGTTAAACTCTTAAATGTCAGAAATGAACACCAATTTCTAATTTATCAAGACATTTCCACCATATGGCACTAAGCAAACCTTTATTTGAGGTCAAGTTTGCCCACAATGCAATGTTCTAGCAGTCTACTGCAAGCCAGATTCTGGTATACAGGCTTCATGTTTCCACATTTTCTGTATTCAAAACAGTTTTCATTGCACTGCTAAATATTATCTCCATATTCTTTCCTATCACATGCTACAATGAAAGGTTATGTAATTATGATCGTCAGCAGTCTAAGAAAACATTTTTCACCACTGAAACATTGCACTATTAAGTTCACTTTTTGTGTTTTATGCAACAAGGCATTTTTATTTTATTTACACATTTGCTGAACTTTGCTTTTGGAACGACGATCACAAACTCTATTCATACTAATAATGCACCAGAATCATTAACGTTTGATTTAATGAACATCTGTATCACTTATTTACTTTGCACCATCTAACCTATTTACATACACTTTAGAGCTAGCCACCTATATGTGCTGCGAACAATAGTTTATCACATTGTTATGTACAATGTTAACGCTTAAACTTTGACTTGTTTGAGTAGCAAACAGAACAAAATGCAAACAAAGCAATCAACTTCCCTCTTTCACTGCCGATTCACAGCTGATTCATACATTCAACTGTTTTTCAGAGCAGCCAACATCTAATTTTATCATTGCCAACTCTCTCTAGGCCAGCTCTTTCTCTGTTCAAGTACGCCATTTTCAAAACAGTAATTACTGAACTCGAAATTATTTAAAACAAATGGCAGTACTAACCTTTAAAGATGAAACAATACCGCATGGCTATTTAAATCTCACGTTATGCCATAAATATGGGAGGAATTAAGATTTATTTTATTTATTTACGGACGCTCTTTAACATCTCAGGTCATCAGCGTAAAGGAATTAAGAGAAAGACAGCACATTATGAAGCTCTACATGATTTGACCGTAATAAATACTGAAAAACAAAAACAACAAATAAAATAAATGAATAAAATTCAAATATAAAAGCTTTTAGCATTAATGTAGTAGTTTTGGGGGGGTAATAGATGTATATACCCTAACAGGATTCTCAAATTCCCTATACAAATATCATTATATAAAGAACAGAACGTTTTTCTTATTTTTTCTAACAACTATGAGTGAAATCCCATCATACAAGTTGAGTAAATGATACTTACAATACTTACATTTATTAACAACACATTGCCCCCCCCCCCTAAAAGACCGAAGAAACATTTATTATCACACACTACTTTTCAAAATTATCCATACATCTTTTCCATCTTATTTATCTTGTTTTCAAAATCTATCTTATCTCATCTATCTCATTATCTTAACAGTTCTATTATTACATTGCACTGAATATCACTTTATTCGTCATCATTCACCGTAACCACTGCCCGTCTCTCGAATGCATTGCCACGCGATGTCAGAGACTTCCGAAATTTAGGAGCATTTCATAAGAAACTATTTAATGTTATTAGAAATAATTGATTACCCTAGATTGAAGTTCTTTTGTTACAATGCATGTGTTTTATTTGTTTTATCCTGCTGTAGAGTTATTGATTATATTATTTTATTACTATCATAAATGTTCCTATTTCCTTCAAGTATTGTTAGGGTTTTTAATTTTATGTTTTGCTTCTTTATTTCTACTTTCAGGATTTACATAGGTATTAATTGTTATTGTTGGCGTTTGTTTTATATTATTGTTCTTATTTTCTTTTTTTTTCTTATTCTTAAGTTCATATTTTTCTTTTTCCATATTTATATAATTACCATATATTTATTAATATATCTACCATGTTTTACATTGGTTTATGTGTGTACTAACATTGTCAACTTTACTGTGTCAATGTTATGATTGTAATATTGTCGCTATAATTTCATGTAATTATTATTAGATTGGTAGAGCGGAAGAGAAGGTCTAATGGCCTTAGCTCTACCAGAGTAAATAAATAAATAATTTACAAAAGCAAAATTTAAAGAAAATAACAAAAGATTTCAAATTTTAAACATACACCTATGTAAAATTACTCTTTTTCTCCATTTCCTATTATTCTTGTTCGATATTCCGCCTATGAGACGGAGACGAATGAACAGCTGATTCAGGGCTTCGATGTTTTGAGTCCTCTGTTGAAGATAATCCCAGAGATGCTTGCTTGGTCTTAGTTCTGGGTTCTGAGCAGGCCACTCTAGTGCTCCATCATCTCTGTCTTTCTAACCACCTAGACAACGGCTTTGGCGTTATCATACTTGTAAAGGAAAACAGAGCCAGACGCTTCGGCAATAGGAAGAATCGCTGACTGCAAAAACATCCTGAATGTACCGGTTTGCATTCACTGTTCCGTGGATCATAAGTTCTATAACTGTTATTATTTCTCTACAGGTGTCTTTTGGTACTTCCTTGAAATTTGTAAACTTCCTGATACATATCAGCCTTTCTGCGTTACCTGGTTGTCTGTAAATGCTTATTCTCCTGGAATCTGAATGCAGACCAATGGACATGCTCACAGCATTATGTAAATGTATTCCCTGTGATGCCTCCGTGTGAAAACAGGCGTTAAAAAAAACATCGCGTAAAAAGTCATGCATGAGATACGCGGCGTATGGTTGCAACCGGAAATGAGTACAGTCATTTTTAAGAGCTTGGGTTGAAACAATTAAATTGTGAACATTCTTCTAGGTCATTCTTATAGCAGCAGTTGAGCTCCTTTTTGTCAAGATTCTTGGCATAGAAATTTGACTTTTACTCCTTGGTTTGCCTGGATGTTGTTCATCTGGACTATCAATTTCTTGATATCGTTTCCACAAACCGGATATAACGCCTTCCGGTAACCAAGAGGGCATTCTGAACATTTCATGCACGAAAGAGTTTCTGTTCCTGTGTGTTTTCCATGATAAATGTTGTAAAAAAACGAGTTTCTAACATAAAAATAAAGCGTTATTACATATAACACATTTACTTCTTCTACGTGTGAGGAATGTGTCCTGAAGGTTTGGCCGTATCATATTGTTACACACAGTATATAAAATCTTAACCGACCTTACTTTTTTGATTAACAATTGACACACCAAATTAACCCGTGACTATCTTTTCATCAGACAAGAGCCTCCATTTTGTGAACATTATAATAAAAAACTGACAGACACATTACGAGTATAACTGAATGCGATCGATATTCAAGCTATAAGATCAACCATCCAATCCCTCCAGATCTTCAGGCAGTTTTAAATGAATCATCTAAGTTATCGTCATCATTTAAATTCTTAAAAGACTGTAAACTCATTACTAAGTTGTAAACATATTGTTATAAGTCACTGCATATTTAATTACTATAACTTATGTAGAATCTTTATAATGCCTAAACTGTGTTAATTTACTTGAAAAAATGTAAATTGATAGCTTGTTATTACTATAAGACCTATGCAATTAGGCGACGTTAAATAAAGCTATAATTAAACACCTTTAAACCAAAAGCAGTAGATATATTTTTCCTTTGATAATTTAATTGCATTTCCTGACATGCAATTTTTCACTAACAAGTGCATCTCATTTGTTTTGCACTTTACTTATCTTTGTTTTACTTTCCTCACTTTTCCTTTACCCAAAGGAAAAGTGAGGAGATGGTATTGATATTGCTTTATAAAAACACGTGCTATTTAACTCCTTAAGTTTCTGTAAACTTTTACGTTACATATTTTGCAAAGTTCTTGAACTGTTTTTAGTAAACTATATTCGTGTGTATAATCAGATATTCAAGAGTCAATCTAGTAGTTCTACGACACTTGTAAAATGTTCTAAACGCCAAGTTGTTTCATAATAGTTAATATCCTTCTCGCTATGAGCGCTGGCATTGCCCTAAAACTGTACACTGGGGCTGCAGAAATGGGGAGAAGCAATAAACTTAACGGAAGTGGCAACAGCTGGAGTATAATGCAGAGAAAGGAGAACAAAATGCGAGCCGAGGTAGGCGCACACTTATTTTAACACAAAAGACAATCCACGTGAAATTGATATAAATAATACCCGTGGAGCTCGTAATTTTCTATTTGACGAGATATCAGATGTTGAACACGTAAGGGCTGATGGCAGGCCGATCACGCGAGGCGACACAGTCCGTAACCCGCAAGTAAAGCATGATTTATTCACAGGAACCAAATTAGAAATTCTTCTGAAGGGAGAAACAGTGCGCAGACACACGCAGGCCAAGTCATTAATTACGCTAAGCACGTTTTGACAATATTTTAACACTCTGACGCCTATCTGTGGGGACGCTTTTCACCACAATCACCGCGAATCATCGATCACCAGTCTCTTTTCCAGAATTTCACCAGAGTTTACCCTCAGCTTCTAGCTGTAGTTTGGCGGAAAAGATCTAAATAAAACAGTGATATGATTTATAAATAAGATAGACCGAGAAGAGCGTTTTGTTAGCCTTGGCCCGAGAGGGGCACATATGCGCTCGGCGAGTGTGTCCTTGCCAACTGTATTTAATTGCTATAATTTTTACATAGACATATATAAAGTTAGCTAAGAAATTTCGAGAATGGCTCTATCCAATTGAGGTATTATTTACCGGTAGACATCTACAAGTCGTCAAGGCAAACATTATAGACCGGCCGGGCATAAAGTAGTACTTGAAGCCGAGTTTCATAACAGCAGTACTTCACGTTTTGCCGCTACACATATCGTTGAAATTGTATAACTAATCTCTATCTATTAGCATAAAGGCAACAAAAGTTTCCATCATTTTCCATTTGTTACTCACAGTTGAATTTCATAAGCACAAAAGTCTATGGTCGTGTATTGTTCTGGAAAGCAGGCAGGTACACAAACGTAAATAAATATAACGCTACTGCCAATTAACTGTTAAGTGTTAGATTTGACTACGTTTGGCGTGCCAACAAAAGAGTAATCGATTACGGCATGTGATTGGAATTTTGCTTAAATATAGCTAAGTAAAGTTAAACAGTATGTCTTGTACACGGCTGATGATTGGATATGCAAAAACGTGTTAAAAAGATAATAAATATAATAAATATAATTAAAGTACAAGAAGTATTATTGTGGATTTCAAGAAATTTTTTGTTTTGTTTATGGGCACCCTTAGGCCAAAATTCTGAAAAAGAAATCAGTTTTTTGATTTTGGTTATTCATTATAATTCAGACTTTCATCTTTAAAAATATCCATAATTTATATCTAAGTGAGTCAATTATTTATTTTAAAAATGTATAATTTGTTGATAGGCCTGTCCTTGTTCTGGTGTCTCATCCATTTTTTCCAAAGTCAATTTTTTTTCTAATAAACATTTCTTTTCCTCGGCTTCTACTACATCATGAGCTTTCAAATTTTCAGTAGTTGCTCTTCTTGTATCTCTACATAGTTTAACATGGCCATTTACAAAAAAAAAAAAAAAAAAAAAAAAAAAAAATCACAAAGAAAACATGGGTTGCAATGCATGTACAAACATGTACAAAATTTTGATCCAAAATCTTTTTTTTTAAAAAAAGTAAACATTCTTTTTTTTTTTAAATAAAAGTTAAAGTGAAGTCAACATATAAAAATATATGCCATAAAAATGGAAGACGTACTTCCAATAGATTCTAAGAAAAATTAAATTAAATTTTAATAACTTAACATAGTTAGGTCACACCAGTCATCTGTCATAACAAGCAATTTATGAGCTGGTGACTGCATGGGTATAAAATAAGTCGGAGTTTGCTGTTTACGTCTTTGTATTATTAAGATATCAGTATGTTCAACTATTTAGTATTATTACAGGATAATGGTGTTAGTGAAAACATTTTACTGCTGTGTATTGTATCTAAATGATAGGACAGACAGGCAGCCGGATGAATGGATGGATAGAGAGAGAGAGAGGGGGGGGCAGGTAGGCAGGCAGGCGGACAGACAGACAGACAGACAGACAGACAGACAGACAGACAGACAGGCAGGCAGGCAGGCAGGCAGGCAGGCAGGCAGGCAGGCAGACAGACAGACAGACAGACAGACAGACAGACAGACAGACAGATAGATAGATAGATAGATAGATAGATAGATAGATAGATAGATAGATAGATAGATAGATAGATAGATAGATAGATAGATAGATAGATAGATAGATAGATAGATAGATAGATAGATAGATAGATAGATAGATAAAGGGTAGAGTTTTGTTGATCTCCTGCGTTGTCAGCATAAAAGAATTATTGTGCGACCCAATAGGAAGAGACGCTTTCATTGTTTCCCAAAATCTGTTCCTCGAACAAGTTGCAATATTTTGGTTCCATGTCAGTGTACTTTCCCAGGTCTTCCCTGGTTATAGAAACTTTTTTTTAATTCCAGGAATGCGCAATAAAACAGGATGTGCGAGGCAGTCCCATAATCAGCAGACACAATGAATTCGTCTTTAATGAGTCCCACTTTACGTTAAGTTTTCTGAATGACCATGGTCAATATTTAACGTAACTACTTTCGTTATTCCTGTTCTGTACAATTTTAGGATAGCTGAAGAAAGAGTGTTGGTTGAACCTAGGACCACTTTCCTAACTTGTTTTTGTCACCTAAGTTGGTGCTTTATCCCAATACATGTTTCTACAGCGGTCTTAGCAGTACATGTACTGGTTCCAACCACTAATTCAGAGCCCAAAAAGGGTATATCAGTACCCTTTTTTTCCCAGCTGATCTGCTTTTTCATTTCCATTTATACCGCGACACCCCGGCACCCACCGCAGTTCAAGTTTGTGGGATGTCACGGCAGTCAGGGCATTTAGGCATTCCCATACCAGTTTGGATTTAACTAGTTTAAAACACTTTGGCTATCTGTGAGGATGAGAAATCGTTTACCATGGCAACCTTTCTCAAGTTCTAAAAGTACAGTTTAGAAAAGGAAATACTTCTGTCTGAAAAACTGTGCAATATTTCCGAAGGCCTGATATTTATGAATGAAAATAGGCCCAATAGTCCCTCTGCGGGTTCCATCAAGTTGGTCACATCCTTTTTCAGGCCTCTCGAGATTCGAGAGCCACCTTAAATGGAGGTGGAAATTTAAATGCTATCACTAGAACCGAGAAAAAATAGTCTCAGAAATAACGCCATATTGTACAGAATTAAAGAGAATATCAGGGTGGAATCACTGCAAGACAGGTTAGTGCACATTATAAAATAAAACCAATATTCGTTTATGCGAGTACAAATACAAGCAGAACTTGTTTATTGATAGTCGGCACCTGGCGCTACTTAGTTTGCGTTTGACTGCAGAAACAGTAAAAATAACTCTCTGTATATTCACCGCTTACTCATAAATTGTGGTTATTTGCGACTTCACTGCATGCATGCGGCACGCGACCACAGGTTTGTCGATCCCTAGGTTGATTGATTTATTTAAGGACGCTCTTTAACATCTCAGGTCATCAGCGTCCCATTCAACTCGGGGCGTGAAACGGCCGACAAATTTTGCTCAGAGGCCTCTCTTTCAGGCTTGAGGTTCTTTTTCGTGCCGCAAATGTACGACACGGGACCCACGGCTTTACTTCCCTTCCGAAGGAAGCCATACTTAGGATTTTTACGCCCGAAAAAATCCATCGGTCCTGGCCGGGTTCGAACCCGCGTTTTGGGTATAGGAGGCAAGTATGGTAACCACTACACCACCAGGACCGACTTGTCGATCCCTAAATAAAGATAAACCAATGGAAGGGTATAGATAAATTAGTAGACTAATTTTTGCAATAAAAACAGAACAAAATATAATTCACACTATGGTGCATTTCTGAAAAAAATTGCAATTTTCTTCTCCTTTGTTATTTGGCAGTTTATTTTGCAGAATTTATTTACATACTCAACAAATAGAAATCGCAGGGCGTTATCTGAGCTCAATACTTCACTCTTATAACAAAAGATGTCATCAATCGATGGATGAACGACTGTTAATACTGGTGACTGTAATCCATGAATTTCGTAACTACAAATCCTATTATTTCGAAATTTACATGCTCTGGAGAAGGGTTTCTCAAAAAGTGTGTCGCAATATTGTTAGACTGTGCCTCCAAAAATAAACAAATAAACAAAAGACTTTGGGAATGTATGAATACACAAACACCAATTATTGTATTTATATTTTGTAACTGTGAGCGGTAATACCTGAAATAGCCTGGGCCAGGTAAGTGGAGGCCCTCTAATAGTTGTATTTGTATTTTTTTCTTGGCATATCAATAAAAATCTTTCATGTATTTTCCCGTTACGTCACTAACCACTATCTTTGCTTTCGTTACACATGTGCATTGTATAATTCTGTTCTGATTATTCAGTTGCAATATGACACTTTCTGAAAGCAGTAGTACATACCGGAGCATAGATCGACTGACCCTGTCTACGACGCATATGAATATTTCATGGCAATCAGTGCATCGGTGGGATTCGGCTATCTTCGTGCATACAACTCAGCTACGTTACTCGCTGCTGCTTAGCTTCTTTATTCGAAAGACCGGACCTTTAGTTTCCTGTCCCTAGCAAGATAGAAATTTTTATCACTTCAACAGCTGCTATAACGCAATGCAACAATGTATGCATTTCAAACTATGCAATCGTTATTTGCACATTTCAAGCATGCCTTACAGTAAAATAAAAACGTAATAACTGGGGTGGAGTAGGGATTAACGTTCATAAATTACTGGTATTGCTATTTAGAAATAAGTACTTCATTTAGAATAATAAACGGGATATAAAATTACCCTTTCTTAATTTCATTATTATTCCTTTGAAGTATCTGAGAAAGTTTACATTTATACTGAAAAATCATCTTTTAGAACTAAAATTATATAAAAAAGCAGTTACACTCGCGCTGAAGCAAGCCAGTTGATGCAATTTAATTTAACAAAGATGAAAATAATTGTACAAAAAGCTGTACTAATTTTGACAGCACATTTTAAAATGTTTTATGTAATTTAAATATAAAACGGTTATATTAATTCCATAACAAATATATAAATAAATTATGTGTGCAACCTTTTAAAACAGTTTTTTTGTATAATCCCGAGAGGTAGAATAACGCAAACCTATTCCAAAGTCTCGTAACTTCCGAAAAAAAATTGTATATATAACAGAACACTACTAAAAGCATAAACGTTGCGGCATTTCATATCTAAATATATCCCTGGTGTTTTTGTAAAGCCTGGAGGCGTACGAAAACCATAATAAGCAATTTGTATTTTTTTGTGCCATAACTTATTGCTACCCACAGTATAATTCCATGGAAAATTCTATTAAGAAGCAATCAAGGGCTCTTAATGCGGGGCCCATCTGGTACTAAGGTCATAAAGAACGCTCTCAAGTCGAGATTATTTTAAGTTGTCCAATTAAAACTGTCTTGCCAGGTGTACCTAAAGAAGAGGGAAATGGAAAAAAATTAACAACCCACCCTCTCGGCATCCTTTATGACTCCAACCCCATCTTAACGCGGCGTTTTCGCAATAACAGAAAAATATTATGGCTCTAGTTTATAGGATATTTTATTAGTCTGGGGGAAGCTTTGCATCTTCAAAAAGAGGGAGAAATTAAAACGTTGCTGCATTTTTACCCTTACGTGTAAAATGTAACAAGTTCTTTTTCTTATAAAGAATTGAAGATCGGTGTTCTAAAGAGTTGTCACATAAATTTATTTGCTCCCTTGCAATATTTCAACATTGCCTGAAAGCACGCACAGCACTAGTGCTGAGAATTGCTTAAAGTCAGGGGTGGGATTTAAACACAGTGTTGCGGTTCATAGGTTCAATCCCCAGAGGCTGGCACCCTGATCGCTTAGGATAGGACTCATTTAATCTAATTTTATTCCATTGGTTACAGTGTCGAAGTTTCAGAGCGATGTGGATTTGTGCGAGGCAACGGTGGCCTAGCGCTTTGGAAAGATGTATGCTATGAACTTATAAGAGTTTCGAACTCCTTGAAGAGAGAGCTCCACCATTTTTCTGGAAACTGTTAAGATTCTCCCATTTATGTCCATCTTTCACCGTTCATAGATCTCTCTCACCTCATTCCTTCCTTCCGGAGGTGTTTCTATTGCTGGGGGCAGCAATAGAACAGCGAGCCGTTGGACACCGCTGAGATACTGGAGTATCGTTCTACGTGCCTATCATACTATCGCATACATAGCTTGGTGAGATAAGAAATATTTCATAATAAAGGCAAAGGCGATAAATATCAATTCTTTGACACATGTAACATTGCATTACACAAATATCCATAGTGTCAGCTATTTACGGTGAAACAAAAATCAGGTTACTACAGCTCCCAGGCGCTAGAGAAATGCAACGTCAGACATTCAACACGACTTCGTGCAAGACCGACTTCTTCGACACTAGTAGCAATCATAAGGAACATAAACCACAATTTAAGTTAAATCCGATATAAAAAAAAAACGACATCTGAGAGGTCACTCACTTTCGCCTTCGTTCGACGTCGATGTCATCTCGCCCTCGCCTCCATGCCACGACATTACAAAACATAAGGAACACCAGGCTAAGCCTGCGTCACAAACCTCCGACGGAAAGCTAATTTGATGGACTTGTACTTTAATCATTGCTCAGGCTTAAAGCCTAGCCACCATGGCCATAATAGCATTAAATATTTTATATTAAAATCTTGAAAGTTCAAGTTGATTTCTATCATCTCTCGTCACCCTCCAATCTTGAGAATACAATGAACTTTTGTTGATTTATTTACGGACGCTCTTTAACATCTCAGGTCATCTGCGTCCCATTCAATTCATGGCGTGAAACGGCCGACAAATTTTGCTCTCTTTTTTTCAGGCTTGAGGTTCTTTATCATGCCGTAAATGTACGACATGGGACCCATTGCTTTACTGCCGTTCCGAAGGAAGCCATACTTAGGGTTTTTACGCCGGAAAATATTCATCGTCCTGGCCGGGTTTGAACCCGCGATCTTGGGTTTAGAAGGCAAATATGGCTACCACAACACCACCAGGACCGACGAATACAATGAAATGTAGTATAAGCTTCAGTAGATAAACTTTATTTTGTGTAATATGCACAAGTATATTCTGAGGGACCAAGGTCATTCAGAAACACGTACAAATCATTCAAAGCTGATCTGGTTATCTATCAAAGTATGCTTTTGGTTGTTTCTAGTTAGATGTTACATAATACTATAGTTAGTTTGTAGTTATGTTGTTAATATTGGCACATTGGAATATTACTAACATAGAACTTTACAACAAAAGATTCAAAAGAAACTAAAAGTTTATAGATCTTTTTAAAGCAAGATGATAATTATCAAAAACAACTTTTTATGCATAAAAGATTTTTATTGATCAATACAGGAGAAACAAAACAGAAAAGAACTTTAAAAACTGAAACAATGGCTTTTTACTTTTTTTTTTGCACCAGTTCCTATTAGTCAACAACTAACAACACTATAACCATACAGTGAAACTGTTTTTACATGTCTAAAACAACCAAACACATTTTAAACTTGATAAATCTGTCATAAACTATAATTTAATTACAGATGTATTTAGATAATGAACAAATATCCAGAATATACAATTAAAGGCCAGTCACATATTGCAATATTTCATTGGACGTAAACAAAAGCTCTGTTTAATAATATGTCAACTATAATTTGTTCATAGATAAGCAAATTGGCGTACAAATATACAAATTGATGGATTAAATTTTTCAATTGCACTGTCGTAGTAATTTCCACAAAACGTTTGTTGCCCGCAATAACAAAACAGAGTAAGGGGGTGATAGGAGTAGTAAATAGACACATAAATATTTCAATTAAATATATAATCTCTGCAAAACGTATGTTGTTGGTTTTCAAAATGTAGCATTCGATCAATTATTTTAAATGCCCCTGACATGGCAGTTATATCGCCAAATTTCATCATCATCATCGTGTGCTGGTCTTTCGATTTTGTAAGAGCAATTGCCGTTAGGCTCGCTGCTTTTGAACCCTTTCAACATTACTGCTTTTGGGTTAAACACAGGAACGTTGTGATACTGCAAAAAGGTTATGCAATCTTTATCAGGGGAACGTAAGGAAGCATATTTAATTATTTATACGTAATAGTAAGATGCCTTGTCTAATACAGGTCTTTACAAAAGAATAGTGGAGTTTCATGCGAATAAAATAATTATTTCTTAACTTATCCAAGTATTGCAGGCGCCTTTAGGAAAATCGTCTGTTTCAAGTTTGTGCTGCGTCACACGGCACACATAACACGATAATAAAACCCCTACCTTGCGTAGGAGGCCGATCCGGCAAACGGAAAGGCCACTAGGGAAGACTTTCGTCGTCACTTGTAGCACGGCTAATCCATTGCTATGAAACACGGGTGAGAAACTCTCACATATTTCTGTGCCAATGGGGAGAAGTTCCGTTCGTTTGAAGAAAGTAGTTGTAACAGTGTCCAATTGTGGAATCAATACGTTTTCCAACTTGTCTAGGTAGGTGCCGCCCGTCACAGTTGCTTCAGCGCCGTACACTTTCTCCGTAGACGCCACAAAGAGACTCTCTTTTGTAACTATCACTGCGTGGGGACTCATTTCTCCAGATTCGGGCATTGTGAGGGTTAACTTTACGACTGACATGAAATACGGCGTCATCATCAAGATGATCGTTCTGAAAATTTGCCCATGAATCCCCCTTCTCATAGATGGGATAAATTCTCAGCCGCTTTTCGTCATTGGTCTATCATTCCTCATGCCCTGATCCAAGCGAGCTTCTGTCAAATGAGTTTGACCCATGTTTCAATGTGATGCTCCTTAGCCCATTCAGATTTTACTTCCAGCGAAATCATATCTCTGCATTGACCAATTATCTGCCGCCTATCCATATCCCTTAAATGTTTTGCAGCTTTCCACCATTCACCCCTTCTATTCCTCTGACCCGTTACCCAAAGAGAGTTCAGCTTATTTGTTTTCAGCCTCTTTCTCAATTTGGATGGCAATGTCATATTCTTTTACAACCTTAGCGGTTCAAAGAATTCTACTGTTCACTAAGAGGGGGGGGATTCTAACAATATGAAACGCTCCTAGAGCTTTTTGACGATATTACCAAACTTTGTACACTGATTCTAAATAAACAAAATTCTTATTGGATAAATTACTTTATTAAATTAATTTAATACATGCATTCGTTAGCACTTTTTAATACAGCATGTTTTCTGAAATTAGCTTATCTTGGCAACTGAACAAAACTCAGTTGTATAATTTAATCTTGCATGAAAAAGGCAGATTTTCAGCCGCTTTTACCTACAGATGCTTTTTTTTTTTTTTTTTTTTTTTTGAGTGGTGTTTAACGCCCGTTTTTACTACTGAGGCACCACAGGCGGTGGACACTGATGATACATGAAATGAAATGATATATTGGGAAAGGATTTTTTTTTTTTTTTTAAGGAAGGAAGCGTTCCAGGCCTAAGTTAGGGTACCTCCCCGGCATTTGCCAGTTATGAAGACTGAGGAAAACCTGGAAAAAACCCCAGTCAGGGAGGACGGTCCTGGCGGGATTCGAACCGCAGACCTCCCGCTCACGAGTCCATGCCTTAACGACCTCGGCCACTCGTGGCGGTCCTACAGATGCTGCATCTGATAGTAGCTACATATATTAGGCAAAAAAAAAATGATTTTGTTTATATTCGGGCGTATTTACAGACTATAGGTACATGTAGAAGACGTAAAAGAATAGATATTGCTGAAAACTTTAAAAACTTCGCGATTTTCCACATGGAAAGAAATATATTTTTAATTCATCATCATTAATTAATAGAATGACTGTTCAGGCATTTAAAAATATAGAAAAAGGACAGAGAAAATGGCACACAGGTATAAAAGCATGTAACAGAAAATAAATGTATAAGCAATTATCATTGAATTAAAAAAAAATCTTTTAAATTATTAGCCATCTAAATGTGTATGTAATTTCATGTATGTAGTTACTAGATACAACCCTTTAACACTATCTACCATTTTCTTTATATAACTATATGGTGTATCTTTGGATTATTTTGTCGTCGTCGGTCGACACACACACACACACACACACACACACACACACACACACACACACATATATATATATATATATAGTGCGTCCCATAATAAATGCAATTTTTAAATTGAGCACCTCTATCGGTTTGTGTAGTTGCCGGACCTGAAATTTAACGGATTGTCATCTGTTTGTATTGCGATTAACGATTTTCATTTGTGTGTATTGTTATCAGATAAAATGGAGCGACACACGAAGGAGACCGTTTGAAGTCTTCATATAATTTTTAGTACAGGAAATGCGCATAACTTGACAACAGTTCAGAGACTGCTAAGGGAATATGAAGATAAGAGGATCGACAGAGAACATCAAATCACCTGGACTTTCTCGTCGATCGGTAGAGAATGTTGCTCTCGTCAGACAGAGCGTTGCTACGAGACCAATGAAGTCAATTTGCCGCCGTTTTCAACAATTAACCATTCCGAGAAGCAGTTTGCAGCAAATTTTAACATTCGACGTATCATTTACAGCGTCGAACATTTACCTCTCTCGCAAAGGCGATCAAATTGACCACCAAGATCGTGTGATTTCATATCATGCGACTATTTTTGCGGGTGTATGTAAAATATTGTGTTTATGTGAACAATCGACGAACCCATCATTCAACTCAAGGCAAAAACTAGACGCGTCATGGGTGAAACAGCCGAAACTTAGGTCTAAAGTAGTTGAAAATTTTGCCAAGAGAGTGATGGTGCCCAACAAAGCTGTGGAGGAAATTTATTTGATGCTTCGTTTCACGTTTAATGACAGTATTTGTGCTACATATTGACTTTATAATATTAGCACATTTCAAATAAGAGATGTGTTTTATTATTCAAATAAAACGGCGTTCATTATGGGATACCCTATAGTTTGCAATGCACATACTAAATAACTGACTTTGTTTTTCAACATTTCTGTAATAACAATATGTTGATTATGAAAGGAGAGCCAATACCTTGTTGAGTCTAAAGTTTTCATTATAGACGAACGACATCTAAAATATTTTCCTCAACACGGCGTGTTTTTGTTAAATTTTTGCAATAGAGTGCAATATAACTGCCGTTATTATTTTTTATAAGTGAATAATGCAAATTGAGATCAGCCACTCACCAACAATGAAAACGAGACTACGACTATAACGGCCTACTTATCCGAATACATTTATAAGGTCTTCCTAAAGGGGACGAACATATTGCTAGCCACAGAGTACTTCAACATTAAACTTAAATCCGCAGCAAAACATTCTTTACAATGACTGGGTTGAAACAACAATTATTACTTCTTACTCATAACAGAAATTTTGCAAAATAAGAAAATAATTACAAAAAAGAACAGAAATAGGCCAAAGAGTACGCACTAGGTAGTAAAATACAAAAATAAAACCTTCTCACATTGCCTGATGGTTCACGAATATACCAGTTCTATATACTTACTGAAGGTCATCAATATAAAAGGTGTTTTGCCATTAATCCAGACGCTATGTCCGTGTTTGAGGAAGCGCTAAAAAGGATTTAGATTTCTAATCTGTTTTCCAACGAACATTTTGCTATTTAAAGTAAATTAATGCTTTTAATGACCTTACCACCCAATACACTGTACTCAGCGCGTTTGACTGTAAAGTTGACACAGTACTCAGGGAAATGTTTACTGTGTTCATTGAATGTGTTCAACTACTCTCACTAAGGAGAAGTTTTGTGAAACATAGGTGTCATAGAAAGTCCGTCTGATTGTAAAGTAAACAGAACTTACATTTTTAACATTTCGTTTCTCTTTATACCTCGTAGTTCCACTTAAAAAGTAGTTAAAAGTCTGCAACTTCCCGAAAATGCAATTGCTGATTTATTTTACTTTAAGGGAAACTAGCTTTAGATGTTTGCACATAAATACACTTTAGACCTCTGTGAGCCGCTTTGGCCTACAACTGTGCGTTTTTTGTCATTTGTAAAGGCTCAGGAACATTTATAACTCACATTTAAGCGCCTTCCCTAATGTTTTAACAACAAAATCATTACTAATTGTACACTTCGTGACACTAATAAATACATTAGTGTAGTGTAGTGTGTTGACATAATTCTGATGTGCCCAAAAGAAACAGTATCACAGAAGAGAACCACAATTATGACTAATGCTGTAGAAAAAATTAAGATTGGGGTGCTCAGTTACATAAGAATTTAAACATGGATCCAGAATTTGTCTATAGCCAGTGTACCTTTTTCATTATGACAGGATAAGAAAATACTTGAGAGCAGTTTAAAAATCCCGCAACTTAAATCGGCTGACCGGCGCGCCTATCCGCCCCCCCCCCCCCATGCGACAATCGCGGTGCCTTTCTCCCTTCCAGTCAGTTGCAAGAAGAAATTCGACAGAGTCGGGCAGTTGTGCGATCAAGAGTGAGGTTTTATTAAATAATGTAGTAATGTTATATAATGGTGAGATTTCACCACATCGTAGTATATTTACCTTCAAGGCATACTTAAGGTACAGAAAGTCCTGTGGCATAAACTTCCTGATAGCTCTGTTCCAACATGAAAAACATTAAAGTTAATACAGAAGTTTAATATAACAGGTGCTGTTACTGAGCGAAAAAAATCAAAGAAGTCATGAGTTCACAGAAGGAAAACTTGATTAGACAAGACCTTTCATTAAAGTTCTTCTCATTCCCTAGATCTTACGGTTTGTCATTTTTATCTTTGTGGAGTATATTCAACTAACCCAATATACTGGAGGAACTTAAACATCCTTCCAAACGAAATTAGACCTATTACTGATGTGGAACTGACGCATAGCATCAACTAATAGCATTAAAAGAATGCGGGCAGACAGAAAGAGAGACAACATTTCCAATACCTACCTCAGAGAATCCAATTCGTTGTCCTAAATTTTAAAACAGTGAAGCGCTTGAATGCAGTGAGTGTACGTAAGAAAATGCCACAGAATCTGACCAGTGGCAGATTGAATTTTTAAACTGTTCTCACTGTAAAACAGGACGAAGTAGACAGAAGAAAACAGTTCGTAAGCAGAACAGATTATCAAAAATGAAAAGGAAGCAGACAAACACAAAAAGGAAGGAAAAACATATAATGCAGGGTCCTGACAAGCTAAAATTACATTTACTTAAATCATTAATTAGGAATAGCTTTTTTCCCCAATATTTACTGTACGTTATACATAACATATGCCACTGGCTTCACACCTTTGCTCCAATTTTTATTTAAATTTATATGAATACTCTTAAATGTGATAACTGAAAACACAAAATATGCATTTTATAATTACTCTATTGAACGGTCTACAAAAATATTTTATGATGAAATAAAACAAGCTGCTTATCTACAAAGGACTACATATAAAATTTTAATTTCTCTAAAACTAATAACATTAATTAAAACAAAAATACGATTTATTTTTTTACACTAAGAAAGCATAAAATTAAATTACATTTCTCTGCTAACTGTAACAGTGCAAAGTAGTGTTACAAAAAGAACACACTTTTAGTTAATTAAAAACAGTTAATGTTTTATCTGAAATATTACTAAAGCTACATTTTTTAATTTGTATACACTTTTTATTTACTTAAATTCAGCATGGAAAATTTCAAATATATAACTTTAAGTTAGCAACTTGAATTCCAGTGTTACGAAAAAAAAAATTATAAAATAGCAAACCATGAACATTAAATGTGGCATTTTAAATATATCACCTTTGTTTAAATAAAGGGTTGGTTTAATATAAAGAGAACATATTAGGATATTTTACGAGAGTGACTAGATATGTTTTCAGAAGAACTTGAGCATCATTAGAATAGGAATTGTGCATTCCTGGACATTATTAATGCTACAGTTAGAAAGCTTTCCAATAATTATTGTTCGTGCAATTAAAGTTTGAAGTTTGTGACGTGCTAACGCCTTGAGTAAAGCTGTGGGGAATGAAAGAGCGAACTTCTAGCCATGATATTGTGTGTGTTGCTTAAACAAGACACTTGAGCTTTTACGGCAGGTTTTAGAGGACCAGTTTCCTTCACGTGCTGCATTATGGACAATTGAACAGAGAAGATTCAAGATTGAGCTAACCAGGATTTACAATTGATTCTATGTAGCAGTTCTCGGAGTGTTTTTTTTTTTTCAAGAAATGTTTCGAATATTGAACAAAGTCAAGTCCCTAACATTTATACACAGGATTTACCTGTGAGAACCTTAAACTAGGAGCCATTCTTCCATTTGGTTCTTCTCTAATGGTTATCATTCCTGAAAGCCAAAACAGCCAAGATCACTACTTTCTTTTCAACAAGCAGTAATCTGGCGACCGTTGTTCTAGAAAATCAGAAACCAGTTCTTGCAAAAATCTATATTGAAGTGTTCCTTCCCACGGTGTTCAAAAATTAAGAACAATGGCTAAGAACCGCGTTAAGGAGAGTTTTGTTGCACCTTACAACGCTTCTCTAACAATACAATACTGACATTTTTAGAGCACAGGAGCAAAACTTTTCAAGCATCCACTGTACAGTCCTGACCTGTGACTATTTGACTTTCTTTTTCGTGACCGTGAAGGTACAAGGTCAGTAATTTTTCAGCACTGAATACCAGTGAAGATATGGCGAATCTTTCAAGACACATTCCTCACACGTAGAAGAAATTGTTGTTGATTTGGTTTATTTACGAACGCTTTTTAACATCTCAAGTCATCAGCGTCCCATTCAATTCAGGGCGTGAAACGGCCGATAAATTTTGCTCAAAGACCTCTTCTTTCAGGCCTGAGATTCTTTTACATGCCGTAAATCTACGACATGGGGCCCACAGCTTCACTTTCCTTCCGAGAGAAGCCATACCTGGGGTGTTTACGCTCGAAAAAAACCCATCGATCGTGGCCGATGTAGAAGAAGAAGATATGTTGTCCGGACATGAGTCTAGAAACATTTATTTACATGTCAGAACGCATATTCTAAAACTCTTCATAGTATATTAATCATGGGAAATACACAGGAACAGAACGTACCAGCATAGCACATGAAACTCTTTTTTATATGAAATGTTCAAAACGCTCTCCGCTAGTATTGATACATGCATCAACCCGCCGTCGCATTGAATCCGGGATTCGCCGATGTATCCCTTGAGAACTGTGTATTTTTTTGCAGCCTTCCATAACACGGCACGAAGTAGCTCTGTATCTTTTACCGGGGTTCGATAAAGTATAGTGAGTTTAGATCAGTAGAGAGTGGAGGCCAAAGAATTGCTCCACCTCTACCTATCCATCTCTCACGGAATCTGTTATATAGGGCGTTTTGAACATTTCATGCAAGTAAGAGTTCCTTATGTATGCTGGTACGTTCTGTTACTGCTTGTTTCACATGACTGTTACAATGTACTATGAAGAGTTGTAGAAAATGAGTTCAAACATGGAAATAAAGCGTCCCCGGATCCTAACATATTTTTTCTTCTACTGTGAGGATGTGTTCTGAAAGTTCGGCCAAACCTTTTTACTACACCCGTATACTCTTATTTACGCTCAGAATTGAGCATTTCTGAAATTTCTGTGCAACTTTAATTCATTGTCTTAAATTTTAACTTGTATATTCCTCGACCCTCATTATTAAATGAAAAAATAGAAATACCTACTTCGGAGCTCCAATAGTATACTTTACATGTTGGTGGGATTGTGGTTTAAAGCACAGCGCACGCGCTTTGTATACACCATCTGACAGGAATATGGATGTGTTACGTCACTTTTCCGCTCACTGTATTGACACAGAATTTCACACCCTTCCTTATTCGACTGTGCTTCTCAAACAATCAAAGGAAGTCGTAAATTTAGTTTCAGCAAAGGAAGAATTGAGTTTTTGTCTATTTAATTTTATTTGCTTCCTTTCTCCTCAGCCGTCGTCTTTTATTCCATCTCTCCATCCAACCCCCTCCCCATTTTCAACGCTCATAATGTTTGTTTTAGATGAAATTCCCATGAGGTATGACGGATATCGATTTGGGAGTAGGAGAGACGCACTTTTTTAAAATTTCTTATTTCTTCCCTACTGAAGGTTTTTATCTTTCCCTCTGGCAAGGGTTGTTTGTCGGATTTGATCAGTGTGCTTTAAGAAAACCCAGATTGAATAATGATTTCAGCTTTCGTCTGAAAAGACAAAAGAAAAGAAATCGTGTTAAAGAAAATATTTGGAAGATAAGGGGGGTGCGCAAAAACCACAGATTTGCAAACCGCACTCCATTATTAATCATGTATATCGAACTTCAGTTATAAACCTTGCCCGCTTAGGGGACAACACGCATGTATTTCAATCCTACTTTTTGGAAGGGGTGTACTATAAGATGTTTACCTTATACAACAGATTTTTATCAGCCTATGGGTACCGACGGATGTTTGGTGAGTCGCGAAGTACCCTGATGGGGCAAGAGCCCACAAAAAATTTACTGTAATGTAAAATTGGAATAATTATAGCATAATTTATATCTGTTTTGGTACTTTCTCATTAATATTATTTGCTTAATTTTAACATAATTTTAATAAATTACACCACTTGCACAGAAAATATCTTGATTTCCCAATGGTAAACCAGCAACTTTCAAGTCTTTGCAAATTTGCCACTCGTGCAGATGATATTTAATTTTATCTTGATGTTTCATAGAATTCTGATAAGACTGCAGAATATGCGAATAATATAGATGTTGTTTCATTGCCGTTATGGAGTAAAACAACCTCAAGGTTTCTTTGTGAAGAATCTATAAAAGCCTACAGCTATTGCGTTCATATTCTTACATCTATACAGTTAGCCAGTCTATCGAAGCAATCCATCTACACAACTATTGCACTAGTTTCACTGTTATCATTTCTGGTTTCCGCCTCCTAGCCTCATAGACGTGGGTTCAATCGCGGCTAGGGTTGATGAATTTTTTTCGTGCGTAAAAATGTTAAATATGGATGGCTTCCTTCGCAAGGGAAGTACAGCCATGGGCCCCTTGTCGTACATTTACGGCGAATTAAAGAATCTCATTCCCTATAGCACAACCTGAAGATGGCTTTAAAGCGGTGAAATCAATTTCAATGGTAGGTGGACACAGTTTCAGTTTGTGTTGTAGCGGAAGAAAACATCAACACTGCTGCTTTCATAACATTAAGAACACTTTCACACATTTTACAATTTTCACTCAGTCCCACCTTCACGTTGGTAACTGAAAGTTTGATGATTTCCACAAAGAGGCATTTGCTTTCAAGTTTGCATGCAGTTGAAGATGATGTCACAAGAATATAAGCAGTTTCTTTCAAAGGTAATCACTGCTGATGAAACTTGGCTACATTTATTTCGATCCTGAGAGTAAACAGCAAAGCTCTGTGTGGGTTTAACGCCAAGGAGAGCAAAATGGTTACTTCTGTTGAGAAAGTTGTGATCATCTTATTTTTCGACATTCAAGAAATGGTTTGCCATCATGCCATACCTACACATACAACTGGAACTGGATGTCCTCAAAACTCAAGGCACATCATAAACAATAGGCCATTTACATGCAACAAGCTGCATCCCAATACTGCCGCACATCGCAAATGTTGTTGTTGTTGTTGTTGTTGTTGTTAAATATCTGATAAAACTCAACGTGTGTCCCTCATTCTCTCTATAATGAAGATTTAACCCCTGTGACTTTTTTCTTTTCCCCAAATTGAAGCTACAACTCCATGGGAGGCATTTTCCATCATCAGAAGCAGTGATGAAGTCTGCGGAGGAACTTCTGAAGGACTTTCCAGCATGTTTTTTTAAGACAGACAGAAATGCTGGGATAGGTGCATTGCATTCAAAGGGGACTAATGCAATGAGAAAGTTTATCCAAATTATGACCACGAGTAAAGGAATGTACGCCCTCGTACGTCTCTTTGCACTAAATAATCCATAACGCCCACAAATATAGGACAGCTTTTCCGGAGTTTCCCACACTGTCCCTTATGTATTCCTGATTACCATTTATTCAGCATTTATAATAACACTTCTTCTCTACGATTGTGCAACACAGAATGCGTATGTTTACTAAGGCGAGTGTTCCGTAAAGAGACAGTATTCACAATATCACTACACACTATTATCACAAAATTTTCTTTTTTGTCAGACATAAGACAACTGTTCAACTAACAACATTTTGGAACTCTTCATTAAAACATTTTGTAAGAAAAGACTTCTGGGCTAAGCCAGATATCAGGGAAGGAGGGATTATTCATGGATAAATAACTGAAAGCTCAAAAACTGTGCGTTCAATAAAATATGGAGTAAAAATAGTGTACATTATAAGCGTATATTTAGAGAGACAATGAAGGTGAATCTCCCCTTATTTATTGTTAATACAGCATTGCGGTATATATCCAAAAAAGGAAAAAAAATTATATACAAACAACAAATTACTTTCGTAATTATTAAAATAAAACTTGGTGCAAATACAACAAAAATACTCCATAACTTAAAAATAAATATTTAAAACATAAAATTTATGCTATGATAACCTAAATTTCCTTGCCGTCCCAAAACGCACTAGGTTTTAAAAATAACAAAAATATTTTGCAAATATGTTACCAAAAAAAAAAAAAAACCTAAATTCTGACCATGCCAATAAAACACAATTCTATCTTTCCTTTCCAAGCCATCGAGAATGTAGATACTTTGAGAGTAATGAATGCACTGATAATTGAGAATATACTCAGTTTTTTTAGCTCCTTAGGAGTCAAGTTAAATTAACATCTCCGCCAATGAACTTCGGTAACATTACATTCCTAACCAAGTCTCTAAGTTCATCGTCACATGTTTTTTATTATTTTTTTAATAGTGTTTAACGCCCGTTTTTACTACTGAGACACCACAGGCGATGGACACTGATGATACATTAGATGAAATGATATATTGTGAAAGGATTTTTTTAAGGAAGGAAAAGTTCCAGGCCTAAGTTTAGGGTACCTTCCCGGCATTTGCCATCGCCACATGCTGAGAAAGGAAGTAAAGCTAATGGATATATGCCAGGATTCATTACAAGATATAAGAGAGAGAACTTAACCTTAGTTGAAAATAACATGGAACAAATCAAATATAAGAATAAAGAGAGTTTCCTATAGCATAACAAAAACATTTAAAGATTATGTAATGAAACTGGCAATTAGTAATCCCTATCTTGTGTTTTGTTTATGTCAGAATTTGTCGGTTCCACGCCGCAAGGCCAATTTCATTGGTAAATAAACAGAGAGAGATTTGTAATGGAAACAAAAGAATTATTGGTTTAGAAAACTCCGGTATTATTCCCCTGTAGGGTCGTGTTGAAAATTACGATCACTCGAACTGTTAATTAAGTTATCTGAAACATTTGATTTAAACCAATTTATTCAAAACACCCATTTGATTTTTTAACGTAGTTTACATTGAGAGCTATGAACTTGAGACAGAGACTTTCCAATATTTTTACCTCGTTAGAAAATAAATTTTGTGAAACTTTGCTAAGTAGTCATTTGCTGCACCAATGGCATCTTGTTAGTCAACCATTTCTTCCCACCGTGTCAAATGCTTGGAAGATTGCTAGGGGAAACAGGGTACATGTCGAATCAATTCAAGGTCCAGTTCATACAATTTTGTCATTGCGACTGTATGTGAACAGCATGGTGGCCGAGATCGTTAAGGCGCGGACTGGTCAGTGAGAGGTCTGGGGTTCGCTTCCCATCAGGACCGTCCTCCCTGACTTAAGGTTTTTTCCGGGTTTTCCCCAGTCCTCATAAAATGACAAATGCCCGGGAGGTACCCTAAACTTAGGCCCGGAACGCTTCCTTCCTTTTAAAAAAAGCTTTCCCAATTTATGATTTCATTTCATGTATCATCAGTGTCCACCGCCTGTGGTGTCTCAGTTATTAAAACGGACTTTGAACACTATTAAAATAATTAGTAAGTTGACCTTGGCAGTTTTTCCCAAAACTTACTTTTCAAACTGTTTTTATTTTATCTTTTCGCAAGTATTTTGCAGAATTATTCCATGGTTAATCTAAAAAAAAGCGACCATTACTTTCCCAACCGACAAAATTATCTTCGACTTTTTCAATACACTTTCATTGTTGTTCATTAGGTTAATCGTTTCGACTCTGGTTTGCAATGGTGGATACAAATTTTATTAACAGCAACGAACTGACGTCTTGTTGAATGTGAATAAAAGTCGATTTCACGCAGTTTTCAATACGCAAACTATTTTCATCACGCAGAATATTATTTACTGCTTAAATTGAAGTGGCTGCAATTTTTCAACAACATTCTCTGTGGCATCTGAAGCGTTCTTCATCTTCGGTACATGTACATCCAGAAATAAATGACTAAAGCAGAGTCCCCAAAAATACCATCCAGTATTCTGCACGGTAGTCAACAGAAATGTTAAATAATAGCAGAGAACTTGTTTTCAGTAGATGTCACACTGGTCTAATCACATGATTGTTGTTGAATAATTAACGTTCAGTTACTGCTGAAACTTTGTCATTGATAACTACAAGAATAATGCTTGCCAAAAATTGCGTCATTTAAGGAATTTTTGCGTCATTTTATAGAAATTTACCAAATGTTCAACTAATCAGGTATGGAAAGGTAAATACTAAATAGTGACCTACATTACTATTGTATATTATGAGCAATATAATTGTTCAATTACTATATAAAATAAATTAATAAAGTATTAGATTTAAGCTCTCCAATTACTTATTAGTTTAAGCAGTTTAATTTAGAGGTCTTTCCAGGGTTTCCTCCTAACCTAGATGTGGAATATTTACTTTCTTAAAAAAAATACTTTGCCAACTTATAATTTAATCTCATATTATCACTTTTGATGCCTCAGCAGTAAAAACGGAAGTTAAAATCTAATATAAATATACTTCTTATTTTGTTTCTGTTTTTATATAACCTGTACAATTCTTACACCTACTTTGCTACTTAAGTCAGAGATTGTCGGACAATTATGCAATTCAAGCGTAGATTAATTTGTTATTTCAACTCCAGGAATGACAACAGTTAGTCTCTCACATCATCTTCTTCTTTTCCTTCCTCCACTTGTAATTAAACAATTATTGAACAACGAATGGAATTGTAACACTACCTTTGTCAACTTTCTATACCTTTTTTCTTCTTCTTTTTCATTAAATATCCATGGATATACGTTAACCTATTTCCATATCAAGAGAGACCATCTTGTCATCCAGCCAGTACCGCCGCGGACTCATAAGCGGGAGGTCTGGGGTTCGAATCCCACCAGGACCATCCTCCCTGACTGAGATTTTTTCCAGGTTTTTCTCAGTCCTCATAAATGGGAAATACCGTAGAGGTGCCCTAAAACGTTTCCTTCCTTAAAAAACAAAAAACTCCTTTCCCAATTTATCATATCTCATGTATTATCAGAGTCCATCGCCTGTGGTGCCACAGCAGTGAAAGGGAGTTTTAAACACTATTAAAAAATCCAGCCACTGTATGGCTGATATTATTCTTTTCCTTTTGATTTGTAATTCCATAACATTTTGGGAAGAATGTCACCTGCCATTCTTTATGAATGCGTAGACCAATTATCTTACAAATTACTAAGAATATTAGTTAAGTTAAATATACCTAAAGCTTCTTTGATATTTCCACTTTGTTGTTTATTTAAAATGGACAACCCGTTACTAAACTTAGAAAGCGCATCTCCAACGCTTAGATTCTTTTTACTATCGGACTTTTATTTTCCAATTTTCACTACCATAAGTCAAAATGAGAAAGGCCATTATCTTTATTAATATGTCATATTCATATACAACATATGTCTTTAATGTGTCTCTGTTATGCTATCCCTGCGTTTTATATAACTGTGTATATTGTACTGTGTATTTCGCTGGTGTTATTCGCCTGGTAGAGTGGAAGAGAAGGCCCCTTGGCCTTAACTCTTGTCAGGGCAAATAAATAAACACCACAAAAGTTCAGTTATATGACCAGGGGACCGTTCCACAAGAGCTGACTTGACTACTGTGACAATTTGACAAAATTGTCGGTTTAATGTGACAATAATTGTTTCACATAATTTACATATATGTCACATATGACAAACATAAAATTGTAACTTGTCACACGGCAAATTGCTGTTTCATAAAGCTGACAATTATGTAAAAAATGTGTCAACAACTGACTACAATCACAGAAGCATTGGGCTATAATTATTTAAGACTCTTTGTTCTTTACCGAGCATTAATATGTGCTTTCTTTGCGTTTATATTATAATAATTATAATAAATAATACATCGTATTATAAATTGAATCTAAGAAAGTGTAATGTATTTGATAATACTTATTAACTAATGAAATTATTGTCATTATTATTTGTAATAATTCATATTAAACGAATATCTCCGTCACAGTACTGCGTATTTTATAATAAACGGTAACAAACAACACGAACGATAAGTTATCTATGGGCGATAGCGTTCATACAGCTACAAAATAAATGTTAGATAAGCTACGGGAACTTTGAACAAAAAAAAAAAAAAAAAAAAAAAAAATCGTTTTTTTCTATTGCAAATCTCTAAATATATTATTAAAAACATATTAAAAGTTTATTATCTCACAGGCACTATTGTGTATCACACCAAGACTAAAATTAATCATATCGTATAATGCACATCGCTGCTGCAAACAATATGGCAGGTAAACCTTTTTCTGTTGCATGTATTGGCAGTTTTACAAATACGTCAGTTTTCCACCATTGTATGTGACAATATTATGTTTCATAAAACAAATATTTCTGGCCAATTGTCACTTTTTATCAGTCACACTAAAATTCTTATGAACAGTGTATGAAAAATGTGTCGTGCTTTAGGGAACTTGTCAAGTTATTGCATTGTAAAACTGTTGCCTGTCACTTGTAAATTTTTCAACTTTTAAGAGACAGGCCCCAGATTTCACACGACATGCCGAATCTCATGGTGAAGTATTCTTTTTAAATAGTGTTTAACGCCCGTTTTTACTACTGAGGTACCACAAACGTGGACACTGATGATATATGAGATGAAATGATAAATTGGGAACGGATGTTTTAAGGAAAGAAGCGTTCTAGGCCTAAGTTTTACGGTATTCCCCAGCATTTGCCGTCCTGGCGGGATTCAAACCCCAGACTCCTGTTCACAAGTCCGCATTAACGACCTCGGCCACCCGTGGCGGTCATGGAGAAGTGCAGAAAGCATTGCGGGTATAGTTAGTAGTAGGTGTATATTGTTATAAATTCTATATACACATTACAAATATATTTTATATATGGAACGTAAACCGTACATGCTTACGTATGATACACAATTAGAAATTATACAAATAAAGCAGTATTAAAATATAAAATAAATAAATACTGAAAAATGGGAAGAGAGATGTTTACAAATGCACGAATGGAAATGTCTTATATGATATTTATAATTACAGTAGTTATTGCGTTCTTACCAGAAAATCAATTGCTTCGCGTACTTTGGCTAGAAAAATTTCCATACTCAACCAAATAGTGTGGTTCGCAAACAGGTTCCAGTGTGGCAATCGAGATCTAATTGCCTTAAAAACGTTTTCTGAGAAAAGCGTTTTTCTCAGGTGTTTTTAACTAGCCAATCTAACTATACGAAGAACTATATACTCCTATACTAATGAAAATTAAAAAACAGAAACAAAAAGCCTAAATGTAAAACAAATATACCTCTTAAATAAAAGATCATTAATCTTAGAATTAAAGATCGAATAGGACAAATATAATAAAATAAATAATTAGAAACTGTACCTATTCCTCCTTCCCTCCACAAAATGGACAGCTTCCCCAACCATAACTATCCGTTATTTATTTAGCCTTCCAATCTTCTCGTCTAAACCAGGCTATTCCTGATCTTGCCTTTCTCCTTAGAGCGAGCATACATAATTTTTACTCCAGGTTAATTTAATTTCATTTGATAGGCTCAAGGAGACTTTCATGTTACATTCCATTTCCATATTATGCCTACTGATATCCTCAAGCCTTGTTCTAACTTTCTTCCATGCGTTTTTATTATTTGCATTGCCTCGTTGTCATATTAAATGCTGGTCCAATTCCTCCGAGTCCTCTTACCCCATCCCAAAATGTTGGTATTCTATTTTGCATCTGGTGTCTATTGCATTTAGCGCGAATTGTGGACTAAAACACGTTTGTTCCTAACAATGTGTACCAGCTGACAGCAAGCTGTGATGTCTACAAGCAAAATGCAATGAATCAGCCTGGTACTGACAGAGGCATGCTCGTGTTTTAAACCATTTCTTAGCAGTTTCTCATTCGGAAAAGTGGGGTAGAGAGCGGAAGCAATTAGACGAGTGAGGAATGCTGCTCCCATCCCCACTTACACAACCCCTCCTCGAATCGCTTTTTGTGTATACAAGTAAATCGGCGAATTAAGGTAATTAAGTTCTACTTATGGGTGCTCTAAGTGGTCAGTTCTTCGCTCTGCTGGAACTTTTCTATCTGGTGCATGTTTGTCGGCAAACTCTCTGCCCTTGGAGTACTAATTGGGCAAGTTCGTTGCTAAATGGCAAGGATTACAGGCCAAGTGACTCTCGTGACAATTTACTTTTCTCTACAACTAAATGGGGGAGGTAATTTTCTTTCTTTTAATTAGGAACGTGTTTAAGATGCTTCAAAGGATTGCCTACCGGAAGAACTAAATTACTAGCTTTTTGTTTACAATGCTTTCTGTTTGGATGCGCAATTAAAATCATATGATAAAACATGACATTTGTTGTGAAGTTCTTTATTGATACAATAATAATTTGACTATTAAATCGCATAGTGTGTTATATAATGGCATGTTTCAATAAATATTCAATAACAACACGTTTTCTTATAATAAGAGTGAATAAATGTGAGAGATAAGTCATAAATCATTGCAACCTTTTTTTTTTCTTCTCCTGAACAAGGGACAACAAAAATTCAAGATATACGATTGAAAGTATACGGAATATACTTTCGAATGAAGCCACCAGATGGTATATGTGGGTAAAGGTGCGAGTCTTAGTAGGCCCCGAAGTTCAGTTGGAGAGCGACAGTGATGGTTTACTTTTAACAATAAAAAACCATAAACCACACAAAAACATATTAACATTATTTTTAATAGTTTAAACAGAACGTTGGCTTTGTATACCAAAAACAATAAAAGTTTAAAACTTCAAAGGAAACACAAATCTATTATCATCCTTAATTTCCAAAACTAATATTTGTAACTAATATTAAAGTGTAATAATAGCATTTCTATACGGAATACACGAGGTGAACAGAGGTCTTCCCATCGCTAGTAACGAACCAACAATGTACTTCGAAGGTTGCTAAACACCGTGTATCACCTGGGAGACCAGTCCTGTGACAATTACAGCCCTTTGTAAGCAGTTGTAACTTTTGCTCATGCCATAATAAAACAATATTATCCGGTTGCCTGAGTTTTGCTTCTTCTCTACGAGAATCGTCTACATCCAGTTTTTCGTTGGTGGCATTTCTTGACAGTAAATGCCATACACTTTCAATCGTATATCTTAGATTTTTCGTGTTGTCCCTTGTTCGCGATAAAAAAAAAGAAGAAATAGTTGCCATAACTTATGACTTAGCATTTCTAGTCTTTTACACAACCATGTAGGGAGTAGGGCAAGATCGTTCTTTCTTAACTGAGTTTTTTTCCTAAGTTTTCCTCAATCCTAAACAATGGCAAATGCCGTGGTATCCTAAACTTAGGCCTGGAGAGTTTTCTTCCCAAAAATGCTTTCCTAATTTCTTATTTCACCTCATTCATCATCAATGTTTCGGTCCTGGTGGTATAGTGGTAACAATACTTGTATCGTAAACCCAAGACCGCGGTTCAATCCCGGACAGTGTCAATTGAATTTTTTTAAGGCGTAAAAATCTTAATATTAGCTTCCTTTGGAAGCTGTGAGTTCTGTGTCGCAGATTTACGGCATGTAAAAGAAGAGGTCTTTGAGCAAAATTTATCCGCCGTATCACGTCCTGTATAGAATGGGAAGCAGATGACTTGAGATGTTAAAGGGTGTCCAAAAATAAACGAAACACTACTACTACTATCATCGGTGCCTAACGCCAGAATAGAAATATATATATATATATATATATATATATATATATACACACTCACAGCAGATATCTATTTAATATATTTCAAAGTTGGACCGATAAATAACAGTAATGTGTAGTATGATCTTCTGTAAACAGATGTGACTCACAAACATTACGATAGCTTTGCTACGTGACACATAAATCAACAATGAACAAATGAAGCCAAGATTATCATTTGATATTCTGTAAACAGATGTGACTCACATTAAGTTATGTTAGAGTTGCTACAACAAAATGGAGCCAAGATTATCGTTTGAACAGCAGAAAGCAATTTTGAAGTGGTACTGGAAAACCAGAATGTTGTTGAAGTTCAAAGGCAATGGAGACGTGTGTACAGAACAGAACCGCCAACTCGAGTAACAATTGCACACATTCGAGACGAGTTTGAGACCCACAAGGGCGTATCTTGAAGACCTCGCAGCAAGCCCCGCGTCCTCGGCTATGGTTTTGGAATGTATTGAGAATCTCCGGATCTAACTCCGTTGAACTTCTAACTATGAGGAACTCTTAAGGATGTTGTATACCGTAGAAAACCAGCTACACTGGCAGCACTTCGGGAAGAAATTGAAACGGCATGTGCTGCAATTGCTGAGGACACTTTCGCAAACGTTGCTCAATCAGTAGTTCAACGTACTCAGAAGTGTATCGACGCCGATGTAGGCATTTTGAGCGACTGTTGTAACTGTAAAAGTCTAAGATGATGGCATCCTTCGGCCGTTCGTTTATTTAGCAGACCACTGTTGAAATGTCTTATAGAAAAAAAGAATCAAATGAAAATGATAGGAAATGAATGATGCAGGAAACAGAAGATCTACGGGGTATTTTCAATAATTTATCGGAGTATGAAAGAGAGCTTTGGACATGTTAAAACAAGTCTGTGCATGTTTCAAGGTTATACATGCATTCTCAGTTAAGTTAAAGTCTAATATTAGAATTAACTTGGTGTTTGCAGAGTCTTCGTTATTTGAGGCAGTGTAAGGTGATAAAATCTCTCACAAAAGAAAAGAATGTCCCGAGGGTGATTCATGAACGCATGGATGCAGTTTATGGTGAATTTACAATATCATTCCATATTTTAGATCCAGTAGTTTAAGTGGGGGTAGAGATGGCCCTAACATTGGGCGGCCTGCGCAAGCAACTTCCAGAGAAATGTTTAACAAATGCGAGCATTTAAATTTGATAGACAGCTGAATTAAGAAGCTTCCCCGAATAGTAATAGTAATTTCGACAGGCACAGTTTGGAAAACAATTCACGAACATTTGGGCATTTTTCTTAGAATAGTGTTAACGCCTTTTTTACTACTGAGGCACCACAGGCGGTGAACACTGATGATACATGCAATGAAATGATATATAGGGAAAGGTTTTTTTTTTTTTTTTTAAAGGAAGGAAACGTTCCAGGCCTAAGTTTAGGGTACCTCTCCGGCATTAGCCATTTATGAGGATTGAGGAAAACCTAGAAAAAATATTTATCAAGGAGGACGGTCCTCGAACGATTCGAACCCCAGATCTCCCGCACTAGAGTCTGCGCCTTAACGACCTCTGCCACCCGTGGCGGTCCCTACAGTCCTGACTTGAACCCTTGGATTATATCCGTTTCCGAGATATGAAGAGCTTTCTTCATTGACAGCATTTTCAAGTACTTATGTCAAGGTGGTGTAAATTGCTGGTTTTCAAACCAACGTGAACAGTTTATTTCTAAGAGCCTAAAATCTTGGCAGATAAAATGTATTAAGTGTATTTATTTACCAGGGAACTATATTGAAAAATTAAACAAAAATAATTTTTGTTTAACTCTTTCTTTCTTGTACATGAAAAAAAAATTATTGGAAGCTCCTCGAATATAACTTTTTAATCACTTAAGAATAAAAAATAAGTAACCGGATATTGTCAAAAACTATTTACAAAGACTAAATAATGGTATTGTATTCCAGCCCCGTTTTCATTATTTACCCTAAGAAGACTTTGCTAAGATTTTTATGAAAAATAAATGTTTAGTGATTGAAAGAATAATTTCAAACATTTTAATGCAAAATGATAACATTAATTTATTTTCAATTGACATTCATTTAAGAATTAATACTGCATTTAAAATCCGTCACTTTAGATTTACATTAAAAAAACTTCCTTCCAGTCGTATACAATACTAACATTTTAAACAAGCTTTCAAAATGTAAATATTTTACATTATGCATAATATGTGAAAAAATAGAGTGATTTCGAGAGTAGTAGGAAGAATCTCGAAGGAAGAAGAACGAATTGCGATGAGTTGAATTCAAAAACCCCTGAAGCTACATTTCCTATTAATATTTAATCGATACGTGATCGATATGCAAAATATATGATGAGGGGCCAAGTAGCAGGTATGTTTTCATGATGGAGCTTGTGAGAGGAAAAGTGAATGTTATCGCAACTCTCCCTCCCGTAGCCAAGGCAACAATATTACCCAATCAAAAAAGTCAATGGTACAATCAAATAAAAAAAACTTGGATACTAATTGCTGGAAAAATGAATGAGCTTTTAAGAAAGGCCATTCACTTTATATTTGTGCATAGAAAATTATAAGATAAAGTACGAGCGAGCGATATAATCTCACTGAGTTTTATAATAAGCTAATTTTAACATTGTAAAAACGTATTAAATCATTTAAGTGCAAAAAATAAACCATCGGCAACACGTGAAAACAGTGAATGCTGTTTAAATTCACATAAATTACTCTAAAATTTACTTCCTTACTTTCGGTTTATATATTCTTCTCCATTCCCAAAAACGAATGACCTATGCGGTTATTTTTTATGCAATGGCAGTTAATCCGTTCATGCATTGCTTGTTTTCTCACCTCTAAACTATAATAAGGTTATCTGCGTTTCATCAAAACGAGGGTTCTTTTCAACAGTTTAAGATTCCGTTCATTGGTAGAAAAGACTGGACTCATAGCCTAGCACCCCTAATGCAACTCTAAACTGTCACACCGATATACTTTTATATGAGTTTTCGCTTGCCCAGCAAACATACTTGAGCCGGCTTACATGGTCGTTCCCAAAGCTTCGTCGGTCAATAAAATGGATTTCCAAACGTAAGGATTAGATTCTTGTCACACGAGGAAAATCATACAGGGAATTCTGATATACTATTCCAATCGTCTCGACATAGCACTTTAGAAACATTTGATATTCCTACCTTTTAACATTGGCAATAGGCTTCTTAAAATGTAATGGCAAATCCGCAGTTCAAAAGGACGTTCTGGAGAATTAACAAGGGCTGTTACATTAATAATAATAATTTTACAGCTCTAATTTCTAGCGCCAAAATGTTGATGCAATATTTTGTTTACCTTAATGCGCAATATGCAACTGGTAATAGTTTCATTTTTGTCACAACCGGATGACGCCTGCGAGAGGTGTGCAAGTTGAGACATAATCAGCTCCACCTACAGCGAAATGGAGGAAACTGACGACGAAAAACATGCCACTATGAAATTCTGCTTTCGTCTGAACAAATCTTCAGCTCAGGCCTATGAAACGTTACAGGAGGACTGTATAGTACTGTTCAAAGATGTTTGAAATGTTAAAAAAGGGGAGATAATCCATTTCAAAGTAAGGCGGACCCGTCGCTCCAGTCTGTGCTCTAGCGGAAGAAAACATCAACACAGCTGCTATTATTGTGAGAGTGGATCGTCCAGTGACATTGAGAACACTTGCAGAAATGTTTGAAACTTCACATGAAGTTGTACATGAGACGAACAAAAGAACGTCCGCGCGCAGGTTACTTGCACTTGAGGATGATATTACAGAAAGAGGTGGAGTTTCTTTCAAAGGTAATCACTGGTGATGAAACTTCGCTACACATTTCGACCCTGAGAGCAAACAGCAAAGCTGTGTGTCAAAATCGTCAGCAACACAAAAATAAACAAAAAATAAATTGTATCACTTCTTATTTTTCGATATTTAAGGAATGGTTTATCATATCTAACCTGCACACACCAATATACTGGCCAATGCTACAGAGACATCTTGAAAACCAAGCAGGTCACATTTTCGTACAGCAAGGTGGATGCTGTACTACGATAATGCACGGCCCAAGATTGCAAATGTTATTGGGAAATATCCAATAAATCAATATGAAGTGCGTCCCTCACTCTCCCTACAGTCCATATTCAGCACTGTGAGGCTGGTTGCTTTTCATTAAATGGAAGAAATAACTTCGTGGGTCAAACGTGATTTCAACATCTTTGATGGGGCAGGTGCATTGCATCCAGCAGGGACTACTTTGAGAAATATCATCAAAATTATGAGGAAGACTAAAGTTGATTTGACAAAAAAGTGGCATTCTTTATTGAACAGGCGTGTACTTGGAATAATGACAACTCTGAACAATATGTTCATTTTCTTTCCTTCTAACAGTTTCTGGTAGATTTCTTCATAATAGGTAGAGATTCTGTTACTGCTTGGTGTGTCGGTGGTTGTACATTATAAAACTTCTGTTCAAATTCTTTATCATATTTTTTATAATACCAAAAAGTCAGTTATAGGATGAAAATAAATTATTTTGGGATAAAACCGTAATTATTACTATTGAATAATACTGCCTATTTTCAAACTCTGGCAAACCAACTTAGGTTCTTTTTGTGGGGTACATACACTTTTGAATCAATTTATCAAAATTTATCAAGTAAAAACTGTTACATTGAATGTTCCAAAGATATTATAGTAGTAACTAGTAGGCAGGCATTGATAGAAATAAAAGATGTGATAATGATGTATTCTGTTTAAAATTGATGCATCGAAAGGAAGAGATGTCATTTAAATTTTCAAAGGACGTATGTGTGGGAGGTAAGGAGATGAAAAGTGAAATGTAAGCAATGCTTTTTTTATCCCTCAAAAACCAAACTAAGTAGCTCAAGCTGTAAGTTTGGGACTCGTATTCGGATGGTCTCGGGTTTAAATTCCCTGCGGTCATTCTGACTTAGGGTATTTTGTGATTTCCCTGGTACTTAGGCGAATGCTGAGATGGATGTCAACATTTGTTTAAATTAAATTTATGCTATGCAGAAAGTTATTCAGAAGGGGAAATTTGGAAATGAAGGCCCTGTGTAATAAAATAAAACAATATATTCTTGCATTGAATCGTTTATTTAAAATTTCTTGAAAACAATACATTGAAAGTAGATAAAATGGCTACAGCGCAGACAGTAACATAAAGTGCCTTTATTATTGTCTTTGAAGTTATATTATCAAATGCCAACATGTCTTTTTCTTAGTTAAAATACAAAATGGAAGGAATTGTTATTTGAAAAGTTGATTTTAATTACAGCTTGTTGAAGACAGTTAAGGAAAACAAATCATTATTATCAACATCATCGAAAATCCATTTTTTGAAAACTCAGTGTTTTTTTTTTATTTCATTTATTTAGGAACACTCTTTAACATCTCAGGTCATCAGCATCCCATTCTAGTCAGGGCGTGAAACAGCCGACAAATTTTGCTCAGAGTCCTCTTCTTTCAGGCTTGAGGTTCCTTATTGTACCGTAAATGTACGACATGGGACCCACGGCTTTACTTCCCTTCCGAAGGAAGTCATAGGATTTTTACGCCCGGAAAAATCCATAGGTCCTGGCCGGGATCAAACCGCGATCTTAGGTTTAGGGAAGCAAGTATGTCTACCATTAGACCCCCAGGACCGACGAAAACTCGGTACCTAAAAACTTAAGGTAAATTAGCCTTCTGTACAAAAAAAAAAAAAAAAATAGTGCACGTAAGGGATATTTCCTTTCCGTTTATAAGTGTGAAGCGTATTAAATTAGTGTTGATAGAGGTCGCTTTCAAAACCTTTTATATTATGCCAGAAAACAACTGTGATCCACCTCACATTCCACTGACTGTATTTTTGTGCTCACAATCGTGTTAGCATAGACGTCACTTAGGAAACTAAGACGTTCGAAAGTATCAGGTGGAAAGAAAAAGAAAATAATAAGAGAGGGGGAAAGTGTTTGCACATTATAACGACGTGTTTGCGATGGAGAAACTTGGCAACCCCAAGAAGAAATGGGAATGGCAACGGGGGCCGAATTATAAAGGGAAATTTCAACTCGGTACGTTGCGCTATGAGAAGTGGATAGAAGCAGAGAAGGAGCAGGAAAACAGACAATGAAATGAGAGGAGAAGGAATCCTCTTGTTAATTGGAAATGTATTTTTACCCCGTCGATGTCGTAAGAAAGAAAAGATGAATTATATAACAAGCGTTGAGGTTGCTTTCCCTCATACTAATTTATAACAATAAAATGCATAAACGATCTGCATGTTTAACGAAAACCAATATCAGAGATTAGTATGCAAAAACAAGATTTAATAAACGAGACACAGAAAAGTACTGACTTGTCACAAAAGTTCTATCGATTGAAATACATTAACTGCCTGAGGACGAATAGTTAACAAGGGAGTTGTCTTGCTTGAACTTCATCGATTTCAATCACACTTTATACTATAAACAATAAGATATTCTAAATTTAATGATAATAATAAAATGTAAAATTAATGGTGACTGACTTTACAAATAATTGTTGAGAATAGACGGCTGGAGGTGGCAGGGCAGCTCTAACGGTGTAGGTTTATGACCATGCTTATGCTAGCATCACTTAATATACGAGTGTAGGCCCACAAGTTTCCGGCCTCGCCGATATGGATTATCGCCTTCACAAAAGCCTTATTTGTTAAGTAAATAATTGCAGCTATAGCTTCCGCTACACTGCGTTCAGATATAGTTGCATAAACAAGGCTGTGTGTAGAAGATTGTGACATGTTCAAAATGGAGTTTCGAGCTGATGTTAAGTTCTTCACAAAAGAAGGACTTAATCCAAATGCAATTAAACAGTGATTGAACGGTGTGTGTGGGGAAGTATCCCCCTCATATTCTACCGTAAAAGAATGGACCAAACTTTTTCGAATGGGTCGAGAAAGCATTGAAGACGAAGAGCGTGTAGTTCGGACCTTGGAGGTGCTCACTCCTGAAAACATCGCTCTTGTGGAAGGAGAAATTATGCAAGACCGGCGGCTCAAAGTTACAGAAATAGCAGCAAGGTTGGACCTTTCTAAAACAATAATCCTTCGAATTATTTATGAGCATACGCAGCAACGAATTAATCATCTGCTGTCAGGCATTTTTTGTTTTAATAATAATAATAATAATAATAATAATAATAATAATAATAATAATAATAATTCTAAAAATGTGGTTTTCCTTCTGTAATACTCATTGATTGCACAATTTTTAATTTTGTTCCACACAGCAATGCCATTACTTCTTTAATTTATTAATTAATAAGGCCTAATTTGAATTTATATTTCTTTTTACAATTACTCCCCTTGCCGAGGAATTTGCTTAGTTTACACAGTTCCTGCGCCACAAACCTTCTTTTCTTTCACTTTCTTTCCTTTCCCCCCCCTTTTTTTGTAATATTATTAATAAGTTTTGAATTGAAGTCTGGTATCGCGCCATGTGCCCGTGAATACAGGCAGAGCGGCCCAGCTTTGCCACCGCTCACGGTAAACTCGTAATCTGCTCACCCAATATCAATGGCTATATACGGAGTAGTAATTGAGTGTTATACAGGCGGGTGCCCACGCAGTATACACAGCGGAGAATTAACATTGAGGTGAATAGACAAAAAAGGGGAGAAGAGAAGAGAAGCTAAGCGTGGCATATTTTGGCAATTAATTAGAACAATTAAAAAATAAATGACTATCAAATGATGTAATAGCTGTAACATAACCACAGTAACTTTGGTTTTCCACTGCCTGTGTAAGGAGCAAGTCATTTGTTTGGAAACAGTATGTTCGGAAGAGTCATGAATTCATGGAAAATATGTACACTTTGACCTATAAGCTGATTGGTCGCCCATGACCTTTGTATACGGGGATACCCATAAAGCTGCAATCTCTTGAGATAATCGCTGTTGTAAATCAGACCTGTAAGGTTGATTATGCTGGTAATAATCAGAAGAAAGTCGAGTGGTTTCATCGGTTTAGGTAACCGGACCCGACTCGACTTCTCTGTGAGATATTTACAACTTGTTCTATATTGCTCGCTTAGGCGCTTGGCACTTCTATAACTTTTATTAAATACTGCTTCTCTATCCTGACTTGAGAGTTGCTCATTTACACCTTTCCTTTATTCCTAAAAAATTTCGAGCTATGCTGCCTATCCCTGTCAGTAGATGGGAAAAATTCATTTCGTCTCCTCGGTGACATTATCATTTATTCTAAAACCAAAATGTCATTAACGTGGGCATTAGGTAATTCAAAGCCTTTTCCATATATCCTCTTTAAAAGCTCTTTTAACACTTCGAGTAGCTTTATAAATCCGATAAGCTCATAAAGTAACTTCTTTTAATTGATGTCCAGGGTTATGTTGTGATTAATTTTTATGTTCCCGGTGCATATTGACGGACATGTTTAGGAAGGGAAGGAAATTATTAGCACACACGTGATAGCGCATCTATATATCGGTCCATCGCTTGATTAACTGACAGGAGAAGGGGTGAACTTTGGATTATCTAATTGGGTGTTTCCATGTATTGTGATGTATATATGCATGAAGTGCACTCTAATGCCAATTTGCACATGGCATCGGACAGGAAGCCAAAGGATGGAGTGAGGGTGCCAGTGAAATAAGCACGTCCCTTCCAAAACTTTTTCCCCCCTGCAGAAAATTTATGGGACGCACAATTTTTGCAGAGAAATGGGGAAAAGAAAATTTTATTATTTTTCGTGCCATCAACTTCCTATAGGTTACGTTTCACATTAATATCCAGCCCCCTAGCTATAAATTACCCAAAATTTAAAAGGGAATTAATTTTAAAGTGCACCGTGGATGAATAATGGAAGAGCCTGTGTTTATATGGTCGGCTAAGCCTATTCCTATCTCTCAACCTGCATAAAGATATTAACTACTAGGGAAATTTGGTTACGTCAGCACAGCCTGGACGGACGGGCTGACAGTAAGCAAATCCTGACACCGTTCATTTCGTGCGCAAGAACGGTTTTTGTGAGAGATAAGTATACTGGACGTTTCTTATCATTTACCAGGGCAAAACACGAAAATATATTAACCGGTACAAAGTTGTACAGTCCGCTAAGAAATATACTCACTGCTACGATATTAAAGAAGGACGAAAAGATTAAGATTATCTTAAAATAAAGCATTAATACTTTTCATCAAGCTACAATTACTAATCAGATCAATAATTTTTATTTCTTTAAAGATGGAAGAAAGTATGTCGTTACGAACACGGTTTTTATACAAAATGTAGCCATGTAATCACGCAATGTAAAATATTTTATGAGCTGTGATAAACAATTCATTATCTGTAAAGAGAAGGTAGTGGCAGTACATCTATACAAATATGTTTTTTTTAACCAAGAGTTTCTAGTAGAAAATAAAAAATAACTTGATTTAGCTAGAACACATCACCTTACCTATTGAGACACTGAATGATTGTGTGAAAGCCCCTAGATTTCCGCTGTAGTTATTCCTCCCTTCTAGGGTTGGATCAATTATTTTGAACCCCAAAATATTCCAGTCTATAGAATGCTATTTTATGCGAATAAAACATTCAAAACGGCTCTATTAGAAATAAAAGTAATTATAATTTGTGAAGAAAGACTTCATATGGATATGATGTGCAAATGCCACTGTAACAAGAGACTACATGACATACGAAAATGAATTGCTAATACCTCTTCCTCCCTACAGTCTAAATGTAGAACCTTCAGAGTAGACTTTTTTTTCGGTTTCAATGATTATACGCATTGTGTTGCGTATGGCACTTATACAAATTGTAATTAAACTTATTACACGAGGTATAATATACACTTTTGAGCATTTGAAAGCCATTTAAATATCATCTTTACCAAACTAGGAGGCGTATTTTACCAAAGCAGGACTATCATTAGATTAAGATAAGTTAATTTTTCTTGATATAAAAGGACAAGAGCATAAACATTAATGTAAATGTAAGAAAATAATCTAACAATTGAATATATTGAATTAGATAAGCTAATATTGATTTGCAGGTTATAAACTTTACATAGAAATAGTTCTTTGACACTAACAGTGTGTAAAACATAGTTGAAAAAAAAGAATCAGACTTGAAAGGGAGAAATGCTGAAGATGTGTGTTTCGAATACTGGCCCTGACCCGAATTTTTCAGATATTGCACTTCATTTTCAACTAATATCCTACCTACGGATGTGTGAAAGAACAAGTTCTCTTGTTGGTATTTGTATCTACAATTGGTATTTGAACTAGAAGTCTAGGCCACAAGTACTCATAGCAATCAGAGTCACCTCTTAAGGAATAACTCTCTCATACAGGTTCCCAGAGTACATGGAACCAAATTAGAGAAGATTATTGTTCCGTGCTGGAGGAGGATACGATAGCTCAGATGGTTAGAGCGTCAATAAGGAAGGCTAAAGATCCATGGTCCTGGCCCCGAATTTTTCAGGCTGACTCTTCTTTTCAGATAAAACATTCAGATAAACTTTCTGTTTCTTTCCTGCACTCGAGGGAATGGAAAAAAAAAAAACGGATAACTATGGGTAAGAAGATTTCCTGAAAAAGAGAACAGAAAATGCTGAGAGAGAGAAATAAAGTTTTTGACCATTAGAAAGTCTATAAAACTTTCTAGTTAAGATAGCACACTTTGTAACATTTTTAACAATTAAATTAGAACTTAGTGATGCTTTTACGACTGCGAAAAAATGTCTCTAATTTCAACAGGTGACGCTTTCATTTCGTAGATACAAAAATACACTAGTTTACCATTCAAAAGCGACACACGTGCGGGGTATACGGAGGATGAAAGACCTCCTTAATGCGATTACGCTCTGACAAAGGAACTGTATGCAGAAGTCGCCACTAAGCGGTGCAAATCCTCGCTGACAATCATATTTTAAATAATAAGAGATCTTGCTGTGGGATTAGGAACATTAATCTGTCACCTGTCCCGCCGCGGAGTTTTAAGGCCTTCGGGAGGGGAGGGTTGAGGGGAAGGGGTTAGAGAACAGAGATTTACACAAAGCGTTTTCTGAGTTTGAAATAATAATAGAGAACGTCGCTTTCGTTTTGTTTGTTTTGCTTTTTTGGAACCTGTAACGCGGATTTTTATCTCACCGCGGACTCGGGTGGTATCGGTACCCTTCAGATGCTGCAAGTGTTTAATCGCAGTCGTATGATAGATGGCCGGCCGGGGTGGGGAAAGGGAAGTTATAACGGCCAGAGAATCCGGTCCGGCAGAGGGGGAGGTAGTAAATTAATAAAGTGTCCGTCCGAAACCAAACGCCCTTCTTCACCCCCACAAAGCATGCTAAAATGATCACTGTTCTTGTAAGCGGCACTTGCAAACATTTGGAATGCTTTCACGACCAGATAGCCCCATTATATAAACAAACAGAACCTGTCGTACATAGGGACGTCAACGATTAAAATGAAGTTGTGTTTTGACATTTATTGATAAAATACAGAACTTGAACAAGTGGTTAACATGTCTCCCAATATTCCACCAAGTAGGGGATTGTTTGCGTCATTTCAATTCTTGTTAAAACTGCAATTCAAATGTTTTGAACCAAAGAGTAAAAATAAAAACTTAAAGTAGTAAACATCAAGCTATTACAAAATAGTCATCTTTTGGGATACTGAGGGAAAACTGAGAGAGGGAGCCATGCCACAAATTAGGAAAACTGACTTAATGTTATTTTCTGATTTCTCCTCCCATCTATTATCTATTATATGAATTATTGTTACTAGAATACTATCTGCTTTCATTACAAATACGCTGAGACAAAAAAAGTTAATGTTTTAAATTTTACACATTTTTATATGAGAATTTTCACAATTCCATTCATTTTTCTCATAAATACTTTTCCAACCACTTTTATATATTCGCATATAATTTTGAGTCTGTAATTAGAACCTCCCCTGGAAGCCATCGTCGGTGAGGTGTGATTGGCATGCCTTTCTCCAGTCCTCTACATCATTCCCTGCTATCAGGCTGAATCTCAACTCACCCGTAAATAGGACAGCTTTCCGTTACCTCTCAGTTCACTCCAGAAGTTGACGAGCAAAGACAAAGCGTGCTTGCCGATGTTGCTTGGTAAGCAAGGAATCACTGGCTGACCTCCTAGAGTTGAGCTGTGCTTCTTCAAATCCCGTTCTCGCTGTTCTCAAGCTGACATTGACTCCTGATGCCCTTAGCAAGCGATTTTGAGCCTCTACGGTAGTTGGGTGACGTCCACTCAAAACTTGCACTTGCTCTGGCAGCACCCTTCTGCAAATGATCATGGTTTTCTGCAGTAGATACCAAGTTCTTTGAACCTTCGGCAAGTCCTTTGTATAGTAAAGACATTGACTCGTAGCAACATAACGTACACTCCGTTCATCTTCCAACAGGGCAACTGCTTTAGAAACCTTCTTTCGACTTAACGCCACCATTATCTCATAAAAGTATACGTTAAACTGATTGAAATAATTCAACAATAGAACAAAACCGATGTATCAACAATGTCACTAGACAGTACAATTGACTCAGGTGTAAAAATGAGATTAAATTGCATTCGTTATAGACTCAAGACGGTATTCATACAAATTGCATTCATTATAGACTCAAGACGGTATTCATACATAAGAGCAGTTACAAAAACTTTCGAAAAGTATTTTAATATTCAAAGAATAAATGGAATTATAATATTTCACTTATAAAAATGCATAATTAAAATATTTAAAAATTTTAGATGTCCCCCCTTTCCCTATAGTGTTTTCTAGAGTGTTGACATTAGCGGTTTACAGTTTTACAGAAAGGGAACTATCATTCGGGTTCATTTCTTTGATGGTCAGCGTCACTTGTACCAACATACCCACTATCATACCAATAATATGTTGAACTAAATATGAATTGCTGATAATAAATTAGTAATTACCTAAAAGATATAATGTTTAACAATATTCTCATTGAATGCAAATTCCTGGGAAAATAAATTATAATTTTCATATAACCATTTTTACTCATAAACGAAAATAATTCAAAACATGCATGGAATCCTTCAAAAATGGCATCTTGCTTACTCAAAGTGCTTGGTGATCCCTCAAATGCATTAATTATTTAAAATAAATGTAGTTTCTTACTGAGACTCCTGCACTAGAGGAAATAAAAACAAATATTTTAATGTTTATTATGTACTTGTAGCACACTGTCTCTATGACCCTGTAGAACACACTTTTCCATCTATCAAGGAACAGAGATAACGGTAAAATATGTTTGTGTACTAAAACAATGATTTGATGTGAAACGTGCTGCCTTTCGAGTGAGTGGTAAAATAAGACCAAGTGTTTCAAACATCTGAAAAGCGCAATGCGGAAGAATAATGTTTCAGTCTCTGGCGGTACCTTTTCTATTAGGAACATGACTGATGTGAAAGTTGGATGGGATTGATACAGACGGACTACAGCAACGGTCAAAGTGAAAGAGACACTGGACAGCAAGGAACCAGGGGTTGTGATGCAGACGGACTTTCTGACAATGTTTCCAGATGGAACACCCTGATGACGGCTGAGGCCCCTTTCCCTCCAAAGAGTTTGAGTTCCTGTGAACGACCAGCCCACTACAGACGCCAGGGCAGAAACCTTTCTAAAGCACCAGCCGTTCGCTTACCGTAACAGAACCAATGGAATGTAAGGAGAAAGCGGAAAATTCCTAGGAAGGAACGAGCCATTCCAGCATTGGGCTAAGCGACCATAGGAAACCATGGAAAAATAAACAAACAATAAAAAAAATCAATATCAAGATGGCCGATCCCAAAGGAATTGTGGTTCTCAAGCATTATCGTCTCAGGGAAGTTGGCCATACTCATGAACCATTTATTAAAAACACATATTCAGACATTAAGCAGTTTTTAGTGGTGTTTAACGCCGGAATTTTATTACTAAGGCAACACAGGCGGTGGACACCGATGATACATGAAATAAAAGGATATATTGAGAAATGATTTTTAACATTTCAAGTCTAAGTTTAAGGTACCTTCGGCTTTTGCCATTAATGAGGACTGAGGAAAACCTGGAAAAAACCTCACTCAGGAAGAACGATTCTGGCGGGATTCAAAGTCCAAACCTCCCGCTCACGAGTCCGCTCCTTAGCGACCTCGGCCACCCGCGGGGGTCCATTAAGCAGTGGGATGATTGCCCTTTAGTACAAAATGTCAGCTCTATACTAAAGAAGAACTGTTTTCTTGACATCACTAAGTCAGGATGTTATTTTTGCCTTTAATTTTATGATTATTGATACCTTATTTAAGAGGTATATTTGTTTTTAATTTAGGTTTTTTATTTTTTTTTTTGATTTGTCCAGTATTGCATCCCGAAGGCCATGGAATATGGACATTCGATCTGTCATTAATGTGTTTCACTCTTCCAGCATACACAGTTTGATCAAAACGTAAAATCTACGCAAACATTGTATAAAACAATACTTTGAATGAAAATTAAAAGAATACCAATTTGAAATCAGCCCGTATTTTGATTCACTTTTAACAAAAACAATTTTGTTTAAAAGAATAACGTATAATTTAAAACATAAACTAAGCAAATATCAACATTATTACAGATGTCTGTTTTATGTCACATAATATTTGAAGTTTTGGCAAGCATTGAAACCATAGATATTAATATTTATATGATGATAAAAATTTCAGCATTAAACATTTTAAAAAGTAAAAATAGCTACGTATTAATTTCTTTAACCCATTTTCTAGAACAATGGTCATATAACTAAAAATAATATGGGTGTGTTTTCTGAAAGTCCATATAGGAAAAAAATTAGAAACAAACCATTTTAAAAACTTGCTTATTTCAGATTCATGATCTTGTGGTATAGCTAATGAAGTGCTTGCGGGACATTGTTAATCCTAATGCACTATGTAACGCCTCGCACAATGTTTGCTCTAAAGTGTTTTGTTACACGAATATATGCACAATATAATTTTAATACAATATTACGTTAAAACATGCCTCAAGTTCTATTTTAGGACAAAGTTACATGGTGTATGCTGTTTCTTTCTCCACTATAAACATCATGCGTACCTTATAAAATAATTAAAAGTTATTTAATATGTCTCTGAGGTTAGTTCTTGATACTTATGCGACATTCTACATATGCACATTTCCTAGGGTTACCTTGTTTGTTCAACTCAAAAACCAGAATACTTTCAATTATAATACATAAGGACTAATTTTATGATACATATTATGAATTAGCTCCATCTTTCCGATTGCACAACTTTTTTGTAGCTCATTCGTAAACTTGCAAGTGCGTTTTAACATTTTGAGAAGAAACACAGTAAGTATCAAAAAATTACAACTGAATAGTTCTGTACATTAAACAACAGTCAAATGGCGGGACATTGCATATTCCCTCTGTAGTTGCATTCGCGATCATTAGTGCGTATAGAAATATACTCTAATAGACTTTAGCCTAGTCAATGCTGGGGGTGAAATCGGCAGGCAATCGGACTTGATCAACACTACTTACAGACACAGCGAGTTGTAGTTGCAAACAACATGTGAAACAGTAATTATGATAAAATGCGAAATTACAAACAAGTATGGCCCCAATATTTCCTGAAAATGCTAATATGTTAATACATAAATTTTAACTGCACATTACACATTTATTTCTTGGGATTACTGAGGTCAAACACAGAAGGAAATGGAACAGGCTCTCAATTTCAATAGTTTATGATTTCACAAGTCCTTAGTTAGTGAGTTTTATGCCCTGCCAACAATTACAGGACACTGTTCATTATGTTTGATAAATACCGCGTGCATAAACATCACCGAGTGGGTGAGATCTTTATAACAAATTTATAATTCTAGATTTCGAGTAACTTGTGAGTTATGTATTAAACTTGCTTCTAAGAACCAATAACCGTAACCATTTAAATTTATATATTAATTATTAAGAATATTAAGAGTTGTATAATTAAAGGAGTTTATGTTAGAAGTTTATAATATGGTTATAAATGTGCCTACTCTTTTATTTGCAAAACATTTCTTCCAAACTGCCTATAAAAGTCATAACGCCTATCAAGCGATAGTATTCCCACCGTTTGCTTTAGAAATGTGATGTATTTTCGAAAATTATGCACTTTATCCTAGCCGCTCGTAGAATTTCATAAACAAAATGTTTGCCGTATTTGATTTTAAAATTTACAAGTGGCGAGAACTGCTGCCCATATGTGACAACCGCTAATGGCCACTGCCGATTTATGTGGACGAACCTCAAACATAATGAAATTTGGAGTCCACAGTAAATCCATAACGCTTTGGAAACCAGATACAGAGATCTAACCTTGTAATCGCTACTGACTCTCACATAGTGCAGAATTGAATGTCGGATTGCTCCAGGTGCCATCCCTGATTTAGAGACTAGAGTCACTAAAGTCATAAAAAGTCAAACATACAACCAGGGGACAGTATAAGGGATTAAAACCGTGAAATGTCAAGACTTTCGTCGGAATGGCGGTAATTTATTAGCACGAAATAATGAAGAACGAATGAAAAAAGGGAGAAGTGGGGAGTGTTAGTAAAATAAAATTGCAAAAAATGGTAGAACACACACTCACCCACAAAAGGACTTCAAGCAGCAAAGCTTCTGACCATTAGTTACTTGGCTATAAAAGGCTATATGGCAGGCACATTAAAAAAAGTTACTAGATAGCTATACAGGCTACGCTAGAACATTTAAGTAATTTTATCCGAATTTGCAACACATACTGGCAAACAGGTTTTTATAGAAACAAAGTCACCTGCAAATTACTACATTGATATTTCACAGACGAGCAGATAGCACGTAATTTATATACCGAATAACACGACAGGGAGAATCGATAAGAGTTTATAATCGATATGCGGAACTACCTGCTTAAATGAAGTGGAACACAGGCTAAAATGTGAGGTAAGAGCTAGCATATACGCACGAATAGACTCACGTACCACACACTCAAATACAGAGGAAAATAGTTTATATTCAAACATATCATCGGATCCAACTATCCATAAATAATTAAAATACAACTCATGAAAAGGCCATAAAAATTTATGCAAATGATGGACGCATTAACACTCCAACAACTGCGTACAATGACCTTAGCAACTCGAAATTGCACAAAAATAATACCAGGCATTTTATGTGTTAAAACACGCAATATTTCTTTCCCTCTGCAAAACAGAGACCGTTCGTTATCTTCTCTTTGTATCCTTGGCAACGATTCCAAAGCCCCGTTCTATAGCGAAAACTTCTCGACCGGAGAGCATGGCACTATGCATAACTTTCGGGGGTTTGACCGGGGCTGAAACGATGCGCAAATAAAAACTCGAGTTATATTCATTTCAGCGACGCAATTAAATTCAGAAGCTGCATTTACACACGCCGAAGTGTTGAATATTAAAAAATGGAAGTGAATTAATCTTTATAAATAACCCACAGAAGTTCTTAAAGACAAATTGATTGGATCAAATATTAAAAACGCAAAAATATGAAATCTGAGATAAAATGGGAACTATTTTAAATACGGCTTGTATATACTTTTGGCACAATATTTATGCAATAAACTAATGAAAAAATAAACTGATTTACTTTAAAAGTATGACAATTACAGTAAAATCATAGAAAATAATACTAAAAATAAGGAATTATAGATGTCTATTAATGTAGTTATTTTAATATTAAAGTTGAATATAGCTTTAGAAAGAACTTGTACATTTTATAGCTATCGTAGGCTATAATTATTTTGTCGTATGATTAAAATGCATTGTTTCATATAGGACAGCACTATATTAACTTATTTCCAATTCCTTAATTTTTCAATTGTTTTTTCACATTAGTCATTTATTGGGGATGTTGAAAAACACGAGATGCACACATCATTTCTATGTACACATGTAAAGATATTTGCTATACTTACAAGAATTTGGTTTGATTACCTTATTGATAATTATAAACGAATTACGTCGTTTTCAATGAAATCTACTTACTTTCAGTACACGTTTTGTCAATGAATAGAATCGATACCTTTCACGAATTATTCGAAGCAGTAACAACAAAATGTTTCATTATGACATTTTAATTTAGGGATGAGATAATGGGCCATGAGCTATATTTGGGCTGTATGGCAATGTTCAATCTCCTGGAAATCTGCGGCCCTCGCCTGCAGTAATCGTTTTTGAACTGCATCATTTTCATGAAATATACGAATAAGATGATTTAGTATTTTTCTTCTTTTTTCTTTTCTTTTCCCACACAGGTCATGTGTTACACTAAGGTTATAATCAGAGTTCGGAAAAAGTCGCGATCAAAAGTTCTTACGTGCTAAATTGAGCTTCTTGGATCCTGCAATATTCGTCATGATCATTAAGCTTGAACTCTAAAGGTCTTTATTACAATATGAAAATCCGTAAATTTTGGTTTGAATTTCCTTATTTTGTTTTGGTACTACGTACTAATAATCTCAAGCGTATGTTGTTGTTTTAGATCGATATACCGACTTTTATCAGAACATGTTTTAGCCCCTGATAATATTTTTAAAGCTCCTCAACATGTACACTGTGTTTTAAAAAACGGTTTCCCTTTATGCTCTACATCCACTACCCCTTTCAAACACCGAGAGAGACGGGAAAGCGGGAACCGGATCGTTTCCCGCGACACAAACATATTATACCTATTTATATACAGTCCCTGCTGTAAGGAACCGACCTCTTTTCTGACTGCCCTGGAAAATAAGTAGCAGGCGGTGTGGTCATCACAGTTTAAAAAATCGTTTTAACCGACAGAATTATTTCTTCTGCTCGTGTGTGCAGTTAAAAACAGATATTCAAGTGAACATGCTTCATCAAGAATTGCTTCAAATTTTGGAATATATTGTTTATACTTTTAGTAAAACAGATGGAATGAAATACATTTTTAGTTACATTTTTTTTTTCAAAATTCTAAAGTTCGGTGATATATTAAAAATTCAATTTGTATAATAAATTGTAGATAGTGGTTTTGGAAATATAAAATTGTTTTATAGATTTGGAACAGGTATTAAGAATATATAACGCTTTATGTCATAATATTCTGAGTATGTTATGATGATACATTTGTCCTTAATCACTCAATAAGCTTGAACACAGCATTTGGAAGTGTGAAATTGAAAATAAATAGAGTAAGAGATATAAAATTTTATTTCTACACGTTTAAAAAGACAAGCTTGTACAGTATGTACAGTGCGAAATGAAAGTCGCTCCGCAACCAGTTGAATTATAGTCTGCTGTTGACAGAAGTACTTCTGTTGGTAACAGCTCCCGACCAACGTTGTTCAGTGTTCAGTAGCTAACGGTATGTGAGGGACAGGCGATTTATTGGTGAATAGCTCTATAGTGCTAATCCGAAACTGTTATCTCCACCCATACTGCTGTACGTGATATTAAGTGATAGTCATCTAAGAATACTGCTAATATCATCTCCTCGTCATTTTTATTAGTACGCTCTTATCTGTATTAATTTATTATAAATAAATACATCTCTAAATAAATAAATATATTATTTTGTGATATAGATAGTAAACATTATCAACTTCAAAATATTTTATTTACAGGGTATTTTTAATTAAAATAAAATAACGTTATTTTTATCCCTCAGATCTAACTGTAACATTTACCAAACAAGAGACGTGGTACTTGTGTATGCTCACGCACCAATATAAAGTACTATTTCACATTCCTCCCGTCGTTCAAATAAAAGTCTGTCCGAAACCGTCGGTTTTGTATGAATCACCCTATATAAGGCCTAGCTTAGGAATGCAAAACAATTTATACAGCTAAAGACCTCAGATATTTCATTCAATTTTTTTGGGCGGTGGAGGTTAGTTCACAGTATCAGTTCTTCTAACGGAAATCCGCAGCTTCAAATGGGTACGAGTCTGTTCTAAGCAACCATATTTTATCGTCATTTTAAAAATAGTAAATATGCCGTGTATTCGATTGCATTGGGCTGGCAGGGACAGAGGTAAGAAGTGCTCAAGGTAGGAAAGGAAGGCATTAGGCTGCTGGGATCCATAGAAAGTGAGACAAGGATGTTTCCAGCCAGACCACTCTGATACCGGCGGAGATTCTAAGGAATTTGATCGCAGCAGAAATGCATTTCAAAGCGAAACTCACCGCAACGGTGAATACAGCACCAGTCCATTTCGCCTGCAACACAACTAGCGCAATGAAATGAGATGAAATGGGAAAGCGGAAGTTTATGGAAAGTAAATATCAATTCCAGCACTCACCCAAGCTACCAGAGAAAACCACGAAAAGACCTAACACCAGGAAGGCCGATTTTGAACCCGGGATGCCACGAATATGATTCCTAAGCGTTAGTATCTGAGTCACCCTGTAAATATTAAACCTAAGTTTTATTCAAAAGATAATACATTTTTAATTCAGTTCTAAAAAGTAAAAACAAATAGACTGCCTTTAGAAAAAATGCTGGGAACTTTTGAATGAAAGTTATATACAATTATGCGGTGCAAACCATAACTTTCCTCCCAAATGCATCGAGCATAATGACCACTGCAGTTGAGCGCCCTTAAATTCCATTTCATTCATCCAACATGTATGCAGTTTCAAAAGTTTTTAATTTACATGTATTCTAATAAACACAGGAAAAAATTAAAACTTAAATAAACAAAGAAATGCATTGCCACAACCGCTTTTGCAGGAAATGAACAAGACTCGCTACAGCTCATGCGTTAAATAGCAGTACTGTTTCAGAAATTACTGTTGGCGAGTTCATTTCAACTGCAAGGTCGTTTTATTTTCATTTGTAAGCAAAGTACCAAGCGTCTGTTTTCTGGGATTTATCGACTTTCTGGTCGTACGCTCAGAAGAAACTTGTTTTCACCCTTAAACGTAATTAACGCCTTCCTTTGCAAAGAATCTCATTAGAACGTGAGCCTTAAGGTGCCATATGCTTTGTAAACAACTTTCGACATTAATCAAGACTTTCATCTGGCTGGACACTCTGCAAAGAATCGTTTCTCGCTTGTTTTTAATAATGCTACCTTAATATGGAAAAGAAATGGGGTGTCTTTTATGGATGTTCATAATTGGGTCTCTTTTGTTGTATTTATTGCTGAGTTATTAAATGTATACACTTCCTGTCATCATTGCTCTGCCCTTAAATAATAAAAAATAAAAATGTTACTGCGTGTTGTACACATCCTAACACACACAAAAGGAGCAGACACTCGAAACAATCATTTGTCTAATTTGCGCTGTTCAGCACTCCATTCTCTGCGTGAGGGTCTTCTAGCCTTTAGCCACACTCTGTAATTAACAGTCACATCGAGTTCTCCATAGCACACATACACAGACAGTCCAACATTAAAATAAGGTGTCTAGCGAGGGGAACTATCAAAGTTAGATTGAATCCTACCTATTTCTGAATTATTTTACCTGTTATTCTTTTCCAAATAAAACAACATTAAGTATACACATGCTTATATAGCTTCAAATTGCAAAATCTTATTTAAACTTTTAAGACATTTAATGCTTAAACACACAAAAAGGTAAAGTAATCTGTGTTTTCAAAATAAATAGAAAATTAATAAAATTATTTTTAAATAAAATAAAGAACATTTATATTTACTTTTTACTATCACTTTATAATAATTATTAGAGTGGTGTTTATTTTGAAAACGAAGATGATTAATTTACGTCTTTGTGTTTGAGCATATATATCTTCAAATATATATTATAGTTCATTATTGCCGTATATTAAACATTAACTTTGCTTACAAAAATTAACAAATAAAAATTCAAGCACAACGAGGATTTGAAACTAAATACAGAGCCCTCGTTTGAACGCGTGGCCGGCTTAACGGGGATTTACTTGGCACTGGGAAGCACGCCGTTTGCCGGCAAAATGGAAGAGTCATATCCCCTTAAATTCAAGTGCATAGCTATCTCATTCAGACTATAACTACAATAAGCACATAGCTTCGTCATAGAATGTATTGGATATGATGCTCTTGTGCAGCTAGGCTATACATCTGTTACCGCTTTTAAGAAAATTTGCATTAAAACCCATTAATTCTTCTTCACAAATTGAAACAACTTCTCTTCTTATAGGATCTATAATTCTGTTAGCATTCACAGCACAGCAAATAGCAATTTTCTAGTTATACAATGGCATTTCGTGTACATGATTGGGGGTTTTATAAACTGCAGTATCTATCGTTTTGTGCCGCTACATGGCAATTTTTTAAAGGAAGGAAGCATTTCAGGCCTGAGTTTAGGGTACCTCCCGGCATTTGCCATTAAGAAGATTTAGGAAAACCTGGAAGAAACCTCAGTCAGGGAGGACGGTCATGGTAGGAATTGAATCCCAGATCTCCCGCTCACGAATCGCTCATTAACGACCTCGGCCATCCATGGCAGTGCGTCATAAGTTTAAATGTGATCCTGAGATATGTAGTGGTTAGCGTTGCTGACTGCTGGCCGGAAGGCCCGGGTTCGGTTCTCGGTACTGCTTAGGAATTTTTCTAACTTAGGGAGGTATGGATCGGGGTGGGGGTACACCCAGCTTCGTAAGGGCAAGTAGGAAGCAGCCTGATGGACAGGTGGCGTTCTTCGATCACGAAAACGGTGTGACACATGACCGGTGGGGTGATGACATGCTGAACATGTTCCTCTGCAGCACTGCCCTCTATCAATGAAGTCGTAAGACGGAGGTAGAGGATGCAGAGGTCGCTGCGGCAGGTCAAGGCTCACCCCGGGCTGTAACACCAAATGAAGAAGAGGAGGAGGAGGAGAAGGAGAGAAGAGAAGTAAAGATGATAAAGTAAATATTGAATCTAGAATGTAGCCAAATGCATGGGAAATAGGGTTGGGGAAGAAAAAGAAATACGAGTATTATATTAATTATTGAAAATATAGATAATACTAAATAATAAAAAGAAATTATAAAGGGGAATATAAAATTTAAATCCGGTCGGGTAAGCTCTTTACCCAAATATACCTCCTATCTCTGTGGTAACTTACAGGAAATGAGTCATGAGTCAATAAGTGTTAAATTCAATGCATTATCAAAATCCTTGCAGTGATATATCCATGTTGGACAACCGACAAAGAAGACTTGGTTTTAAGAACACAAGCGGTTTGACATTCATTTCCCTTCTCAAGTTCCTGTTATTTTTAGCTTCATATATACAAATACATATGTATACGTATATCCTGACAAATAAAAAACAACTCTATGTCTAACACATGAAAAATTATTCCTACACTTACGGGCACTCCTTGAGAATAAACAGTAAAAAGAGGTTGCGATATTACAGAGTAAACCACGGAAGGGAACACACGTCGCTGTGGTTTCAATCGATATATAACGAACTCACGGCATGTTCCGTAACAGACGCTAGCAAACGTTTAATTATCTTTAGAAGAGGAATAATTCAGCGGCGAAAATCGACGAGATCCTTGTTCAATATTCCCTCCCTTAGTAACCGCCACTATGTTATTACGAATTCTTGGGAAGGTTTTGTTGACATAAGACTATTATTACCTTTTCTGACATATGCACGAACAAATTAAAAGTTTACGAGAGCTTGAACGAAATTAAATAAACCACTTTCGCTTGAGGCATGTCGTTTACACTCTCTTATTTTTTCGGGGACATTATACTCAAAGAGTCAGAATTTAAAAATTCAGAAATTAAGTTCATCCTATGTTAGATATTAGTGTTCAGGACCCTTCTTAAGATAATATAAAAAATACAAATTACTATCTGTAGAACAACTGTAGCAGTAGAGTCAAAAATGACACAAGAAGAAATCTGTATTACAAAGAAAATGAAACCTTTTACACGTCACTTTCAAAATAATCCCCTTGGACAGTGACACACTTTTGCTAGGGTCCGCATCGCCTTTCAAAACAGTCCTGTAGATAATTTTAGTCACTTCTCGCGTTGCGTACAGCGTGAATCTAAAATCTTACCTTGGTTTTGGGTGTCGATAGAACGGACATAGTGGAAACGTTTATATCACTGGAAAGAGTATCTCCTCCAGTTCGCATTTGTAATAGTCGCTATGGCGTAGTTGTAGATTTAACCGCTGGAGGGCATTCATAGCGAAAACATGGCGTTCACTTGTGCACATAAAACTTTCTGTAAATTACAATTCGCTAATTGCGAGTCCGTTATTACGGCACAACGACGATTTCGTACGAAACATCAACAAGAACCACCTACAGTCGAAACAATTTGTGTATGTTCCAAAAAGTTTGAAGCGATTGGCTGCTTATGTGATGGACAACAGACGCAGAAGAAGATGGACAGACCTCTTCAAGTAACATGCAGGCAGATTGGTCAAGAATAGCAAGAGGAAGAGAAAAATGGAAATCTCTCGAGAAGCAACTTGTGCAATGAGAAATGGAGTAACCAAAGAACAAATCAGTCAGAGTGTCTTAAACAGCTTACGAACAACTAGCGTGGAATAGCTCACCACGTTAGGAAAAAGCGAGCTTTCCCTACTTGTTAGGAGACGTTTGTCCTTAAGAGCCATAATGGGCTATCTTTAGCTTTACTACAGAGGTAGAAAGTGCTTTGGAGTTTGTTTATGAGGATTGATTAGCTCCTGTCATGGTGAATGGGCATTGGTGATTTCATCCGTTTTATTATCTCTGAATTAGCACTACAGTCTAAACCAAAGTTTCTTTTTTCACAAGTATGGGGTTTTATGAAAAAATCCTCATAAATTCCAGAAACATGCATAAAATTACGTATGCGCCACTAGTTTATTGCAAAAACCAGTTAAGTGGAAACATTTAAAAATTTTTACAGCAAAGTTAAAAAGCACAAAATAAATATATTTAGATAAAATAAATTCAAATATTATACTACGTTCAGCAAAAGATATTAAACCCATTACCAAAACATTTAATCTGAGGCTAGTTTTTTTTTTTTTTAACCGAAATTGCCAACTTACCTGACTGCTTTTTGAAATAAACGACTCAATTGTGCTCAAGAAATGCGCATCAGATACTTCAATTCAGATTTCCTCGTTTTTACCTACAAACCTTTATCTTCAATATAGAATGCCAATAACATGATCGCTACTTTATAAAGTGTTCGTAACATCACATCACCCATAGCAGCCCGGTTTAGTTCCTCAACTTTCAGTTCTCACAAAATTAGCTAAATGGATCAGAACCATAGTATTCCCTACAGAAGAGTACTGATCGGTTATGTTACCACGCTTTTACGTGATTGGCTATATACGAGTACTTCCTGCTGTAACTAAATGAAATTAACAACAGAATGCTGCAAGTAAAAAACTTATCTTATCCTGACATCGTTTTTATTTACAACCAATCTATCAGACTACCTTTTATATCAATAATTGTTTAAATAGAAAATATGATTTAATAATGTATCTGACCTTTTGGTTTTCCATTTCCTGCTATCTGCTTTAAGGGACATGCGAAGCTCCCAGTTTCACGAAAAGGAAGGAAAACTCGGTTCAAAAATAATTTAATTTAAGCTCTCGGGTCGGCTTTGTTGTTCAAAAATCTGAAAGTACGGCAGACTTTGCTGTTGGGCATCTCTAATGGTGTTAATATTTATGTTTCCTCATTATAAACTAACAAAGGCGAAAAAAGTTCTTGCTTCTGATGATAACGATGAAAAACAATCGTTTCTTTGAAATAAACCAGTTGAAAGCCGTATAGGGACCGCGAAAATGAAGTTACTGATTGCGAAATATGCCCAAGGGTTTCAATTGCTAGTCAGAAGAAAACTAGCGTTTGCTTAAATGCCAACAATTTATAAACATTCATTACCACAATCATAATTACAAATTTTCCTGAACAGGTATTTAAACCACGTGTGCCGATTTTCACAATAAATAAGAGAAAAAACCAAAATTAACCCGCATTCCTGTTTTAACAATTTATTTAGACAGGTTGAATATGTACGTAGTTTCCTACATCTTATTTGATGTGTGGTTCACAAGATTGAATATTCCCTCGAAGGAGCTTTTCGATTAGTCGCGCAACCATGTATGCACGGCTTCTCTCGCTTCTTCGTAAATAGAAAATCGTTGACCTTGTAAAGCATCTTTGAGCAATCCAAAGAGATAATAGTCGGAAGGGACCAAATCTGGGCTGTAGACAGGGTGTTCCAATACCTCTAGTTTACAATATATATATTTGTTACAAATCTAACTGATACAGGTCGCACAGGTTCTGGAATCTTACGTGTTTTCCCACTACACACGGAAATACAAGAAATTGCAAAAACTAATATTAAATTTTTTCATATACATAAATGAAATAAACAGAACAGAAAAGAAAACAGTACAGTACAAAAGTACATAATTTCACTCCTTCACATAAGTGCAAATAATTAAAAAAAATTGTGACTAATGTTTCCTTAGCTGTTGTCTGTCTCTTCCTATCTGAGCTGCCTACTTTATTTAAAAATTTACCTACTCCCTCCTACTCCCTAATGCTAGAAAATTCAACACAGCCACTACTCTTCTCCCCCCGTTAACAAAAGGACCGGTATATATCTCTTTCTTCCGTTCCCTTGGAGTACGCTAACACCTCTATATCCAAATGGTTAATGATTAAATGGTTACGCAAAAACAACAACAACAACAACACTTTTTTCGACAATATACCTCGGCGTTTGATGCGAATTGCTGGATTCAGAGATAGCAGATCAGTGTATCTTGCAATGTTGATCGTATACCCCTTTTCCAGGCAATCTTCCCTTTTAAATCCCCCCCCCCCAAAGGTTAGTATCGTCTTTCCCGCGGAAAACTGAATTTTGAATTTCTTCTTCGTTGGCTCACATTTTATCTTCTGTCGTATTTACTCTACTCAAAATGTATGTGTCTTCATTGTTAAGCGTTGGTCGATCTTTACACTTTGCGCTTGAGCTCCGTAAAAAGCAGAGCTCATGACTTATCTGTAGAGAACAAGCAACCTAATCGATAGCTACTCGCCAGTGTTGGACGGCTGTTCTGCTCCCTCTTTGTCCGTCACGCATGTTCGGCCAATACCGGCGACAAAGCGGAGTCTAACCGCCGACCAGCTGAACTGTGTAGCGGGACTTTTACACTGCTCTCACTGTCTAATTAACAACTCCTGGGCGTTAACGTATTCTTGTCATATTAAATATAATGTTTCGTTTAAACACATTCTTTTGCTAATGCTGCATTTTTTAGTTCGATTCCACTTTTCTTGCGTTTATAATGTTGCACAAGCCATTAACCATACCGTAAGTGTGGGACAAACTTTCTTCATCCTACCGAGTTCCAAGGTTCTTTTATTATTTTTTTCGTCTAAAATGTAACACACTGCCACAAGAACATGGAAATTGTATATCGTTGTCAATATTACTCCAGTGCTTTGATGTTTGAACATATACTGTGAATATTACTGGTTTCTCATATTATTACAAATATTTGTGAATGTTTTAGTGAATAAATAATATATTAATATTATTTATTCTTACCTTTACATCCTACCTCTGTTTGCACTAAATATTTACTTATTGAAAGATATAGTAAAGACCTGACAACATTTCTTTTATGAGTGAACTCTAAACATCCCACTTGCAACATAAATAAGTAGTTGGATAACTGTAATCTCAGTTCCAGGAAAAAACTACCGTACTATACAGTGAAAGTCTATGAGTTCATAGATATGTATAAATTATTTACTTTAGACACGTGTATTTAAGGAAAAGCTGTCAAAATTAATATTTTTCACAAATTTTAGGTACCTCTCCTATTAAAAAGCAATCCCATACCAACCCTTTAGTTATCTGTTCTAGCATTGCCAGTTTCTTCAAAGTTTATAAATAAAAGTCATTACTCAGAGGTAATGAGCTGATCTTTTCCACAGCTTATAAAGTGACTAAAGCAAAGGGTGCATTATATTATTGAGATATACTTTTATCTGTGGACTCTGTGCATAGCACACATGCATCGGAATCGCATGTGAGTGACACGGTGTCACTGTGTTTAGTTTTATCTCTTCGTCTGCCACAACATTTCCCAAACACTCTCGGCCTACAATGATTAAAGAGGGGGAGGGAAAAAAATCGCTGTAGCGCAATGCTACGGTCAATGAACATCGCTCGACGGACATCCCTCTCTCCCTTAAAAAAATACGTGCTCCTTTTTCCATCACTCACCCCCGGTTCTTCACACGATAGCAGGATATAAAACATTTTGCACGTGCCTGCAAGGGCAGAATTAATTCGCTGGATACAAGAATGCCTTACTGGTATTCGAGGCTAATAAGTTTTAAAACCCAAAGATACGAGTGTATGTCAATAAGTTTCCGGCCTAGCCATTTTCTAGGTATGATAAAGACAAAAACTATATTTCACTTTTCAAAATAGTTACCCTTTATTGCAATACACTTCTCACATCTTTGAATTAATATTTCAATTCCCCTCCCCAAATAGTCAGAATTTTTGTCTGCAAAATAGACATAAACCGCATCCATCACTTCTTCGTCACACTTAACTTTCCTTCCTCGAAGGTCCTTCTCGAGTTTTGAGAACAGAAAATTGTCTGTGGGAGCTAGATCTGGGCTGTGGGGCGAATGGTCCATCTCCTTGAAGCGACATTTCTTCACAGTTTCCTTTGCAACAAAAGTTGTGTGCATAGGCGCGTTGTCATAAAGAAGGCGCACACCACCACTCAGCTTTCCTCGCCTTTTCTTTTTAATGGAAGCACGTAGTCTGTGCAGTAGGCCAGCATAGTACTCTCCATTTACTGTGGTGTTCCTCTCCTTGAAGTCTATGAAGAGTATTCCTTCACAGTCCCAAAAGATTGCAATCATGCTCTTCTTGGTTGACTGAGTGACCTTGGCCATTAAGGCGGTGCCTCGCCAGGTTTACGACATTCCATTGATTCTTTTTGGACAAGGAATTATAGAGGGCCACAGTTTCATCTCCTGTAACAACGAGCAGAACTTCTCTCTGGTGGCAACGGCAGAGCTTCAAATATGCTGACAACAGGTGATTCGTTACTGCTTTTGCACTGAGGAAAGAAGCCTATCTGAAATGGACTATCCACTTTCCAACACATAATACTCTTTCTTTAATTATTTTTCTCTTAATCCTTTTAGAAATTATAAACCTGTGCGCATCCCTATTCTTCCAAACTGTATATTTCTCCAGTCCTCAATTTCTTTTATCTATTCTATATAAGTCTAAAGATATTTATTCTCTAAGCCAGCCCAAATCTCTTGCTTCTCTATATCTCCTACTCTTTGTCTCACATCACCCTGCTCAGAAAGTATATAGTGGATGTATAGAGTAGGCTACACTGACCACAAGACAAATGCACGTCGCGTAATAAAACGGATTTGATAATTTTTTTCGATAATTTCACTCCATAACCCGGCTGTAATTGGTAAAAATTCAAAATTTCGTTTCGTTTCATTGGTCGATTTTAAGATGACGTCGCATGAATGCAATAATCATTACAATCCACAGGAATATTAGTGAAGTAAATTTTACTGTAGTGTATTGTATTGAAATTGAGCACAGAAAAAATAAAGTGTACAGGAATATTCACCATGCTGTAGAGAAACTTTAAGAAAATATCAGGGCGTATATCGAGAGAAATACGGAAGGAGAGCAGTTACTTGTGAAAACAAATTTCATGAAGACGTCAGAAACTCTTATAATGTTCTGCATGCTGTTATTGATTAACGTTGTGCATGTATGCTTGGGGAACGTGTACATCGTTGAAGTTGGCCACTGATACGATCCTGGGCCCAAAACTAACTCTGCAGAATAAACAATCTGGCCCAGATGTGCCTGCAAGTGAAAATGATTGTTGCAACGATCTGACGGACTGACGAAGCCGAGATGGTTACAAAATGTTTACAAACCTCAGGCAGGACGTGGTCACCTGATGCTTCTCTCACTGGGCAACAAATGCCACACTTTCCCATGCATACGAGCTCTGGCACTTGGGGCAGCGTCCTCTTGAGCGCCTCTCTCCACGTATTGAAACAGCCTGTGTAACTTGTAATGGATTCTGCTAAGGAACATTTCATGCAGGTACTCATCTCTGTGGTATCTGCGGCACATCTGGATATCGAAAGCAGCTGGCAAAAACATAATCACTTATGACAGTAGGTTACTGGCAGTTGGGACAGTTCTACGGTTCGATGAAAACCAAACACATGTCTGCCAGTGGGCGGGTTTAGTTAATGTGAAAACAATGTGAATGGCTAGTGCACACAAATATTCAACATTTAGGAATGCGACATATTGTGTTTCAGTGATGTGTGTTAATCTGCTTTCTGCAGCACTGTGCTGTCAATTAAATGGCCTTTCTATACGGATATCCTACATTTAACTAACAAGGCTATATCTGACGCTCTATGTAGTTATTACAAATTACTAATTTTGTTATTTAAAGAAGATAGACTGTAAAACAGGACAGCATTGTAAGGTCGAAGTCAATGAAGTTAAAACAACAAGAAAATAAATTCAAATGCATCCAACTTAGAATGCATATTACAAACAGAGAATTAATGAAAAGTTTAAATTTCTGGGTACTGAAAGAGGATAAAAGATTAAAGAAAAACGAACATTTAGAACAATGCATACTAGAGTCGCTATTTATTTATCAGGATATGCAGAAACTGTGAGACATTTAAGTTTCTTGTTAGCAGTATCTTTTTTAGCGGCAGTTAGTGCGTGGCACTGAATGTTGCCTAATGTAAAGTGAGTTTTGCGCTATATATATATATTTTGACAGTTGCCACCCTTCCCATATTAAAAAAGCTATTCCTTTTTCCTTATCACTTCGGGGACACCATCTGTAACAATCTTAAGTCACTAGATGACTATAACACCAAGTTAATCGACAAATTGACTGATCGCGGTTATCCTCGTGTCATGGTCAGTCTAGAGTTTTATATTCCCGCCAACACCATATGACTCAGATCTCAAAACAAACTGATAATAATCAGCTGAATTTTACAGTCACCTATTTCCCCGGTCTAGAACGCCTTAAGCCCATCCTAAAAGAATGTTTTTCCTTATCACTTCGGGGACACCGCATCTGTAACAATCTTAAGTCACTAGATGACTATAACACCAAGTTAATTGACAAATTGACTGATCGCGGTTATCCTCGTGCCATGGTCAGTCTAGAGTTTTATATTCCCGCCAACACCATATGACTCAGATCTCAAAACAAACTGATAATAATCAGCTGAATTTTACAGTCACCTATTTCCCCGGTCTAGAACGCCTTAAGCCCATCCTAAAATAATGTTTCAGTATTCTTAAGCAGAACCCTACTACATCAGCATTGTTTCACAAACCACTACGCCTAAGTTTCAGGTCCCCACATAACCTAAAAACCATTCTCCGCAAGAAATTTAATTCTACATTTGTTTCTCAACATACACCTGGGTCTTATCCCTGCAATAGAACAAAATGTAAAACTTGTGCCTTAATAACGCCCAGTACATCCTTTTTCAGTCCCATAGTTAAGTCAGAATTCAAAATTCATATTTTTGCTAATTGTGCCTCCACCAACGTGATATACATGCTCCAATGTAAATTTTGTCCTGCTTTTTACATTGGTTTAACCTCCACTGCAGTTTCACTCAGAATGAACAATCACAGACGCTCTGTCAAAACCTGTTCTTCTTGGCCCGTGGCCCAACATGCCAACCTTCACCATTCTGTTTTCGATACTTGTTTTGCTTTAATACTCATAGATGCCGTACTTCCTAATTCTCCTACCAGTACTCTCAGAGACAGAGAGATGGCAGCGATTGTTCTTCACAAGACACGCACCCCTCCGGGCTTAAACATCTCTCTTTAATAATTTAAAAACAAAAATCCTCCTGCATCTAGAAAGTTCATTTTTTTAAGTTCGTTTCTCTGGCTGCCAACTCAGCAGACTGCAAGGAAGGCACACAAGCCGTGTGACATACTAGACTTAGTCCTTGTTCTCCATCTACGGGGTCAAGAGCCCATCCTGGCTCGAAATATAGTAACTTCGTAATTTCTACAAAGTTCTACAGTGACTCAACAGTGTTCCACGTTGTCTTACAGTGCATCGTCGAACACTGTTTTTTTTAGAGTTTTTACGTGTTCCTTACTTTAAAATGTGGCACGTCTTTGTGCATTTTAAGTTATATATATAGCTTAACACATATATAGGATACAATATTTTCATTCCTTTAAAAAAATAAAACATATTTTAATTACATAGTATTTACAACGCCATTGTTCTTTCTCTTTTCATTATTACTATAGCTTTGCAATCTCTTTTACTTAACTGTATAATGATTCTTAATTTCTTTTTCTGTGTTTATAAGCAAATTCATATGATTCACACCTAAAATAATAAATAAATAAATAAATAAAAGTCATTGAATTAAGAGTAATTCATTATAAAATCGACGTTAATATTAATTTTATTTTATTAATTTTCTTTTATAATTCTTTTGCATAAAAATATCGTATGTAACTGGTTTATAAAATTATACATTTATTAAATTAGACTCACTTTGTTCGTTTCTTAAACATTTACCCCTACAATAAAGTATAATATTATAAGCCAATACATAATATACTATTATACAGTAAAGGTGTGCAATGCGATTGCAAATTTAAAAGATATTTCATTGAAATTCCTGCAGCAATACAAAAGAAAAAAAAATCAGGTACATACATTCAGGTTGATACGCAACTTCAAAAGTGTCCTTTCCATCCTTTTGTATAAAAAAATTATATTCTCATAAAAGCAGAAATAATTTTACTCTAAAGAATCGTTCCATTAACATCCTCACTTCTACCTCTGCAGAATTGCATTACGTAATTCTGAAAGAATAAAAATGAGAACTAGGGGAGAGGGAAAGAAGACAAAGATATAAGTGGAATTAAAATCAAGCAATACCGCGCGGTTCAAAGGAAACCGCTGGGAGAAAAAAAGAAAGGAAGAAGGAAACAATATGGCGACGAGGATATGAAGAGCATCTCTAGGACGCAGAAATAAAAACAAGGGAAGATTTATGTAGAGAGCAAGACGAAGGACTTTGCAGTTAGATCTGATGGAGAAGGGAGGAGTACAGAACGTTACAGAGATATTTGCAAGGTAAATTGAACTTTATGTGTTAGGGAGGGATCTGTGCTGATTAGTACAGACCTATCCACTCACCATCCAAAGGCCTTTCCACATCGCTCAATGTGCGATGGAGCGGAAATGTGTTCGATGCAGAAGTGACCTATGTCACAAAATAATGATCAAATATACAGAAATCTTGTCAGAGTAAATTTAAACATATATTCATTAACTATAAAAAATAACTAAAAAATATAAATGCTAGGTTTCGCTTCTTCACCCAAAATCACCATACTTTGAAATTTCAAATTGCACCCCTATCTTATACATAAATGCTAATGATTCAATTGTTACCACATCTTTAGTTTTCTATCGTTTTTTAACTATATTGTATTGGTGTATGAATGAACAATAAACATTTTTGTTAAGGGCAGTATAAAACACTTTTTTTGGATAGTATTGCAATTTTAATACTTAAAATATTACAAGTCGTTCATATTTAAAAAGGGATCAAGGTAATCCGATATCCTAGAAACTTTGAACGTGCCTCCTTAAGAACCAGTTCAGAAAAGTGCAATGAGCTAAAAATTGCGACATCAATATACAGAATATTTCAAAATATTTTCTGATGTGTTAGATATCTTGCAATTAAACATAAGTTACTATCTGGAAATGCTTCTGTTTCGACATAACGTAAAATCCAACTCTTCAATGACTTTATTATCGCCAATGGTTGTCTTTAATTGTGTTCCTGTTACCATAGATAAAGTTTAATTTGATTTGTTTCCAATGTATGCCACAAAAACCTCTATCAGATCTATTTATTCAGTTTCCGATCATTAAACATACTTCGGTTCTAAGACATACATTAGCTATGTTGTCGCAACCATATACCCGGCGCCTCCACCATATGTCGCGGCCCACAATGTACAGTCTACCAATTAAATATTATGTAATCATTCATCGTCTATGGCCCGGAGCAGAAGCATAGCTGCAACACTATCCAGAAGAATCCTATCCATTTCTAATAAAACTTAAATAAAAACAAGAGGATAATGAACCATAGCATGCTATACAACTATAATAACGTCCTCTCTCTTAAGACTTCCACACTCATCTCTCTCTTTAGACTGTTAAACAGCACGCATCTTCATTTTGCGCATGTGCAAACTCTAACTTCGCTTACGTACTCCTTTCCAACTGTCATTTTTAATTCCCAACGTTTCAGCGCTACAATATTTTTTCCCACATATTGTTATTCCCCGATATGCAATGTAAATATGATACGGCGGATTTATGTAAAGCCGTTACATGGCATCAGCATCATGCCTTACAGTATTTTCATGAAAGAGCAACGTTTTCGAGATCGTTACCAGTTACAGATAAATAAAACAGATTCAGGAGCAAATCAAACTGTTGGAATATTAAGATTAATCTTTTTCTACATTCCACGAGGTGCTTTGTCAGGGGTGAAGTGTCCTTAAGGCTGTAAAGGAGTCTATCCAAAAATTAGTATGATGTTTGTATTTATTAATACTGAGACACGTCCTTATTTGATCTATTGCGCTGTCTGTGACGTAGACAGCCGATCACCAATAATACAATCGAAGACTCAGATTGTCATGCGCAATCCCAGCAATGATTTTCTTGCCACTGCCAGGGAGAGGTGAGGGGGATGCTTAATTGAGCTACAGTTTCCGTTATAGGCAAGCCTTTGTCTTAATCCGTGCTTGATCTTTTATGGGATCTTGTAGAACCTAAAGCCCAAAGAAAAGGACCAGAATGTAGTAAATATAATTTAAAATGTATTATTTTGCTATGTTAGTTATATTGTGGTAATATGGAATGATGAAATTGTTTTATTTTAACTGTAAATACAGTTTACTGTGACTACTTGTTTGTAAAACTAATTCTACAACTCTCTTAGTCATATTTTATTTTACGCGGGACCGCAGCTATATGATAGATTGGTACCTCTTCACGTTTTTCCCTCCTTTCTGCGTAATTGTTAACTGTAGTGGAACGCGCGGTATCTTACTAGTGTTATAGAGCAAGAAACGGTAAAAAGTTCAGTAAAACTTAAAAAATTCATTTCAATAGTAATTTATGTATATGTACTGAAAAGTACTGGAGGATTGAGCTGGTATACAAACAGATTTGACGGTGAGTCATGGAACAAGAATATTTTTAATATTACATGTTAATAAACACTTTATTCATAGACACAATGCCATAATTTGAACATGAAACTTTTATTATAATATTACAGAAATATTTCGGGTTGTATTTAACACACACTATATTTTCTATTACTTTTGAAACCCTATGTATCAGCCTACCCTATGCAAAAAGCCACCACATACACTTCACTGAAGATTCACAATGTATGTACTTATGAACATGGAACTGGTCAAGACTAAAAAAGCTGTGTTACATTAATATCGATATTGATTTTTAAAAACGTAATAGCACACATGCTAAATAATCTCATAGATGTAACAAAATGATTTAAGAGCGGTACATTTCAAACAATAGTGATATTTTGCCATATTAAATATGTTATGATTGAATACTGTTTGAATATTATGCATTATTCATGTGCTTTCCTCAACTGAATAATAGATCTTGTTGCATATAAGCTTCTTTTGGATATCAAGATAAATTTGCAATTGGCCTATGGGGATTCTCTTTTGTCCAGTGTTTATATTAAGTATTTGCACTTCATAATGAAGTAGTCTTGACTTTTAAAGTAAAGGTTCATAAGAAAAAGTAGATACTCAACATAGGTAGTGTTCATGTTTCAGTTTTCGAAATAAATATCTACGAGGTGTTCTATTATTTGCACCACATACTAAAACTGTGTAGGTTTTCACCTGAGTTTCCCCAGAACATTAAATTATATTTCATCGAAGAGAAGTATAACAATAAGCGGACCGTGAAGTAGCTCTTGAAGCAAAAGGTGTACATTGTAGTATTCCTCATGACGCTTCAGCAGCAAGAACGTTACCTGTTGCTCTAACACTTTTCTAGGTATGATAAAAAAAACTATATTTCTCTTTTCAATATAGTTATCCTTTATTTCAATACACTTCTCACATTTTTGAATTAATATTTCACTCCCCCCCAAATAGTCAGGAATCTTGTCTGCAAAATAGGATAAACAGCATCCATCACTTCTTCGCCACACTAAAAATACCTTCCTCGAAGGTCCTTCTTGAGTTTTGAGAAGAGGAAATAGTCACTGGGAGCAAGATCTGGGCTGTAGGCCGAATGGTCGATCTCCTAAAACCACATTTTTTCACAGCTTCCTTTGCAACAAGAGCTGTGCGCACAGGCATGTTGTCGTGAGGGAGGTGTACACCATCACTCAGCTTTCCTCGCCTTTCCTCTTTGATGGAAGTACATAGTCTGTGCAGTAGGCCAGCAAAATACTCCCTATTTACTGTGGTGATCCTCTCCTTGAAGTCAATAAAGAGTATTCCTTCATGGTTCCAAAAAAATTGTGGCCATAAGTGACCCTTGGTCTTTAGAGGCGGTGCTTTGTCAGGTTTTGGCCACTCCATTCATTCTCTTTTGCACAAGGATCATGGTAGAGGACCATAGTTTCATCTCCTGTAACAATGGTTTGAGAACTTCTGTCTCGTTGCCATGGCAGAGATCCAAAAATGCCTAACAACCCGTTGCTGCTTTTGGACTGAAGAAAGAAGTCTAGGCACTAACCTTATTCACGTTTAAATGTTCATGAATAATTCAAAGGACTGTTGTTTTAAAAAGACGCAACCTTGCTAATATTTCTGTAACTTTGAGCCGCCGGTCTTCCATTATTCCTCCTTCCACAAGAGCGAGTTTTCAGGTGTGAGCAACTTCAAGGGCCCACCTGTATGCTCTTCATCTTCAATGCTTTCTCGACCCATTCGAAAAAGTTTGTCCCATTCTTTTGCGGTAGAATATGAGGGGGATGCTTCCTCATATACCCGTTCAATCGCTGTTTAATTTCACTTGGAGTAAGTCCTCCTATGTGAAGAACTTAATAACAGTTCGAAACTCCATTTTGAATATGCCACAATTTTCTGCACATAGCCTTCTTTCTGCAAGTATATCTGAACTGAACACAGCGGAGCGGAAGTTATAGCTGCAATTATTTGCTTAACAGATAAGATATAACACCTGATAAGGGTTTTGTGAAGGCCATAAATTAGTTTGAGATATAGATCAGTTGAATCCAAATATTAAAGAACTGTTTTTTAACTGAACAAGTACAAAACGAAAGTGTGAGTCAGAAATTAGATAAATTCATTAAGTTCACAGCTTTTACTGACTGTAAGTATTGGAGTACCAGAAATGTATGTTTGTGGAAGTGTTTTTGTATTCATTCACTATATTTCAATCTTAACAAAATTAATTAAGTAAATAAAACGCTAGTACTGTTATAATATAGATAAATTCTTATTTTTGACCGTTCTATCATAGAATTACGCATTTCTTTTGTAAAATTTGCTTACTGGTACATCCAATATCCTGCGTTGCATGCAATATGTAAATATATAAGGTTTAGAACCTCAGTCCCAGATGATTACCCTAACAATTACTTTTTGCTAACAGTATCTATTTAAAATTAACGACGGGCCTGTTTTTTCTAGACGCATGTTATGGACAGGCACGGTCTGTTTTTATAGATATGGCGCTTTCTATATCCGCACTAAAGAAATTAGAGCAAAACTCAGGATTGAGAAGTGGGATAACTTACCAATAGAGATAAGGGGGAACAAGTTGGTGAATATGAAAACAAGGCAGAAAAAACTTGAGTTTTAATATTATTTAGGTAAAGAAAATAGTTGAAGAAAATAAACAAGAAATGAGGAACCAAATTGGGTAGAAACAAAATTTAAGTTTTATTTTTTATTGAGTTAATTTTGTAGATGTAAGTTGCCTGATAGTTGAGTAACTGCAAGGTTGAAACTATTTGGGCCACTTGGTTACACAGAAACTCGGGTAGATTTACTAGAATGACTATGGTTGTATTTTATTGTATGACTGGGTGATTGAAAAGAGTACTGTGGAAGATGATTGTATTATTAAGTGCAAATAAATCTAATTCAATTCATATACGCATCAATCACTTTTGGAATGGCACGAATCGCATTGCGGTTGTGTGTGTCCGCAATCAATAGAAGATTTTTGTAAATAAACTGCTTGCTATTAAAAGTGCAACGTCCATTAAATAAGCATTAAATCGACTACACATTTTCTTAGAAGGAACGAGCAGGACCGGTGAAAATACAACAGCAATACCAGCAGGTGTCTGAATTTGATCAAGGGAGTATTGGGGCTCTCCGAGAGTGCGGGTTGTCGTAATGAAAAATTGGTAGTCGTGGGATTGAATGCGTCCACAGCGGAACGAATATGATATTAGTGGATAAAGGCAGGACGAACACACAGACTGTCCTGCAAAACAACCAAATGAGTGCACAAAAGATCATTTTCGCATGAGCATTGTATACAATGCGTTTCAATTTTTAATGGCCAGCAGTGTATTTGGGTTGGAATTGAAGCACTGAGGCCCAAAAAGCACAAGTATGCGTTTTAGTGTACACGTAAAAGTTGTGAAACTTACAATAAAAAATAACAACCGAAATAGGCACACAATTCACAAGACCCTCGGTAAGTGCTGATTGAAAAACACTCACTGTATGGGAACAGTGTAATCAGATGAACCTATTATGGCCACCTGGGTCACCCGACCTAACCTCTTGCAATTTTTTTTGCGGGCTTGCGTGTAGAACCTGGTTTTTCTGTTGTCTTTTTTCAATTGTAATGCATGTAAAGAAAACTTTTAGAGTTGCATTATGCACTAAAACACTCATGTAGTCCAAAACGATAAGGGTTCATTTTTAGGTGTTTTCTTAACATACGCCAAATTGTGGGTTGCGGTATGCCCAGTTCTGTGCTAACCTTTGCAGATTTCCTATTGCTCCTCCAACACAGAGGAAACACAAGCACTCGGTCTCCACAAACTGCGCATACCAAGTGTCACAGGGAAGATCTTTTCTAAATTCCATGCTGGGCAATTGCAATGAATCGAATTGATTGTAATAGAGAGTGTAAAACTCCTTCTCTTTACTGTTTCCCGCCTTATTGCAAACGCTGGCACCTGACGGCAATAAATGTGACTACGAAATGGCGCGTAGCCAAGAATAAAACTTTGAGAGTTTCTCTAGCCATCCGTGTAGCGATAAAAGGATCATGTTCAATTCAATAACAACAAAAAAATTCATAAAAACCTGACTATCATTTTGAAAATTTCTGGATAGAAGACATTTTCGTAAGTGAACAAGGCACTGTGCAGAAGCGGACATAGACTAGTTCAGGCTTCAACAGTGGGATTTTTGAGGGGATAATGTGTCTTGAGTGGGCTATAGAATCTACCACCAAACGGCCCAGATAACACAAAAGCTACAAGGGATTATAGCGCACTAGCGGTAAATGACCCGCTCAAGGCTACGTTTATCAGCTGTGTTATACTGCGTCAGTTGCTGCCTTCTGTTCGAGCTGTAAAGACTAGAGTTTGTTCATTGTGTATCTCAAAAGCGAAAGTTTATTTAAGACATTTAAGTTGTGTGTTAATTACATTAGATTGTTTTTATTAGTCCACTGAAATGCCTACCGAAAAATTCACGTGTGAATAAAGAATTTTTATGTACCAAATCATGTAAACCGGTGTGTAGAAACATTCAGAATAAATTTCCTGCTATTCCAGTTGCAGGTAGAGAAACTGTTAGATGTTTAGTTAATACGTTTAGGATAACGAGACCGCTAAACGCTAAAACTAAGAAACGAAAAAGAAATTTTTCTAATGGAAGGAAAATATTGACGAAATTGGTGCATCATTCCAACAGTCTAAGACGTGTTGCACAGGAAATGGGCGTTTCAAAAACCTCTGTTCATAGAACTGCTAAACTTTTAAAATTGAAACTCTACAGTGTGACTATAGTTCAATAATTACAACGTCGTGACGACGAAAAATGAATAAATTCCTGTAATTGGATTTTACAAAATATCGTTTACATTTAATACTTTTCTCAGATGATGTATGTTTTCATTTAAATAGGAACTATCCCCACACCATAGACAAATTTAAGGGCATAAATTATGATCATTACGCAAATTGTGGATTTTTTGTATTTAAGAAGCTCTTTAATATCTCAGGTCATCAGCGTCCCATTCAATTCAGAGCGTGAAACGGCCGACAAATTTTGCTCAGAGGCCTCCTCTTTCAAACTTGATGTTCATTTACATGCCGTAAATCTACGACTTGGGACCTACGGCTTTACTTCCCTTCCGAAGGAAGCTATACTTAGGATTTTTACGCCTGAAAAAAAATCATTGAATCTGAGATTTGGAATTTAAGAGGAAAGTATGGCTTTTCACTACACCACCAGGTCGGCCATTACGTAAGGGGAACTTATACTTGCGAATGGAAATATCCAAAGACACCAGGAATATCTGAATGCAGATGACCAATACTAATGACAAGGTTAATAGTCATAGTGAATATTACTGACACTCATGAGTAAGTAACACGCGATCTGGGCCCGGAACGCTCTGTAAACCTGGTTTGGGAAGTTAGAGAAATGATGGAGGTAAGACTGTATAGGATCTTTAGATAAAAGACGATGCGTTCTATGTCGTAAAGCTGATAAGCAAAGATAATGTAAATGAAATGAGTTAAGTTTTCGAGGGTAGATGCTGTCGACGAAAGTCAGACGCACGGCAGAAAGCTCTCTGAACTGCCTGCAGATATTTGCGCTACATATTTCGTACCTCCGGAGCAATTCATTTGCTTGCTGAAAGAAGATTCGTTCTCAAAGCAGCAGGCATTTAGTTTGTTGTCTCTTCAGGCCTATTCAGCGAGCTAGCTCTGATGTTCGGTTCTGTGAAACATAATGAACCTCAGAGCAGCAGTAGTCAAACACATGCACCAGCGAAAACTCGCGGGAATATATATTCACAAAAAATGTTTCATATAGTTTTGAGGACACTCCTTGAGGGCGGTGCAGCTTTCAGAGGAAAGTTAATTAAAACCTTTCTTTTTCAACCAGCAGACCCAAAAGGATTACAGAAAGAAAAATAATGATTTGGTCATCCATGTACGTGTATTACTGCAGGCACTCGTGTCAGATTATATGAATAGAAAAACGTAAAAAGAAGGCATGTAATGAATGTTTAAAAGATAGAGACATACATGTAGGAAAATAGCCAGCAAGATTGTATGACAGAAAGGAAAAACGTAAGGTAACATAAATACAGAGTGTACCATAAGTCGCGATAAATCTACTTTATTTTATAAATAATACAGATATTGGCATTTGTTTATTATGTGCGATTGTTGCGCACATTTTGCTCTTGTCTGATATCGCCTTCCCCATTCTCCTCAACTAGTAAGTAACTCATGATGGTTCGCCATATTATAATTACTTTTTTTTTTCAATAGTGTTTAACCCCCGTTTTTACTACTGAGGCATCACAGGTGGTGATACTGATGATACATGAGGTGAAATGATAAACTGGGAAAGGATTTCCTTTAAGGAAGAAAGCGTTCCAAGCATAAGTTTAAGCTATTTCCCCGGCATTTACCATTTATGAGGACTGAGGAAAACCTGAATAGAAACCTCAATCAGGAGGACATTCTGGTGGGAATCGAACCCCAGACTTCTCGCTCATGATTCCGCGTCTTAACGACCTCGGCCATCCGTGGCGGTGATAATGATTCGCTCTTCACTTATTGAAAGCTTTATGTATGTTATGACGGAGCAGAACGGCTTTCTCCCACATGGAGAGTCATCTCCGATACAGCGTGGGCTATACTTTTTTTTTTTAAACATTCTCCTCAAATTCTTAAGTCCGGAGATGTAACCTTAAAGTTAATATTGCAATTGCATTGATTTTGATTTATTCATGGGCTCTCTTTAACATCTCAGGTCATTAACGTCCCATTCAATTCAGGGCGTGAAACGACCTATAACTTTTGCTCAGAGGACTCCTCTTTCAGGCTTGAGGTTCTTTTACGTACAGTAAATCTACGACATGGGACCTACGACGTTACTTCTCTTCCGAAGGAAGCCATACTTAGGGCTTTTACGCTCGAAAAAATCCATCGACTTTGGCCGGGATTGAACAACGACCTTGGTTCTACGAGCTTACCATTAGATTACCAGTAGTCTATATTATAATGTAGTAAAATGTATGTAGCAATATTGGTAAAAAGTTGCTCTTTGTAATGCCATTAATGAGTAGGAAACTTTGATTTATGAATCAATGAATAAAATTTAATGGTAATTTTGGGTAGCATTCGCATTTTTTATCTGCTATTTGAGATGGAGTATTTTATTAAACGCTTGTTGTTTCCAAATATTTAATAAATTTATTTTATAAATATTGTTGATTTTCATGGTGTACAGCTTTGCTATTTTAAAGATCAAATTATTCGAAGTAGGTATGCATTATATTTACAATTATTATTGATTAATAAATAATGTTGGAGTCAATCTTATTCGTGTAGTCAATTTATTTTTCTATTGCCATAATCTTAGGGTTTTTCTTCTTGTACATTTCCTTCACACTTCACATGAAGCGTTTGCGGCAGGTTGGCGAATCTTGAATATTGGGTTATAAATCCATCACATGAATAACATAACATGTTAGTAAGCAAACATGAGCTCGTCGTTATCGTAAAACAAGTGAATAAGTAGGTCTTGGTGGTCTAGCCATACTTGCCTCGTAGACCCAAGATCGCGGGTTCAATCCCGGCCAGGATCAATGGATTTTTTTCGGGCGTAAAAATCTTAAGCATGGCTTCCTTCGGAAGGGAAGTAAAGCTCTGGGTCCCGTATCAAGATTTGCATAATGTGACAGAACCTCAAGCCTGAAAAAAGAGGCTTCTGAGCAAAATTTATCGGCTGTTTTACGCCCTGAATAGAATGGGATGCTGATGATCCAAGATATTAAATAAATCAAGTAAATAACTTTTTTTTCTTCCCATAGGCGCTACAGTCCGCGGTTGGGCTTGGCCTGGAACCTCTGCTTCCTCTACCTCCATCTTACGATTTCATTGATGAGGGCAGTACTGCAGAACGCAACTTCTCCATCAGACAGCTTGCCGTTGCTCTCTGAGGCTGGGTGGAGCCCGTTTCAGACCTTCCTAACTTAGAAAAATTCTTAAGTAGGTAGCCAGGTAGCGGGAATCGAACCCCTACCTTTCGGCTAACAGACAACAACGCTAACTACTAGACCAAGGGAGCAGTCAAACAAATAAACAATGAATATGGCGTTATGTTCGGCGAGAGGTTGTGCAGAGAAGACATTTCGTGATGCATCTGAGGGCTTGTTTCACTCACTCTGTGCTTATAAGGCGTTTGTCAGGAGTTTTCTTTCATATGAGAGAGAAAATCGTTTATGAATTTTCATGAATAGGCACTTTCTAGCTAACTAAGCGATACCCTAAACTTTAAAGTATAACAATTTTAAAATATTAAAAAATAATAAAATATTTTAAATAAAAGTTTTTTTTTTTTCATATTTCACAGATTTATTTTAGTTTTTTAATGGAAATAAAAAAAATACTTTTACACGACGCAGTGTTTCTGATATGTGTCATAGTTTTGAAGGAAAAAAAAGTTATTTTCAATGGGCTTATCAGATTCCAGTACAAAAACTGTATATCCAATTATTTATTTAAATTAAACTGGGCACAAAACAAAACTCAGTTTTGTAGACATGATAACTTTCTATATATCGTTGAATTTGTGAATAATATTTACAATATCATTCTGTTGTTATCAACAAAAGACATAGCAGAAAGAGCTGCCAGAATGAAGTGGATGTGAGGAGGCCATATAGCGAGGATGTAGGACGACAGATGGACGTATAAGACCAACATGTTGAACACACACTTAACAGACCAAGACGGAGATTGGAAGAGTTCTACGCTACACAAGCAGATCGACAATGGTCCAGAATAGCAAGATACAGGAATACATGGAAAACCATCTAAAGTAAACTTCGCTACGAGTGAAATCTGATGAACAAAAGTGCAACAAAATGTAGAATACAGACTGTACACAACCCTAATGCGAATTGGCTCACCGCATTAGGAAATAAGAACTACCTCTAATAGGAGGCCTATGCCCTTAATACGAATAATCCGTCTTTTTTATTATTATTATTATTATTATTATTATTTACAGTTTTTATTTTAGATTCATTAATCAAAACCTTCCTGATCCCTTCCTTCTGCTTTTCTCGAACCTTTGCAAGTTTTGGGACAGTCTGACTGGACTTTTTCTTTTTTCTGCTTTTCCATTCTATATCGAGTTCTGCACTATCACATCGACAAGGAGTCTCCCTCATTGTGAGATCTGTCACGTTTAGTGATCTTGAGATTTTTTTTCACGGACATTTTAATCAAATTCACTGCGCAGTGATTCATTAACATTGCAGGGCATGGCTAATGAGTTATGTGACAAAAGGGAACTGAGGCAAATCTTTGTTATACAGGGTCCCTTTTTGAACAATTACTATTTGGGTTTTCACAAAGCATAAAACAACAAAAAAAAAGTTCTATGCAGCCAGACCTTCTAGTAGAAAATAAATAGCTACACCATCTGTCAAAGTTTAGAGAATCTTGACAATACCCTTTCAGTCTTCTAGAGTTTGTTTTTAAACTATTTTCAAATTAGAATTAAAAAGTTTTGCGAATGTAAACCATTTCTGCAGCAATATTTTGTAACGTTTTTATGATATTAGGATAGAATACTCACTTAAAACTTTGTGAAAGCTTCCACTAATTCAAATATTTAAATGCCTTGCTCCGGGTCCTCAATCTACCGTAATAAGATAAGGAACTTGGGTTTGAGCAACAGTTTGCTACGCTTCACATTTCAGGAATATAGTCACGGTAGTGTACGCTCTACAGGATGAAGCATCGTCGATCGTAGCAGCTAGGAAACTTCTCGAATCTACGGAAGTGAAAATGTATTTAAATACCTTTGTAACCAAGATGAAATTCTTGCTAGAAGTGTTTACTCGACTACAAGAAGAAGAACAGCCTTTGACGAGGTCAATGAAAATTGCGAAAGGATATGTTCTAGAGGAGAATTATTTATTGTTAAGGGAAAGGTGTAAGAACTTATTTTCTCAGAAGTATAATTTGGATAACATTAGGAGCATTTAAAATTTTCTACAAGATGACAATTCACAGTCGTTTAAATTGACTCTTATAATGGGTGTACACAAATTAAGTAAGTCCTGGTGGTGTAGTGGTAACCATACTTGCATCCTAAACCCGAAATCGCGGGTTCAAACCAGGCCAGGATCGATGGATTTTTTCGGGCGTAAAAATCCCAAGTATGGCTTCCTTCGGAGGGGAAGTAAAGCCGTGAGTCCGTGTCATACATTTTTTGCACAAAAAAGAACCTCAAGCCTGAAAGAAGAGGCCTCGGAGCAAAATTTGTTGGCCGTTTCACGCCCTGAATTGAATGGGACGCTGAATGACCTGAGATGTTAAAAAGCGTCCATAAATAAACCAAATCAATCAATACACAAAGTATACTAGTACATTTCAGGTGTATTGTAGATGTAAAGGTTGTACTTGCTGAAATCGGGGCATTGGCTTAGTGATTATTGCTCAACGTATGTTACAGATGACTGAAAGTGCATGTTAAGTATGCTAGAGTAACCATTGTAACGTGAGATTGCCAGGGTCGTCTTATGGTGAGATTCGAACGAAATTTGATCGCCGATTCCATAACCTTGACCTTACAGACAAAACAATTAAACTGTTGGTGAACAAATTCAAGCTCACTGGGACTGTTAATAACGAGCCCGGACAAGGCCGTCCATCAACTTCTGATGACCAAATGGGAGCCATTAGAACATCCTTTGAGCGCGGCCAAAATCGGTGCGGCGTTTATCGTGATCGACGGTGCATAAAGTGATGCGTTACACGCTGAAGAAAAAGCTGTACCATCTGTAGGTTCTTCACCATTTACATGGTAAGGATTTGACAGAGCGTGTGCGTGGGTTTGATTGCAGCAAATGAAGATCGCAACATGCCTTATTTAGCGATGAGGCAACCTTCCACATTCGTGGAAAGGTAACAGACAAAATTGCATTATCTGGGCTGACACACCACCAGTAGAGCATTTGGAATTCCAGCGAGACTTTCCCAAAGTTAATGTGTGGATGGGAATAATCATTGGCAAAATTTACGAACTATTCTTTTTAACCGAAAATAGCATAATTAGGGTAACATGGGGAGATTTCTGTTACCGTACTTTGTATAGGATGAACGCCTGAACACTGTCTACTTACAGCAGGACGGGGCAGCATGCTATTATGTCATAGATGTTCGCATTTTTTGGATGTATTGGATAATCTGGGCGACACGTTCTCCTGAACTCACATTAATGGGCTCCTTGTGTAGGAATTTATCAAGGGACTGTTTTCCGCCGATACACTCCCGAGATCGAACTAGACAAGCTATGGCAACCCTAACACCACGAACACTTCAGAAAGTCTTTCGTGTCACAGTCGACAGATGGGAAGTATATCGCGATAAGAATGGTGCTCAAGTTGAACGCAACATGTGATAAGAGTATATCGGTGAACATTAACAATTCAGTCATCATTTCAACAATATCTATAATTAATTACTGGACACCCTGTATGTACTTCAGATTTACCTCAATAATCTAAATGGATGTTGGGAGGTATCTTTGTTAGTATGTAAATTGCATTATCTAATGGAAGACATAACTTTACCATAGAAAGGTTTTTAAAACATTGGTTGGTAATAATACTTGTGTAAGCCTAATATACACGGTATCGCCTTATGACTTTCCGGAATAGTCAACCCTCGTTACGCTGTAACGGTTGGGTAAAAGTAACAGCTGATTTAACAACAGTCAGTATCTCTAAGAAGTGTCACAGATATTTCGTACACATATTTTCTTTCAAAGTTGTTCCCTTTATTTGACTAACTGCCAATGCTTAAATATTTTACTCACATAAACTAACACTAAATTCGGCAGTTCAGACTCACTAACAGAATTTAAGTAATTGAACAAAATAAAAAGACAATAATAACTGTGTATAAATTGGATATTAGCTTTGTAGTTTATTCGGTAATGGAAATAATACATAAAATTAAAAAAAAAACATAAAGTTTTATTTAATCCGTCCCTAAAACCCCTGCAAGATGCAACTAATGAGAGTACATAAGGATAAAACTACAAAAAAAAAAAAAAAAAAAAAAATACAATGTGTCTGGGCCACCGTTATTATGCTTTTGTGTGTTATCTTAGTTACCAGCCTGTTTTAAGGCTGAACTTTGTGTCTCTGGTTATTAGAATGACCTAAGAAAAGCCACAGAGAAGTGACATAGTCGCGTACTCGCTGGGAGAGATATTTTAAGTTACTCCGAGGGCCTTCCTTAGGGAGCTTTCTGTCTACAGTTTAGTAGTAACGTCCTTTAGGAACGTTATATCTTCCAAAAACGCCAGACAGTGTTGCTCGATCCATACTGTAGCCATTAAACGCTGTTTAATTATTTAAACAATATCATATCCACCTCTTTCTTTACAGCCCAAATGTCTCCGTCTAGTGAAAACATTACAATTAACAAAAGCAAAATATTCCTTTATATAATACATTCTTAGTAATGGAAGGATATATGGTGTTTTAGTTAACACTGTAGACAACAAGGATACTTAATCGGTTATCGAATCTATTCAGCAACCTTAGTCCATTACTCAACAATCAATAAAAATCACCAAACAAATTAAACTGTACTTATAGGTGAAGCACTCGAGGAAAATCGTGAGAGATTAATACTCGTAGCAAAGTTAATATAACAAAAGAAGTCACAATGAAGTCTATATACATATATAATATACTTTTTCGACCCCATATATTCATAGTTTAATATGAAAATGCATACTTATATTATTCACACGTTTCTCAAAAACACTGGAATTTTCAAATGATAATAAAATACTAACAATTTTACTGTAACACTAACGTATATAATTGCTGTGATATGACTGACTTATTTAAAGCTAAAGCGAAAATAAATAAAAATTTAAAATGATCATATCAAATCACCTTATCTTCAGGAATATTTATAAATTAAAAAAGTTGTGTATGATAAGAAAGACAACTAAATTTAATGTTAGCAGAATAAATGTAAAGATATCACCAGTAAATAATAAACAAATAAATTTTTAAAAAATTTTATAGCGTGCACAGTTAAATATTACCTTATATAAAAATACTAAATATGATGAAGTCACCTCCAACAGAAAACGAGGGTGTTACGAGAAATTATAGCAACAGCTGGGCATTCATTGCAGTTACAACATTTTTTTACAATTTCACAATGAGAAGAGCCGATTTACTGACTCGCGCCAAGAACGCAAATGTCATACAGCATTGTTTTCCCATACCGATTTCATTTCAGCAGTTTTAATTTGTAGTGATTAGTAAACATACATTTTATGGTCATTCATTTTTCTATTTTATTTGGAAATGTCAAATGGAATATATGCAAATTATCCATACTAAATAAAATTTTTAAACAGTTAATTCTGCTAGTTCTGCATTTTCACACAATCAGTTCCAAAATTGCACTGATAGTCTTATGCCAGTTAAGTTTTTATGATACTGTGAAAATTACTACTATATTTTATGACGATGTGGATAATATCGAAAACTTGAAATATTATTAACATTGATAACAGCTAGTTATACAAATATCTTTTTCTATTTGTATTTCTCTACTGTTATACTTTTTCCTAGATAAGATACTAACTTTAGGATTGAGGTTAGGTTAGCCCTCTACATTGACTTGACCGCTACGAGTGGCTGAGATCGTTCAGGCGCGGACTCGTGAGCGGAAGGTCTGCGGTTAGAATCCCACCAGGATCGTCATTGCTGACTGAGACTTATTCCAGGTTTTCCTCAGTCTTCATAAATGGTAAATGTCGGGAATGCACCCTAAACTTAGGCCTGGAACGTTTCCTTCCTTAAAATATTCCTTTCCCAACATATAATTTCATTTCACGTATCATCAGTGTCCACCGCCTGTGGTGCCTCAGTAGTAAAAAATGGGCGTTCAAAATAATTTAAAAAAAAATATGCATTGGCTTGACAACTTTGAGGCTTCAACCACCTATAAGCCCAACTAAAATTTATATTCCGTTTTTCTCTCGCTCTGTATCCCCGGTTTTTTTATATTATTATTATTACAATCTGACACAGCTGGTTTCTGATATGCGGAAAGACGTAAGTGGCACTCTCTAACCCGTGGTCGCGGCTTCTCGCGAAGGTCGATTAAGCAAGTGTTCGCTGTCTTTGGCATTGGTGTGATGCATCTGTCTGTACTGTTATTACGAGATGGCCAACAATAACCATGCATTTGTATTGTGAGTAATGCAGTTCGTGCAGTACAAAGTAAACCGGTATACAGTGAAAGAACGAAGGTGCGGTCGATGACGGAGTGTCAAAATACACTTTATTGCACAGTTAGGAGTTCTGGAAAAATAACAAAATTCTGCATTTAATATCTGATGAACAAAAACCCAAGAGTAAATAGTTTGATGTTTACAAAGGATAAAATTGCAAACTATCAAAAACAGCGGTACAGTATATGGTATTATGAATGCTGTTAAAGAGTTTTAACCTTCTCGAAGATAATCGGTTACAGTTATTGGTTTCAGATGGTCAAAGCACACCCAGAAGAACTTCGGACTACAGGTGGTGCTCTAACGAGCTGTGATTCCACCCAAGTGAGCACGTTAACTTCCAGTATACCCCCATTTGGCGTTTTGAAAATGCTCACACCATGCTTGAAACACAACTGTGAGTGAGGTGTGGTCTAGGGCAATTATTGGCCTACTTTCTTCCAAATAATGATGCTTATGAAAGTCTTCCATGCTTTTTAATTGAACGATGGTGCAATATTCCATCTATACAATAGATCTCTTCTTTAAAGATAATGTCATTTAAAGAGACGTGCTGAAAGATTTCCCTTTCCGAATGTATCGCAACAAATTACAAAACCTCGTAAAACTTAGGAAAAAATGCGACAATGAACTGTAACTCCCGATATATTGTTGAGTACTTTCCGTAAGACGGAGAGCTGTTCACAGACATTCCACTTTCAACACCTTGATAAAACATTTTTTCACTCGTAGACCAAAGTATTTCCATGCCAAAACGTCACTAAATTATGCACATTTAAGGGAAAATCCGAGACAGAAAGCGAATGAAACGTCGCATTCAACAATAACTTCAAGCTGAGTAAGTCTAGATCACTGAGCACAGTAAAAGAGATAAAACCCCCTTTCCATGCTAGGATTGAATCCCATACCATTCTGTAAGCTTAACACCTTCACTATTCAGCAAGATGTTAAGATTTTACCTGTTAATAATAAGGCAAGGGAGTGCGGCGATGTCCATTGTTGCACAAACAGATACGTACACGTTTAATCAGCTGTGTAAATGTATGACAGCTGTCAGCTTCCATGCCTTAGGTATATTTGCAATGCACTAGAACATACATTAGTTTCTGGCTTGGCATAACGCACCAGCATCTTTTTCTTATTTCACTTACCTAAGTTTACGAAAATACAACCTCACATTATGATGTGATCACAAGTTTTTTACCTCTTTTACTTTATTGTATTTCATTGCAGCTTTTTTATTTATTTATTTTAATTTACGCCTCTTATAGTAACGAAGACCTCAACAAACGGTGGATTTGATGATACTTGATGAAATAAATGTGAAAGTAAACGAATCCACAACGCTTAAACTTACCTAGTATTCGCCTTTTCAGAGTAAGGAAAACCTCCGGAAAGAACCTTACCTAGGCACCTCACTTTACGGATTCAAATCAGCGACCTCCGGATCTCCACGCTGACCACAAGACCACATACAAAATGATCGCAGTTCTTATCCTGAAAGGCATTATGTGTATATTAATTCCGCATAGAAGGTTTGACAATACTTTTTTTCTTTAATTCAATACTTTACCCAATAGGCGAAAAATTGCAATTGCTTAATATGATTGACCAAGTCTCCTAATATCTAATTTATTTTCTCCGCCATTTGAGAAAAAGGATAACAGTTAAAGACACCTTTAATATCAATAATCTAAGGCCACATTTCATTGTTTTTTACAAAGATGAAGTTTGTCTTCTAGAAAAACGCAGCTACCATATTTAATATATATTCTGGTTTATCATAAGAAAATATGTTAAAATTAAAACAGACATTTGGAAATTTTAAAGTTACCTTTATAGCATTTAATTTAGTCAGTCATGTTGTTTTCCGCTTTTATATTTAGTTATATATTTTAATAACTAAATAGTATTATATTTTAGAAATATATGAGTATCTTAGAGCACAAATGTAAAAACTATAGTTATTTGTTTTAATAATTTGAAAGTTTGCAATATGTTTATTTTTCATTGGCTTATAACCTTCAAGATAAAAATCATGTTTTTAGTCGATTGTACAGTAATCTCAACAATTTTGAGCAACCAAATAGAGCTGGACAAATTTAATGTATATAAATACTTTTCGTAGCATTATTCCCACTATCCGAACAACTAAATTTATAAGACTAATTTTGAAACAATAACCTCAGCCATGTGACCCAAGTATTTTCACTTAATTAAGTTTAAGTATACAATCTATAGATCAAGATTAAGGACAGAATGAATACTGAGAATTGCATCAATACAAAACGAAACCCTTCTGTTTTGTAGGACATATTTTCAAACATCTAACGATTTTTAAATACATTTTGCTTTCATGTGGATAGAAATTTAGTATTAATAAAAGTACTTCAAGCGTTGTAAAAATGTCAACATTTTTAATTTCAGATACGCCTCTGGACATGGAAATTCCTTTACTCTCTCTCAGGACGTGAAACGTAATATAATCTTTAAAGACTGATATTATACATTTTAAAATATTAAAACTTTGTCCCTCAAGCCAGAGCGTATTGATGCAAGACGATTGAGTTTAATATTATGATGGACCCCCTTTAGCGGCAATACGCGGAGACATGCGACGACGCATTCCTTCATAGAGATGCTGAACGGTGTCCTGAGGCACATTCCAGTCTTTCTTCCTGCTGCTACACACGCCGAACTTCCAATATAACGGACGATGGAGATGATGTCGTTCTGTTGCATGCTAAACGTTCTCTTATAGGAGACAAATCCAGTGAGTCGCTGGACAAGGAATGTGTCAACAACCCGTAGAGCTTGTTTGGTGATATGAGCTGAATGGGGACGGGTGTTATGCTGTCGTAAAATGTAATTTAATGAAAATGCTTGGACAAAATGGTGGGGGAAAGGATCGCAGAATCTCTTTGGCATATTTCTCTGCTCTTTGTACTCCTTCAGCAAGCATTAGTAGACCGAGAGTCTTAACTCATCGAATTGTATGTACCTCATCCGCAACACCTGTTTCAGGAGGGTATGGCGGGCGTTCGCGAATCAGTGAACATAGGACATAGCATACCGGGTGTAACAAAAGATAAGCCCAAACTTTCAAGATACATTCTCCACGCATAGAAGAAAGAAAGAATGGTATATGGACATGAGTCAAAAACTTTTTATTTCCAGTTTGAACTCATTTTCTACAACTTTTAATCATAGGAAACACACAGGAACACCAGCATACCACATGAAAGTTTTTCTTACATGAAATGTTCATAAAGCTCTCCGCTAGCACTGATACGTGCATCAACCCGCTGTACATTGAACTCCGGAGGCGCCGATGTATCCCTAGAAAATTGCGCATTGTTCCGCAGCCTTCCACAATACGGCACGAAATCTTGCATCTTTTACCCGGGTTCGATACACACGAGCTTTCAAATACCACCACAAATTAAAACCTAGTCCATTTAGGTCTAGACGTATGTCGAAATTACCCTCGTTCAAATGGAACACAAAACACTGGCGGTGAATTTAAGAATTACAACTAACCAGAAGTAACCAATAGGGAATTTCATACAAGAAAGAGTTACTTCAAAAAACAATGATTTATATTCGGCTGTTACTATTCTAACATTCTGTTACCATTTTCTAACTGAAAATTATGAGCTAAATACCTTACTGCTAGACTGGATGGGTCACATTCAAATAATAACTTGGCTGCAGAGATAAAAAAAAAAAACATGATATACAAGTTTATCTAAAAGCAACACTGCAAACATTAAAACAAGTGTAAAAAAAAGGTATTAAATGAAAGCATTTTGAATGTTATGTCATTTTATTGTGCAAGAGACACTAAAAATTATAAGTTCTTTACACGAGAAAGTCAAAAATACTGTTACACATATTACATATAATACAACTGCCAACCAAAGACTGTTAGAATATGAAAACACTCATGAAATAAATATTCCTAAAATGTTTATTCATGATGTATCACACAGCAGAACTACATTCTACATGTTCAGTCATTTTGTAGAACTGAAGGACATACTAAGAGTAACAATAGCACTGAACAGAGGAGGAATGGGTAACCTGTGCTGAAGTGCACAATACTGAAACCATTTGAATAAATAAACAAATAGTTAAATGAAGAAAACTATATATTGGTAGCAAGTCCACACACATTACACATGTGTTGGTTTAAGTATGTAAAACCATGTTAAAATAGAAGTTGAATGCTTTTGTACTGTCTGTATTAGAAGTTTTAAATGAGCAATTTGCCATAACATTTAAAAATGGTAAACACAGCAGAATATTAGCACTATGTACTTTCTTAGATTCCAGATAGAGAATACCTGGATACTCTTACCCTACTGTTGCAGAAGAAGCACAAAAGATACAAAATTAGCTACAAAATCATTCAATTCAGAGCAACAATCACAAATTTAATTTGCAGTAAAGAAAATCACAAAAACCAGTAAAAGTGAGTCTTCCTTATGGGGCAAATTGGACAGAAAGAAGCAAAACTTTCTAACACTACATGTCAAATTTGGTATTTCTGTAAATTATTAAAAATCAATTAACTAGTGATTAACATTAGTTATATTTCAATTTCAGAAAGTGGTACACAGGGAGCTATGGAAGAAGCGTAACAATTCCTGCAGGAAGACTTTTTACTCAAGAACTTCAAGTCCCTTGCTGTTATGGTAAAACATTACCACACTACCCACTACTTTCAAAAGTGGTGAAAGAAATAATGACTGTCTTCTTAGATACTCGCTAGAATTTACTTTCAAAACTTTATAGCGGTCTATAGGAAAAGTGACTAGGGCCAGAACTTTTATTTCTTTTGTATTTTGCTTAGTACACAATAAATAAATTAATTAATACTTTCAAAGACTGATGTCTTTGTAAATGGGAAACATACATTAATATTCACACAGCAGTATGCAATGTAAAGAATTCACATACAGAACTGAAGGTGATTTAAGGTTATTATTATATTTCTCCAGATTATTTGTGTTGCTTTATTTTATTCCTTTATGTCCACACGCATGCATAATCATATTGATTATCTCAATGCTACGTCATGTATCTCTTTTTGATGAGATGATAGGTTTTGTATATATGGAAATCGTTATTGACAAACATTTATATTATCTACTAGCTTATTAATTACAATGCTTTTTATTACATAGAAGGAAGTTTACTAGTAAATATTGGTGTTGATATGCCTTTTGCAGAATCTGCAAGTTTTTGAAAAAGAGACCCATTTGATTGTCTATAACTGGCTCCTGATATAAGAAAAAATCTTTATTGCTGCATGATATTTCTTTAGTGTCTGTAAAATTTAATTTCAGAAACCATTTATGAGAGGTAATAATTAATAGTATATTTATACTAGGGTACTATGTTTAGAATTGTTGTAGGCATGTAACTGGCATACTTAACACAGGTGTAGACTGTAATAATCAGGAAGACAAGTACATTGCAATATTTTTTTGTATTATAAAACGCGCAATCACTGCACTTGTATTATTCAGAAAGTGTAGCTCATGTAGAGTAGTGCAAAAGCAACCATAGAGTTCTACACCTACGGTAAAGGCTGCAATGCACTTCTTTCATTATTCACTCATCTCAAAATGGATAAGCAAAAACACATTTATTGGCATAAAACACATTTGCTTATTAAGTGTCAAAGAATAGATGGGAGTTGGAACTGAAAGGGATCTTTGGATTGCAAAAACTCCCAGCCTTGGTGAATCTGAGTGTCAGTTTCACAATATGCTTCATCATATATTTAAAAATTAGCTTTTAAAAGACATCATAAAATGGAATCTATTGTGCATATTTGGTACTAATCAGAAAACTCTTGATAACCATAATATATCATTTAAAACCACAACTTTGAACACTTTTTCATTTCAAATTTATGCTAGACCGCTTTCAAAGCAACAAGTTGTCAGTCGTTCAACGTAAACAGGGGGCACCACGTGTACGCGACTGACATCACCCCGCATTGCACTGCAGTGGATTCCTAGCCACTGTGGGATTTATGGAAACGAGCGGGCAGACGAGTTGGCGAAAAGGGGATCCCAAATGAAACAAACAGATCCACTTTTGCCCCCTTGCGGCATATAAAGCGACATATATCCTTCTCTATTAAATCTAACCGCTTCAGCCCGTATAGAGGGAAAGTTTCTGGGAAAAAGTGGAACCCCCTTTGGTACAAGTGGCAAAGAATTCCCAGTTCTTCACCTAGGTCAGATAGCGTGGCCTACTTTAAACTTACTACGGGTCACGACTACTTACTGAGTCACCTGTATGGAACTGAACTGACTGAAACAGATGCATGCCCTCTTTGCGACCATGGCGTATCCATGACTAAAGAGGACCTCAGCATTTGCTCTGCTGTTCTTAACTGTTTCTCTTTGCATGTTATTGACAATGTCTTTGGTGATTATTTTTATCGTGCTTTTTTGTACTGGGCTAGATAAAAAAATTAAATTTTATTTGATTTCTTGCGATAGAAAGCACTAACCTAACTGTATACCATTCCCTAACATTATTTTGAGCAAAGGTATGTTCTCTATGTTGGGCACCGCTGAATCCTGGAAGTTTGACACCCCTTAAGGTCATAACTGGACAACTTTGCTTTGTGTTATGTATTTCTGCTAACTTTAAGCTTGATTGGCATTTATTTATAAAGTTTTAAATGGGTCATTAGCAAATACATAGTGCTGTAATATCAAAAGCATGGGATTTCTCCCAAAATGGCTTTCTGCTACCTTTTTGTGCTTGATTGACGTTTACCTCAATGGGCCATTAAGCACAGTGGTATGGAAAGGCTTGGTTTCTTCAACTTTTATTCTCTGTTGTGCTTTCTCAATTCGTTACAAAATGCAAAATTGTTACATATTTACTAGAAAGTACACTGTAAATAGCACTGCATTGAAGCAAAGACTCGCCACAATTCATCCACCCGGATATTGTCAACTACCTCCAGGATATTTTGTTTGCTTTCTCTGATTAAACCTGGTTTTCTGATCTCAGCTTCTTCCCAAGGAAAAATTTTTTGGGTTCAAACTTATTTAATCAATTTGAAAATTGCACTTACAGATTGCGATGTTTTTTGTCCTAGATACCGTACGGTTTCTTTTGCGCAATCATAAAGATATTTTTAGTTCTAGCACATACCTCACTTTTGGCATACTCCACCTAAACAAATACACAGGAAAAAGTCTAACACACACTTTCTATAGAAGTGCAGCTGAAACATTTGGAATGATAAACACAACTGGGCGAGCTGAATTGCCTACATCAGCAGAACGTTAATTCCAGTGTTATCGGGAATCACATCTGAAAGTCAGCTGATTGCATAGCGGAATTTGAGGAAGTACAAAACACTACACTTTCTCCTACTGGTTCAGAAATGCATATAAATAATAAGAATTGTCTGTAAAGCCTCAATTTACACTTACCGAGATCCTCCACTTCGCAAGGCAGCACCAGCGTGTCTCCAATAACTGCGCGAAAGGTCTGTCCGTGTGACAAGAATCGTGGTGCCATTGTCACATCCATTGTTACACCTGTAACAAAACAACTACCTTAATATTCTCTACATTCACAAGGAAATAAAGCAGCAAAATACTTTTCGTTTAACACAAAACGTTTGAGTTAATAATGTTTGGTGTTTTGGTCTTGCGAATACAGTGAAATTATTTGAGTTAAGGGCGGGAGAGCGCGGCTTCGTTCCAAGAGAAGCCAGTCGTCAAGGTCTTATAATACATATGCAGGTAGAAGCTGTTGTTAGTTTCAGGGAGGATTTGTCAACAAGTGGTTGTTCACATGTACTCTGTGCTTTTATTGTGTGCACTTTATACTAATTGATAATTGTTTTAACCGTAAATTTAATGTTACAATTACACTTGTACATTTTTTATTTATTATTTCATTTAAATCATGTTTTTTAATGTTTTCATTGTAGCAATTTATTGTACACTTTTTGTAATTAATAACAGTTACACGTTATGAATTCGAGGTTAGGGTTTGAACAGGAAAATGCATGGAAATAGGCTTCCTATATCCCTAATAAAATCGAAGCAGAGATTATAGTTATAAAAAAAATAAGGAACGTAAAAAAAAATTCCAGTTTTTAGTTTTTGAGCACCATGCTTTAAAACTATCGATTAAGTTCCATTCCGATTGGTAAATAATGTATCAATTTTTCTGAATGGCGCTCGCGTGTAATTATCACAAGTAATATCACGAGAGGGTCTGGATAGCTGAGACCCTCGAGTGGTATTTATTAGGGCTATTTCACGAATTAAATAAGAATAAAAGTGATATATATAACAGTAATTATAGAAGCTTTAAAGGGACAAAACACTAAGTTAAAGTCACACTTGAAATCCCTATATTTTGAACTCGTGGTGTTCTTCTATGTCAAGAAGACAAATATAGCGATTTCAAGTGATACTTTATCTTAGTGTTTTATCCTTTTAAATCTTCTATAATTATTGTTAATTTGTTACTTTATTTTTATTTTATATTATATATATATATATTTGAAATTCGCGCACAGAATATTAACACTTGTATAAAATGTTATACTTACGAATATGCATTCTATTCAAAAACAGAGCGACTGAAATGGACAAAAGTCGACTATTACAATCGTTACCGTTCGATTTTCTAATACTAACAGAGAGAGAGAGAGAGAGAGAGAGAGAGAGAGAGAGAGAAGATGATTTAGAGCGTCTCTATTTTTCTTTGTATTCTGTGTTTTGGAATTCCTAATGATAAGATCAATTTGCACATTTGACGTACCACCAAAACGCTTTGAGAACCCTCCATTTTGCTTTAAGATTGCCGATTGTCCATGCTTTTGTTGCTATCGATAGCTCCCCACCGTTTCTAACAAAATTAGTCAGTAACCGTGTTCAGGAATTATAAAGTGGAGGTATAGAGTTGGGTACACTGACCACAAGACAAAAAGCACGTTTCGTGATAAAATGGAATTGATAATTATTTTGACAATTTCATTCCACATTCTGGCTGTGATTGCCCAAACTTTTGTTTCGCTTCAATGGTCGATTTAAGATTACGACATAAGAGCGAAGTATTATTTTCAAATAGAGGTAAGCTGCACCAACTTTTCATATCACGAGCCGCCATTCCTCTCCCTCTGACGTAACACACACTTAAGCTGGCTTCGTGTCCCATCTCTGCTGATGATTTATAAGTTGGGATAGCCACTAGTTTGCGCCTAAGTTTAGGGTACTTTTCCGGCGTTTGCCATTGATGAGGACGCAGGTAAACATGGAATAACTTCAGTGAGGGACGATGGTCCTGGTGGGGATCGAACCCAAACCTCCTGCTCAACAGTCGGCAGCAATGGCCGCTCGCAACACCAGTTGGCTGAACGCGATACTATTGCAGACAGGAAAAACAGAATACTCGGTGTTACAAATTTAAAATTACCTTTTGAAAATGTTGACCGTTTCCAGTTGGAGAAGTGGTGCAGTATCTAATCCAAATTTTGATTCGTACGTTTAAACTCTGTACTGATGTACATAAAAGTCCAAATATCCGGCATGTAACTGTCAAGAAAGGACAGCAGACTGTGTTTTCCTTCAAATATGGCATTTCTCGTGAGCTGGAAGATTATCTCGAGCTCCAGAGGAGCGTTATCTCCGGCGCGCAGATTGTAGAGGTGCTGTTCACGCCAACTTAATCTTGTAAAGCGGGGAAGAGCCCGGCCAATCAACGAACACCGGCGAGAAAGAGATAGCGTCTACAAACCCCAGCGTTAATTTCAAGTTTATCTTCATCCCACCATTTGCATGGCCTGATTGTCGCTTCGCGTCGAGCCACGCAGTTGACCTAGAACCTGCTGTCGCTTCGCTAACAATTTCCGGAAGAAGTGTCATAGGCGCCATATCATCTAACGCGACAAAGCCTTTGTGCTTGGCGTCGACTGCGGTGAAGATTTTGCCAGTCAGAGGAAGACTGCTGGTGTTGAGAAATCGTCTCATAACAAGGCATAACAGATGAATAAACAAGTAAAAGCAGGAGCCCGGAAGTTAGGCAAAATACCATTTCTATCGTGGAGATATATTCAACAGTCAGATAAAAATGAACATGCCTCCGTACATTTGGAATCGGTAGGACAAGTTTTTATTTTGCTTTTATTGCCTATTTTGGTTTCTGGTGCCTATTTTAAGGTTTAAAACCTTTCGATATTTCCTACAACGGTTTACGCATTTTAAAAAGCAATAAAGAATTTCAGTATATCAAAGTTAAAAAAGCTAAAAAATTAAATGGTATATTCACCTAACAAAATATCTATTGAGAATCTTGTTATACATTTATTTCTTTTGAAGCAGTCAAAACTTATCTCCTCAACCCATTCACTTAAGCTCTTTAAATAGCAGAGCCTTCATTAGAGAAAGGAACACACGGTTACCTCGAGTATACGAATACCAGGAAATAGAGAGGATGAGGGAAGTACTGTAGTTTTGAATAGTCCTAGCATATGATCTTGTATCGATCTACGCGGGACAATCCTAGAAAATTTGTGGGGGGGGGTAACTTCTCAGTTGTATAAATGTAACAAACAATTGCAAGCGAGAAACATGAGAGTGCTACAGCTGTGCAATAAACCGTCCCTACAATGTGTTCAGTACGGAAGTAAGAGAGATACTAACCTGATTGCCCTATAAACGCATAAACAGAAAATGGACTCGACCAGAAACCACTGCGTATCTTTTGCTCATTCGCCAGGACTATTCAAAACTACTTTATCTTGGTCAACATTTCCATGATGTCCTGGAAGGTGAATGTTCTGTTGTAACTGCTATGAATCCTTCCGAAATAACTTGCTTAAATATGCTGCATCACTTAAATGGAAATTGAGTGTTTTTTTCAAGATGAAAAATGTATTCTCTAACAAGCGGCTGACTATGACAGTTCATACCTTGAAAAAACATCTTGTTGATGCTGTTAATCAAGAAAAGTAGGCTTAAGACTTCAATTAAGTTATATAGGACTTATTAAGTATCTTAAATACCTATTTTCTTTAATAATGAGTGATATTACTGTCTATTTTAGGTATTTTAAGTGTATTTCTGCCTGGCCATTTTAACCAAAATAAGTGCCCGAATCTCCGGGCCCTGATAATGGCATTAAAATAAATAGAAGAGAGAGGTGGGGAGAAAAAAACTAATAGAAAAAATGTATTACTTCCATTTTACTAGTACGCCTACCAAAAAGGCTTATCTGTCCTTCATAAGTTTATAGCAGATATCAACAAAAGCAAAAGGAGGAAACCATTTAATTGGCTGTTCAGTCTTTTTACTTCAAAATTAGATTGCTAAGTAGTATGGTTTGTTAGATGAATACACACGGTATTTGCACGCCTTTCGTTTTAATTGTGTTACTTATAGCAACAGACAGATAGCGATTTATAAAAAAATATTTTCATTTAAGTGTCTGCTAAAAACGAAAATAGCTTAATGAAAGAGACAAGCACACATGCATAACAAATGATAAAATCTTGAAAATAACGGCTGAGTTTACAAGTGTTTCTGTGTAGCAGTAAATTGAGAGTATAAAGCAACAAAGGGGAGGAGCAAATTGGGGAACGATGAATAATATTTGACTATAAAGATAAAATGGGTACCTTATAGTACTAAAACTTTTTAGTAAAAAGCTATTTAAATATGTTTGTGACTCTGAGTTGACAAAAGACAACGTAATCTTTAAAAACAAAAAAAAAAGTCTTTAAACTTTATCACTACTAGAAATAAATAAGATAATTTCAGAACTGATGAAAGAGAAAGTAAAATAAATCCTATCTTCTAAAACAATTCAGTACATATGTTCCCATCACTAGCTTCAATTATTATCCTCATTCTAGACACAAACATCTGTGGCTTATCAGAGTCCTTGCTTACCCTTGCGCGTAGCCAATATGAAAACTCTACACGTCACAGTGAACATTCTTGAATTTTTGAAAAGGGACAGGAATATAGTCGTTATTGCAGGGTTTTCCTATTTTATGTACACTTCTGTTAATGCATGAAGATGCATTTCTATCACCAACACTAAAAGAAGCAAAGGGTTTTACTTCTGTTGGGAAAGTTAAAGTAATCTCAATTTTCGATATTCAAGGAAAGGTTTATCAGCATATCTTACATACACACACATATGTAACTGAGCATACAACAGAGCTGTCCTGAAAACTGAAAGGTCATACCACAACGCTAAAGGCCACATCTCAAGCCGGATGCTGCACCGCGATAATGCACGGCCACACACCGCAAACTGAATGTGTCGTAAAAAGCAATGGGAAGTATGTCCTTCAATCTCCCAATAATAATGTAGTTCTTGGAGGTCTAGTGGTAACCATACTTGCCTCGTAAACCCAAGATTTCGGGTTCAATCCCGGACAGGATCGATGGATTTTTTCGGGCGTAAAAATCCTAAGTATGGCTTTCTTCGGCAGCGAAATAAAACCGTGGATCCCGTGTTGTACATTTACGGCACGAAAAAGAACCTCAAGCCTGAAAGAAGAGGCCAGTGAGCAAAATTTATCGTCCGTTTCACGCCCTGAAATGAGTGGAACGCCGATGCCTAAGATGTTGAAGAGCGTCCGTAAATAACCCAAATAAAAATCTTCCTATAATCGATATTTAACTCCGTGTGACATTCCCAAATTTAAGAAACATCTTAGTGATACACCTTTTCTGCCCTAAGATGCAGTGATGAAGGCTTAGGAGGCAATTCTGAAGGACATATCAAAAATTGTTTCCAGCATGTCTTTGTCAGAAACATTAGGACTGATGCATTACATCCAGCGGGCATACATATATGAAGATGAATACAATATGTTATCAAAAGTATTACGATGATTCTTTGCTCAACGACCCTCTTTCAAGTTTAAAATTCCCTCAGGTATTAACGTACAGTTTGTCCCTAAGATCAAATAAATAGTTTAACGCTAAAAACCCGAAGGAAAAAATCCACAAAAATGTCAGTAATTTAATTGCAGACTGGTGGATCTTTACAAAGCAAATTGCATGTAACCTGCAACAAAGGCAAACACATCAAGTGTTACGGTATTCTCAAAAGGGAATGTTTCTGAAGCAAAGTGCTGAATAACGTCTGTCATGCTGAATATGAGTGCTTGAGTGAGGTATCGTCGTCGTGAAAAGAGGTCACTGGAATGTCGCTGGTAAAGGACGCTTTTTAATATCGCAGTTTCTCAAAAGCTGTCGGTGAGCTCTCGACGTGTGCTGTTGAAGAGAAACCCCTTTCGAGTCTATCTTTAGTTTCACCATATGCCATTCGCCTTTATATCTGTAGAAAAAAAATAGACATGTACAAAGTTGCCAGATTAGGCTGAGGAGAAATCCTAAGCCATTATTATTATTGTTATTATTATTATTATTATTAAATGTAAAAATAAAAACTTTCTTTTCTACTAAAGCACAGACAGATGAAATAAAACATATTAAACGAAAGCTCCAGAACTCTTTTATAGAAATTACCTTTTAAAAAATAGAGGTTTCCAAAATTACTGTCGGAAATATTTTCACAGTTTACTCCAAAAGTTTATTCACCTTGATGGAAATCATGTTGAAAACTAAAAATAATTTCAGGATAAACACTTGTTCCTACATTTATATCATGAGAATTTTTCAGATCGTCATCGTATATCAAGATAGTATCATTATTTAGCTTATTTTTTAGGTTTAGTACAGCTGCCCTATCAATTGTGTTTAATAATTGCTGCACAAAATGGAGAATAAAATTGACTATTCTTCAAAAAAAGGAGTAATTGCTGCATTAGCTTCGGAGGGTCTTTCTGCACTGTATATTAGATCAAAGATAGGATTTAATCAGTCTATCTTGTTAATATCGTTAACTAAATTGAAGAAAACTGAAAAGGGCGAAAGGAAAAGAGGCAGAAAAAGGCCTTCTACCCTACTACCCCCTGAGACTGGAGGTTTAAGCTCCATTTGAAAATAATGGGAAGAAGGTGTGATAGTGTCCCCCAGAGTCATCACAAATAGATTTTCAGATATCAGATTACCCACTAGAAGATCCCTTTTGACAATAAACAGTTTAAAAAGTAGTGATAGAGTGTTATAAAGAACATGTCTTTTGAACTGGAGAAATTTGCTCATTTGAAATGAATAACATTCAACGGTAGAGGCAATGATAGAAAAATCATTGTAGGAAAGATGAAGAAGCAACGGCGAGGTTTGCAGTGTGTATGAAGGTCTGGAATTGGGTTTCTAGCAAAGAATTATGTGCATTAATTTTTGTTTTAGAAACAGTAAATGTAGATGCAAACATAATGATTTTAAGGTTAAGCAAGTTGTTTACAATTCTAGAGCATTTTGCACCAGCAAAAAACATTCGGGGATGATTTTGTAGCGTAGTGCAGAATACTTAATCAGTATTTTGCCCAAATTATACTTAATTTGTAATATTATATCAAACGTTATAGCTCTATGAATCGGTTTGATTTTTGTTCAAGGAAGTTTCACTTTCACGTGATCAGATATAATTTTCATTTAGAAATTCTAGAAGATGACCGGCAATTCAGTTGCAAGGGTAAAAACTCTTAAATTCGGATTATAACTTCTATCACAACGAGAAAATTACACTTTTAAATAGTCACTCTATCCCAAAATAAGTGAATGTATTTATGGACATACTTATTTACAGAGAGAACTGATTAAAAATAACGACTCCGACTGCTAGTCATTCAACAGGAACGGAGAAAAAATGTAGGATTTGCAATGGGGAACTAAAAGCAAACACCTCCTTGTCGAAAACTCTGCAACCTAATGTAAGGTAATTTGTAGCAGTTTTTCCCACCAACCTTCATACTTTAAATCATGACGTGTGGTAAGTTTAGGAAGAATTTCTAAGATCATTACAAATATAGAAACTAGTTCATCTACTGTGGATATGACTTGTTGATTAAGAGAATGTTTGGCAAATGTATTAGCATTTTTCTTAACCACAACCTCTCTTTGAAAGACACTATTTAGGCTGGCGCGAAGCAGTTAATCAGAAATGCCCCGCTGCCGATTATCTCCAATATGCATCTCTCCCATTGATACGCTCCTATGGTCACATAAACTGCACACTATTACTCCGAAGTATCAACAAATCTTGAGATTCATGAAATCGCACTGCACTTGCTAATCCATCCTCTGAAGTGAACACCCAAATATGTAAGAACTTGTCAACACTTTAACGTCGGTCCTGGTGGTGTAGCGGTAACCATACTTGCCTTCTAAACCCTTCTAAGTCCACCGTTTCACGCCCTGAGATGCTAAAGAGCGTCCATAAATAAACCAAATAAAAAAAAAACACTTTTACCGTGTTCCAAACCGTTTCATATGCTCTGTGTACACATGTCTTCACTTTTGTTTCTAGAGCAAACAAGGGCGTTAAAGGAAATGTGCCTATTATTTTGGGAGAGGTAGTATAATACATATATAAACAACTATAGTAATAATAAGAAGAAATGACATTTTATTTATAGTTTTAGCCCTCGAAAATACGTTTAAAAGTTTCGTAATGATTACAAAAGCTTCAATTCATAATGACTAATTTTTTATAAATATTTGGAACTGTCTAATAAACTGTGTATGACACACGTGTAAAAATGTCAAATTTAACACTTTTATCATAACTATTACCTTCAAAATGTATATTTAATATGTTATTTTTAAATTTAAGAAGAGAATCGGTAATTTCATTCTTTTTCCCATAATGCTCTTAAAAACAACTTGCACCTGAATGCTACAACAGTGAAGCTTCTGTTTTACGCTCTCAAACTGTTGGTAAGTTGTAAGTGGGTGCGTTAGAGAAATGAAGGTCTCACATGATGGATTCTCTTTGTGCTCCCTTATCTCTTAACTTGTTTGGCATTCAAACTCGAAACTTGTCTCAGACGCTTCTGAAATGCGTATATCATGCAGAAAGGTTTTATCTTCACGCAGATGTCTTGTGTTTATCAGCCTCAGGTATTTCCAGAATTCCTGCTGCTGTTGCTAAAGGCTAAATCCCTGACAAGTTGGGTAGACCGAAGCTCAAAAATGCTGATGCAACATGTAAACTGGTTTAAGCGACTAAGGTTCCTTCCTGCTCAATTTTAAATGACCGCGCTCTATAAATGTCGGCTGCTATTCAAATTCTTCGATATGCTTTTAAAGTTAATTTGTACTGATGGTGCAAAGTAGTTTTGGAGTAAAACTAACATTGAAAACGAAAAATATCAATTTTAAGTGGATCAGAAGTAAATGTTTCTATAGATAATGGCATTTCTGTCTGCAAAGATTTCAACATTGTGTGTCTAACTTAGTGATTTGCTTTAAAAACATTTACATGAGCTTAATGATATTAGTACCACTTGTGCAGGTATACGGCATGAGCTTATAAAATTGATATGTATTAAATTACGATTAAATGTATTTTAAATAATTTAATAGTACTAGACACCCATTTCCACTACTGTGGCTTCACAGGTGGTGGACACTGAATTTTTTATATGAGCTGGTACATTGAGAAAAAATATTTTTTAAAGAAGAAGGGGTTCCAGAACTAAGTATGAGGTATCTCCCCGACTTTTGCCATTTATGAGGACTGAAGAAAATCTGGAAAAAAACTGCCACAGAGGACGGTCCTGCAGGAAATCGAACTTCAGATCTTTCCCTTACTACTCCGTGCCTTAAAGATCTCGGACATGCATTTAAATAGATAGATATGCTTTAAACTCAGTTAATATATGTGTGCTGAACTATATATTTGTTAAGACATTCTCATGTTTCCAATTATCCAGGGACGAATCGACCATTAAGAATGTAGGACTGAGTCTACCCAAAATTAGTATGTTGGCTCATATGTGTTCACTAATTGAACTACTATGCTGTCTGTGACATAGATAACCCATCACCAATAACAGATCGAGGGCTTAGTCTGCCTTGCGCAAGCGCAGTAGAACCTTTTATAAGTCAATACTAACGGGATTTTATCTGCACTTTTCGTTAATGTTGTAGGCTTTGAATTCAGCCCAGTTGATTATGTCTGCCCTCTTCTAGGATTTGTAGAGCCTGACGCTCAACAGACGACTCACTATGCAAACTATATCCATTTTAAAATATATTATTTCGCTATTTTAGTTGTATTGTGGTAATATGAAATGATGTAATAATTATTTATTTTCAGGAATTATCATTAAAAAGACATTCATTTTACGGCTCTTTTTAAAATCTCTTAATCATATTTTATTTTACATGGGACCGTGGACCAATTATGTACAAACAAGATAGGTCATAAAGCATGTTTTTTTTAATATTTCATGTATTTCAATTTAATTAGCACTATACATTAATAGAAACTCAAATGGATACTTTTAAACATGAAACACGTTTATGATATGATAGGGTACATTGTTCGTGTATAATAAAAATTTTTAAGAGGGAACATAATACTAAAATTATTGCAGACAACATTGCAGAGCTATTTTTGTAGTATACTTAGCATAAGTTAGATTTCCCATTAATTTCAACATTCCATATCCCAGAATACCGTGCATAAGTCGTGTTTTGCCTCTGTATTTTATATAGTTAAATTTCTCGTAATCAAAATTATATTATAAAAGTCATTTCATTAAATCTGCACAGTCACCTGGCATAAGCTTAATTGTTTAGTGAGTATATGCATACACACACACCTTCTGTATAGAGTGGAAATACATGAAAACTTTGAAGCATCAAAAGAAGGCTTTTATAAAATACACTTTCCTACGAGCCTTTTACAAAGAGCTAGATGCTCTTCTCCCAGTATAACGATTGCTAAGTTTACATTTTGTTCTACGTCTTGACCGAGTGTAATGCTTGTTTACTAACACTTGGCGTGAGCGAACCACAACATGGGTCTTTATCAACGATGATACCCGAATTACCGTGACATTCGTGGTTGAGAGAGGGCGGATCGTTTAGATCGCCGTGAGAACTGAGCACTTTGTACAAAATGCCCTGCTGAAAGTGCAGCAAAATCTCTCCATTAGCACTCCTGCAACTGCGGATTATACGGGAACGAATCACATGCAGTTTTTGAATGTCCGGGAGTAACGAGGGTTGCATCATTTCACAGGCAAAGCATGCACTACCTGCAATCGGATGATTATCCACTAAATGTTCAGCTTCCAAGTGCTTTCTACATTCTAAATATATGGTTTACGTTACTTAAAGACGTGTTGTCTCAAAAAGTTGCTTAATGTTTCGACGATACTGTCGCATAATGACAGTCATTTCCTTAAACATTTTAAACCATCTTTACTATAGGGAATAGCTATGGACCTCTTGTAACATTGCTTAGACAGAATTTCAGAGCATCGTATTGCTGGTTGCATGTCACTCCATTTTGCTATAGGCGAAACTGAACATGTATCAACTCGAAAACATCTCACAGGTAGAGACCGGCAGTGACAACAATGAAACGAGTATCACGTGTATGCATTAAGCTAACAAAATATAATAAAACTAAACTTTTAGTGCGACAAATTATGTTAGGGACACATAGCCCTCGTAAAACTAGTTTTATTCTCCTTGAAACATATTGTTGAGTTTTAACACACTATAAAAATAGCTTTAACTTTTAAATGCCTACAAATACGATGTCTTTTAGCATAATTATTTTGAAAAAAAAAAAACATCCTAAATATAGCTTCAAGTTTGAACTAAAACTGAAGGTTTTCTAATATTTAAGTGACAGAAAAAAAGTCTGTCCGATTTTTTGAGTCTGCAGAGTAATATGGGGCTCCCATTAATGAGTTCAAAATTTTTTAAAAGTATTGAAAGCCAAGTCAATTTCATGAAGCTTTTGTAGGCCCTTTTGGAAAATATTTTTCTTTACAAGATGGGAATTCTTAATCTGGCAAATACAGAAGTTGCATCTAAAAGCATGGGTGAAATTTAATCGTCATATCTGCTTTTTATGAGAGAAGCTATGAGTATAGACTCAATGACAGCATCAATTTTATTAATTTGTTGTTTTAGACGTTCCAGTTTGCATCATAGGCGCCTCCTCTAAGAGAGATTTTGAATGCCAATGACAATTTAATTACCTTATATTCCCATAGAGGGCAGATTGGTAGGTGGTAAGGGATCGCCTCTAAAGCCTTCTTATGAAATTATTTGACCGTGAAATGGTCGATAACTTTGTCCATGTACCTCTATTTTTAGATATGGAGTTCTTTAATGTGCAGCAAGTCTAAGACACCAGATTCAAACTTTAAAGTCCCTTTCGGAAGACTTGCGCTTGAAGTTTTTACGTTCTGAAAAATCTATTGACCCCAGCCAAGCTTGAACCCATCTTAGGTTCAGAGGACAACGCACTACTCTAGATCACCGAGTTGGATTAATAACCAACAAAAAGTTTCATTTCATTATGAAAACTTACGTTGGAAAAAAGCATTGAAACTGAAAGTACAGAATTGTAGCAGTGGTGACAAAACAGGTTTGCCATAACGAACCGCAAATATAGTGCATTGAAAATTCTGTATCACCAATAAAAGGGAGGAGGGGAGGATTTGTCAAAAATAACATATTCATATGAAAATAAATTAAACCTACTACCAGATACAGAGAAATTCAGAATAGCATTTGTTTTATAGAGTGTCTTACAGTTTCACCCACATTATTGCTACAACAGTGGACTATTGACAGAATTATTATCATTATTATTACGTTTATTAAAGGACTATTTTTAACAGCTTTGGTCATTAATGTCCCATTCAATCCAGGACGTGAAACACCCTATACATTTTGCTCAGAGGTCTCTTCTTAAGGTTCTTTTACGTGCCGTAAATCTACGACACGAGACCAGTGACTTAGCTTCCCTTTCGAAGGAAGCCATACTAAGGATTTTTACGCCCTAAAATAATCCATCGACGCTGGTCAAGTACGAATTTGCAAACGCTACAGTGTTACCGCATTCCCCATATTCTCCACACTGAGTGCTCCATAATTTCACCATTTTAACGAAAGTAAAAGTAAAGCTGTTTGAACGCCGACTTTCTTCCATTGGTGTAGAAATTACTGCATATATGAAAGCTGTAAGCGGGGTGGAAGAAATAGCTTTGCAGGAAAATATTTGCAAACGTGTCTCAAGAAAGGCGTAAGTCTCAATGAAAATATCTTTTATAAGAAACTTCATACACAATTTGAAAAAGATAATCTACGAAAATGTTCACATAAGGATGTACTAAATCTAAAAGACAAATGAAGGTCTGTGTGCTATTCTGACATCTTTCTCTAAAGACCATAAACCCAAGAATTGATTGTGAAGGAATTATGTTAAGACGCAGACTTTAATGATGAAGGAAACTGGTGCAGTACTCCGAAACCATAAATTTTAGGCAGATCCTATATAATTTCCCTTCGTGCAACGTTCCTGCAGCTTCAAGTGAAGTTTGCTGGAAAATCCTTCATTATAACCACAACTGTTAAGAGCCCGTGGTTTTGCCCCCACCTTCTCCACCAACTTCCTAAAGTTGTTTAGCGGATCCCTTGTTACAGCTAGTCCCTTCTGTGAGAGGGATCGCACCTGATGTTCCCTTGTTCAGATGCATCACGTGACTACGATCCCATTTCTTCTAAGCAGACAGAATCTCTACACAAGTAGTTTCTGCTCATATAACACTCAATTTAATTTATGTTGGAATTGTTCAACCGCTCCAAATTGTTACGTCTTCGCAAAATACACCTCGCCACTTGTCATCTGGTGTCGAAATCTTCTTGGAAACATATAAGCAAAATGTGCTCAGTTCGGCCATTGTAAGCATAAAGTGACATGATAAAAACTGAAAATCGGCGCTTTTAATTGAATATTTCACAACAGAAACGGTCAAACTGTGATCTTTAAGCATTAATCAATGTTTTAAATGGTACTTTGATCAAATATATTTCCACATTCATTTGAAATAAATGACGTCAAATTTCTGAGCGTATTACTATCAATATAATTAGATAATCTGTTCTGAGAATTGGCTGAGGCGGGCGGGAGAGCGCCTCGGAGATGGAGGGAGAGAATTGCCACATCGCCTGTTTACAAAATGTGGTCCAGAGAGTTCTTTAACCAACGGCAACACGTGCTATCTCTTGAAGAAAATCAACGCTGCTACCTTCAAGGATTGCTTAGATCTGGTATGCCTGAGCCGAATTAAATCCCAGTTATATTATACCCGCGAAACACAGCAGCGAAGGATCGCAGGGCGCTAATTGTACGGATATCTGCCACTTAAATATAAGCGATGCCAATTGCAAACCTGTAATTTCTCCACCCCTGTTATTATTATTGTTATTATTATTATTATTATTATTATTATTATTATTATTATTATTATCATTGGGCTCCTCTTCATATACGAGTACTACCCCCCCCCCCAGTACTGATTCCACTTACTTTCGAACGTAAGGATTAATATTTTGTAATAGCTTCAAAGCAATGTTTAGTAAATATTATGTACCTAGGTAGAGCTGTGCAATTCCATGATAATGAAAAGTGTAAACTCAACCTAATTAATGCTTTAAAAGCATTAAAAGCATAAACCAATTAATTTGCTGAATTTGTTGGTAAATCTATAAACTCTTTGAAGTAACCGTTTCAAACGAAGATACTGGACTATTATACAATCTTGTAGTTTCAGATATGAGAAGAAGTATGAGCAGTAGAACTGTGTGTGCTTATGTTTGGTTAATGTGATTATAATTAAGAGACTGATTATTTTGTATAATATTTTCTTTTTAAATAACACTTTTGTAAACAAATAAGTCACATTAATATAACGTTAATTTAGCAAAAGTACAATTATTATTACTACTACTATTAGTTCATTATTATCAGCGATATTTGGGCATGAATATTGCAAATATAAAGTCTTATATAAGACACACAGAAACAATTATCACCAAACGTTCATCAACTCTGGTGTTTTATCATAATTACACTATTATATTAGTTTTTCCAGAACAAATTTAAAAATTATCACAAAAAACAAGGGAAAAAAAATGTCTTGATCATGGAAATTTTCTAAAATTAATCTGAAAGTTCCATTGACATTCTAATCTCAATCGATTTTATTTTCTTGAAGTCGATAGGCATTGAAACAATTTTAACTTTGTGCTACCTGTTAATAATTGTTGGAATTGTCGAGTTTTAATTCGGTAAAACTTGTGCATTGATAGCACCTCTCGTTTCGGAGAAATACGTGATGATTGTTTTAAGTGATTCCCCATTAGAATAACGGTGTTTGTTTTACAAACTATATATGTACATTCATTTTAAAATTATATATATCGCATGGGCCCAGATGTTACCTGAAGACTGGCAACATTGCCTGAACACACAATATTAGAGCGTGAACTAAGTTTACATACTCGAGTAGGGGCAGGTTAGCATGCTGGGAGACTTGCTTGAGTATCAAGACAATTAGTCAAACTGGGTGAGTTTTTATGTACAGTGAGCCTAATGAATGGCTGTATTTCTTTAAATAATACATCATTGTATTGAAAGAGAGAGACAGTATATGTGTTTTCATGTAATATAATTATTTGCGGGTTAATAATTGATTCCCCTATATATTAAATAAGTACTTACATCTTGGACCCCAATTTTAAAAGAAAAGTATAACATTGGCGAAACAATGGATAATCATTTACCGTTATTTACAGTAAACGTTTTATCAATGCATGGAATGTGTGTACTGTGTGAGCTATACAAGTTTCGACCGCTTGATCGTTATTTGCTGTATGTTTAGCAAGCAGTGAATTTAGTGATTTAGTGAATACTTTGTGGGAAGGTAAATTTGTTCCAAAGTATATTATGACATAGCATGTATTTTCAATTTCACAAAGAGTATCTAAACGGGAAATTTGCAATATGTATGTAAAATGTAACAAAATTTTGCTTAAACTTACTTTTATTTAACATACATTCTAAATAATAAATATATTCCATCTTCCAAATAACAAAAATATTCTCCAAGCCAAATACATTAATTTATTATAACCATAATGGCGAAAAGTCCCTGAACAAATATGGGAAGGGGGGCATTTTCACCCTCTTCTGCTTTTAAACGACTTTATTTCATTACTTGCTGATATTTTCGGTAAATTATCGGCCTGTGTTTAATTGAACATATATTTTAATGTACTTAATATTTTCCGCTGTGACTAAGAGAATATTTTTATTCTCTACAATGGTAGAAAGTCGAAAATGTAAACAATTCGTACCAATTGTTTCACTATAGCCCTTTTTATTGTTATCTGGATTGATGACAGACCCAAATCAAACAAAATCATGATTAAATCGTGAACATGACAACAACAAAAATAATAGTAATAAATAATCGTGTTTTATCCTAGATTATTTATTACCAGTATTAAAAATATACTTAAGTAACTGCTCGGCACAAAATGTTTTGGTTCTCCATGGCGTTCTCAGCATACAATAGTGGCGTAGATTACGGAGGGCTTAATTCTATCAGGAGCCCTACAATCTCATTAAGACGTTTCCTCAAAGTTCTCTTGATACGCTACAGCGACTGGCTTTCTCGTTAAGATCTGCAGCGGGGCTTCCTGCTTCAGTTTCTATGGTAACATTTGATCTAACGAATATGTACGAGTAGATACCTCCACATTATCAAAGTGCTCAAATGAAGTGCAGTACACATTTTCAGTTTAACATTTACTGCTAATACAGAATAGGCCAGGAAAGTGGATAATGTTAACTACTGTTACAGATTTATTACAACGGTTGATATTCTAAATGTTTGGTAACAAAGTCATAAGAGATGCGGGAAGTGGGTACCATTAATTTCAATGAACATTTTGACTGACATTGCCTGAAAATATTGCATGGTCATATATGCGAACCGGGCTGTTTATGCGGTAACGTTTGGGGTGCAAAATCTCTTCGGATCAATCTGGTCGCATAGGCGATTGTTGGGATGGATGTTTCTTACCCACGAATTTTCCGCTCTCCCATCTCATTTCATTTCGTTAGTAATGTTACAGGATCGAAAGTGCCAGACAAGTAAGGCTTGTGCGGTGTAACGGTGGCTTACGCCCTGGAAAGTGTTTTCTCCGGCGTCTGGGATGGAAGTGGGAGTTCTGAGAGTCTCAAACTTCCTGAAAGGGGGTTCTAACAGCACCAGAGTGTTCTTGTTAGGAGCCCCTTCTACGTTTACCGCCCTTTGATCCCCCTTGGGTGATCAATGGCACAAGCACACAGCTTTGAGGTACCGAAAAATCCTCAACAACCTAATGCCGTTTTCAGGCTGAAATATATACCCATACTTTGGAAAGTGGCAGAAGTTATAATCAAAAAGTTAGGGAGAGATTCTAATGATAAAAAGTCATATTGACCCATATCACTGTTACTAGTAATATCTAAGTGTGTGAAAGATTATTGCTCAACCGCCTGAAACCAATATTGAAAGGAAGAAAGCAATTCGATTTCAGAGGCAAACATTCGACCTTTGACCAGATACATAGAATAACACGATTAATTGGAGAATCACCAGAAGAAAATAAAATATCCTGCAATATCTTTCTTGATGAAGCCCAAATCTTTGATAATGTCACATGCATGACCAAGGGGAGCATTAAATTGGAAATTGGTCCAGCTATTCTGCGAACAGTTACTTTTATTTGCTTGAATATTTTATACTACATAGCTTAGTTGCACCAGAAACCTCTAGCTTGTTTAATTCCATTTGGTTTACCATTTCCGTTGACGACTTTAAGGAATTTACTGTGACGCAATCGTCCGCTTAGCAACAAGCAGAATATGTTGAACTTAGGTTCTTCTTACACCTACCTACTCCTTTTTCATTAGTTACTATAATTCAAACTTAGGTCATTGGTGAATAATACAACTTAATATATAGACCCCCCCCCCTAGGCGATCTCGAAGCCATATTAGGAGGTAAAAGAGCCTCAAGAAGCGCGCGTTCCACGCCTATTCCTTCACTCGTCACCTGGGCTACCCTGTTCTGAAGCTCAAATCGCTCTGCACCCTCGGCTCTTCGTGATATCGTCCCTAAGGTAAGGACCCGATTGGCCTTAATGACCTAGCTTTTAGCTATCCAATCATTACGTGTTAACATAAGCCTTCCTATAGGAGACTTCAATGTGTGTACTTTATTATTGTTATTATTATTATTATTATTATTATTAATTACAAGAAGTAGCAATAGCTGTAACCCATTTACTTATATCTGTGTGTGCTTCTGCCTCTACTCCCCTTTAAGCTCACAGGCTATAAGCGTGACAATAAGATATGGTATGGGTTAAACTAAAAGTGGGGGTGGGGGTGGGGGTGGGGGTGGGGGTGGGGGTGGGGATGGTGGTGGACGTTTAATTGTACGTTTTAGAATATATTCAATAATGTCGCATGGGCCTTACAGCCGTACATGCTAATGTCGTCCTTATAACAATAAAAAGAACAATACACACACATATATATATATATATATATATATATATATATATTGCACACGTACCTATATACATAAAAATCTACATGCATACATACAAATATACAAATACTTCGATATATTTACGTTTTCACTATTATCTAACAAAACAATACTGTGAAATTCTACGATCATATCTTTCAGAAAGATTATTCCAAGATAAACATAGAAGCAAGTATGCAGAATTTAAGGAAAAGAAAAAAGGAATCCCACAATGAAGTGTCCTTGGGCCAATATTATACTTTCAGTATACTAATGATATAACACAATAAAAAGAAACAACAATAGTCACTTTTGCTAATGACGTTGCCATTCTGGCTGTCGACAAAACTGAAGAAGCTACTAATATGTATCAAAAGGCAGTTAGTGCTTGGACCAAAAAGTGGCGTATCAGACTAAATGAGACAAAATCAACCCCTGTAAATTTACAAACAGAAAAGTAGAAAATCTATCTGTATTCATTAAGAAACAAATAGTGTCATATGGAAATAAGGTCAAGTGTTTGGGTCTGACACTTGGAACTGAGCTAAAGTGGAAGACCCGTGTTACGAAAAATGAAGAAGAATTTGTCATTAAGTATAGAAAAATGTATTGTTTGTTAGGAAGAAGTTCTCAAATTGCTCATAATTATAGCTGCCTATATTTGTTTATCATTACATATCCAATATTTGCCATGATGTTTATTTTTTATTTATTTTACATATTAAATTAATTTGTTTGACTATGTTAATATTTCAAACATAATACAGTGTATAATGTACTTCTTTAATATGTTTTAATTTGCTGTTATGTTTATATTTGCCCATTCCTATCATCCCTGATTCGTTTTCATATACAGCTATTTTTTGTAGATTTTCCCGTTTTACATTCAAACATTACTTAGCCTACCTTTGGTTTATTAGATCATTAATTTCTTCTGTATTATAGTTCCACTTAATCAATGGAGGCCTCAACTGCCTGTTATTTGCCTCTCATTTCCCTTTATTTGCTTTTATTAATTTATTTCTGAGTTCTTATTTATTTTAGTTACGCGAACTGTACAGGTTTATTATGTTTCTTTCTGCTTTCCTTTACCTTCCATTCGGATTTTACTTGTTTTAACTCCATATTTGCCTATTTTAAATAGTGCGAGAGAAGAAATGCAGTTTATTAATTACAACGACCTAAAGGTTTACTTGTGATATCATAGATGCGTTGTGTAATATTATAATTGCCACCAGAAAATTTTATTTAATTTTTTAAAATTGTGTAATGTTAATAAAATCTTAATGCGTGCAAGGGGGGGGGGGTGAATAGTAGCTGTATTGTATGCCTTCTACAGATGCCGTTGCATTTGATATTTTGCTTTTCTTTCTTACTACTAAAACCCTTTAAAAAGTTTAGTAAATAAATACTAGTTGAACATTTTGTTCTTAAAATTTTTATTTCTTAAAGTTTTCATTGAGTTTTACACACTTGTCCCGTCGGAAGCGTTATCGTGATGAAACATGAACCTGTTTTCTTAGTCAAATAAGTACAATTCTTCTTGATTGCGTCGTTTCACAAGTATATTAATACAAGTATAGTAATGGTTAGCCATTTTTTAAAAAGTCAAGCAAAATTACGCCATGATAACCTCGAGACCCTGTCTTTCCTTCTTAGCGGATTGTTCCTTCTTCGAAACGCTTTCCCCCTGTTTCAACTGCTTCTTCTATTACGGTGTGTGGTGGACATTCACTTGCATGTTGTTTAAACAGCCCCAAAATCTGCACGGAAGTGACAACCTCTTCTGGTTAATCGTTAGCCAACGCGGCACCCACCTCGCCTATAGCAATTTCATTTGCAAATGATTATACAAAATATTGTGTACCTGGCTCCCAGAAATGTCCACAGCTCCAGCAACTTAAATTTTAGATATCTTAGCACCATGTCGTGCATTTCTTTATCGTTATGGGAGTTGAACCCCGAGGGCCCACATCGCCACATCTAAGCTCACCAAACTATCTTTACACATTCCAATAATGGAGCAGATTCGCCGTAATGTTTGTCCAACTTCCCTTAAAAAGTTTGCGGGCTTTGTTCCTTACAAAAAGCAATGTTTTATTTATACATTAAATTGGCATTTTCTCGTCTGAAACACTTGTTTACAAATTTATGAAGTAAAAGGGCTCTCAAACACAGATTCAGTTTGTAATCATTTACATCATCGCAAACTTTTCATTTTCTCTCGTAAACATAATCAAGTAGTTACATGGTCAGAGGAGATCTTTTTTTAAAAACTACATCTATTCATGACCATTTTTGCTAGCCCAACTTATTTTTTTTTGGAAACATACTGGTCACAATATACCAAGAGTGCCAAAAAATGTATACACACTTTCACAATAGACATCTATTTAATATATTTCAAAATTGAACCAAAAAACAACAATAATGTGTAGTATGATGTTCTGTTAACAGATGTGACTCTCGTACATTATGATAGCGTTGCTACGTGACAGGTAAATCAACAATGAACAAATGAAGCCACGAGTATTGTATGATGTTCTGTAAACAGATGTGACTTACATTACGTTATGCTAGCGTTGCTACAACAAAATGGAGCCAAGATTATCGTTTGAACAGTGGAAAGCAGTTTTGACGCGGTATTGGAAAACCGAGAATGTTGTTAAAGTTCAAAAGCAATGGAGACGTGTGTACAGAACAGAACCGCCAAAGCGAGTAACAAATGCATTCGAGATAAATATGAGACTCATGGTACCGTATGCGATGTTCACAAGGGCAGATCTGGGAGACCTCACACAGCAACAAGCCCCGAGCCCTCGGAAAGTTTTGAGCACTCGCCGCAGAAATCTACAAAGCAATGTGCATGTGAGACTGGGATTAGCAGAACCAGCGTACGTCGTATTATTAAAACAGTAAAGTTGAAAGTTTTCAACCCAAGACTTTTGCATGCATTAAATGAAGATGACCCTGAAACGGCATGTACGGCAATCGCTGAGGACACTTTCGCAAACGTTGCTCAGTCAGTAGTTCAACGTACTCAGAAGTATATCGACGCCGATGGTGGGCATTTTGACAAATGTTGTAACTGTAAAAGTGTAAGATGATTAGCGTTCATCATTTTCTGTTTTGTTATGTTAATTCAGTTTTTTTTCTTTGCTTGAAGTGTGTATACATTTTTTTTTTTTTTTTGGCACCATCTTATAATTTTATGAGATAATTGACCTTTGTCAATTTTACCGATGGTATGTACTTGGTTATTAATGACGTCGCGTTTTCAAAATATAATGTACACTAACACTTTAAAATTCGGTACGATCCAATGTTGCCAAAAGTATTAGGTATACTGTTTTTCTGTATTTATTACAGTCATTTACAAGAGTTTCCAAATGTTTGTCATATTAAGAAAAGCGCCCCCCTTCTTCATAATATTGTTACAATTCCGAAAACAGAGAGTCATGATGTTTATCTGTAAAAGGCTTTTAACGTCCAGTGCTTGTGGTGTGGGAATCTTAACAAAGCATTCTCCCCTAATATACATTTGTCAAATTTCGTGCCTGTGTCCTGCTATTTGTTGACGCACTTAAAAACCCTTCCCTTCTCGTACGTAACGACATCCCTTTTATTCATACTTTTGGATAGCACTCGGCGGACTTCAGGAAAAACGTCACTTAAAAGGAAATAGAGTCATCCCATCGTCACTTTTACGACTATCGATAACTTCATTCCACCAGGTTCTCTCGATATATCGATTACTGGTTAAGCTTCTCTATAAAAGGTCGGAAATGACGTATGCCATCATGGTGGTGTGTGCCACGTCATCGGGGAGAGACAAAGTGGTGATTTCCGTTCGTGGATGAGGGGGTTATGCGAACGAGAGGGGACGGCAGACGTTTCTTGTTTAGTTACGTGAAGGCCGATAGATCGCCTATATTATCTACACTGTAGATTGACATCGATGTCTTAGTATATGACAACAGCGGTGGTAATAGAATGCACCCGAACAAAACGGGAGCACATTACGTGTATAAGGAACTGTAAATAAAGATACCCTTTCACTATACATATTATAGTATAGTATTAGAGAAAATAAAAGAGGCTTACTTAACTTCTGATTTACGAAAATTCGGATAGTAAATATACATAATTTTCGCAAAACTTTTTAATAAATTTTAACTCCCGTCTTTACTACTGAGGCAGTGGACGTTTGATGATTCAAGAGATACTGCGAAAGGGCTTTAGTGGAAGGGAACCAGTTTTAGTTTAAGGGGGAATAAAGGTAGAATTCGGTCATTTTTTATTTTTAATTCCACCATTTTATAGCGTTATGCCCCTCTAATCAGCTATAGCGACCGCCATTTTTAAAGGGCTAACTGCTTTACTCTTTAGAGCTGCAATGCTTTGTAAATTAGACTGTATTTGGTATGCAGGCCTCTTTAGATGCAAAATTGAGTTGGTGTGGCCTATCAATATACTTTCCGATTAGACGACTGTAATAAATTGCATAGAAAGCATGAGGGATAAGTTTTATAATACACAATACAGGAAACAACAGAATGAAGATATAAATCTGTAGGATATTTCTCAAATATAGCGGGAGTGAGGGACACGCTTCACATTCATTTTCGTGAGATACTCAAACTTTTTTTATGTACGGCCGTGCATTATGGTGGTGCAGTATCCAGATTGTTGCACGGAAATAATAGCCTTGCAGAAAATTACAGGACATACTTACAGTATTGCTGAGTTACAGTTGCGTTGAATTGTAAACCATTCCTCAAATATGGAAAAATGAGATGATCATGACTTTCACAGAAAATGCACCAATTTGCTACTTTTGGCATTGGAGATGATGTAGATTTGCACATAGAGTTTTGTTGTAACTGTAGGTTCATCAGCATTGTTTACCTTTGAAAGAAACTGAAGCGGGGCACCAGGGCATTTATGGAAATGGAAAAAAGCAGATCAGTTGGCATTAAACGGTGCTGATACATCTTTATTTGCACCAAATCCGCGGTTAGAACATGGATTGGGGATAAACATAAACTTAGGTGTCATACCTACCCAGGACAAAAGCAAGCTAGGAAAATGGTCCTAGGTCGTAACAATACTCTTTCCACATCTCTTCTAAAGAGGAGGAATAAGTAAAGTATATGCGTTAATTACTGAACATGGTCACTTTAGAAAACATTTATGAGAAGCGTTTATCTATAAAGATGAATTGCAGAAGGTGCAAATAGGACGAGGAAACCGCCCCGCACATCCTGTTTAACTGCCCTTTCTTGGCAAGAAAGAGATACTCCTCCTATAAACAGGGTAGATAGGAACGGGTGTTGACCGGTACCAAGATATGCAACTTGTTCAAGGAACAGACTTTGGGAATGTCTCTTCCTATGGAGTAAAACAATAAACTTTATAGACTGACGTGCGGGAGGTCGATTAACCTCCTCCCCTCCTAGTTATCTAATCTAATCCATACCAATGGAGGATCCAAGTTAAATTTTAACATACTTTTGTTAAGTTGTCAGTACAAATGCGTGAAAAATTCTCCTTTCTAAAAATAGTAGTGACGGCATTAAGTGACAAGAAAAATAAATGTACACAGTATGTATTAATCCCCCTTTTTGCAATATAATCTTCATTAATTTCATCGGTTTTTGTTCACTTTTTAAAAAGAACGTGTATTTACGCGCTGTTAAAATCATTGCCTTAAGCATAAGACACAATTGATCAATTATTGCCTGGGGGTCAGTGCGAGTTGTTGCAGATGCTGTTTGGAGTTTGCCATACGGCGACGGAACACAGTAGATTTCATTCATATAAACAACATTCAGTCATTCATCAATACTATTCGCACTTCAGTTTCTGCATACGCGGGTATAATACAGCGAGCTCGTGAAGTGAAAAAAATGACATTTTTGGTTTTTGCTCTTAAAAAAACACGGAATCCCAGAGAGCCTATCTGGAAAGATTCACACTTCTATGCCTTTGGAAATATTTCTTTAAGCAGCAAAAGTTTTAATGCCTACGCCAGGGATTCTCAACCTATGTTACGTGATCCACTGCCCGGTGGATGATTTGGTTTATTTATGGAAGGTCTTTAACATCTCAGGTCATCAGCGTCGCATTCAATTCAGGGAGTGAAATGACAGATACCTTTTGCTTAGGGGTCTCTTCTTTCAGGCTTGAAGATCTTTTTCGTGCCGTAAATGTACGACACGGGACCCACGGCTTTACTTTCCCTTCCGAAGGAAGCCATACTTAGGATTTTTACGCCCGAAAAAAATCCATGGATCCTGGCCGGATTCGAACCCGCAATATTGGGGTTAGGAGGCAAGTATGGTTACCACTAGACCACCAGGACTAACTATTTTTTTTCCTTACTGGTATATGTAATATCTTGCTTGAATGTAACTGGAAAAAGTTGAGAACCCCTGGCCTACACTCTTTAAACCCCTTTCTCTTGGCCTTTAACTTTTAGGCATCCAAAAATTTATACGTCTTTTTAAACGATTAGTACGTTTGCCTGCACTCAAAACCTGTGTTCTTAGCTATTGCAGTTCGTTTTTAACCCGATTCTAAATTAAATCTTCCACAAAAAATGTGCATTTCTTATAAATAAAAACACACTATATCTAGAAATAAAACTGCATATCGAAAGTCAAAAACAATTTATGGTTGGTTATACACTTAAAATGGTTATATTCACCCTCTGCTTAATGAATAAATAAATAAAAATGTATCTAAGCAAACAGGTTACAGTTAAATCTACACAAACAAACAAATTAATTAAGAATTTATCAATACTAAAACTAAGGTTCTCTCATACCTTAACCACCAGGTTATATATATGGTAAAGAACCCCTACAATAAATCACCATTTCTACAACTGCATGTGCCCTAAAGCTCCTTCCTTATACTTCTCCACTTATAACTTACTTGTCCTAAGAATTCCCCAATCTTATAATTTTCTCTGCACTCATATCTGACAACTTTTTAACTGCTACTGAATCATGCTGGATCCCTCCATCTTTTTTACCATTCTATTACACAATGGAACACATTATCCCCTTGCCCACACATAATACATCCTTCTCTAATTTTTTCTTAATCCTTTTATAAACAATTCCCGTCTACCCACCCTTCTGCAGATATCAGCGCATTATTAATTTGAACCTATATGTGCTTTAACACGTCTCACTGATGTAATTTTGATAGTCGGTTCCAATACGTACGCTCATTTACAAAAAGGTCGAAAGAGAAAATATGGCCGAGTACTTAATATATATATATATATATATATATATATATATATATATATATATATATATATACCCTGTGGTTTAAGGGTGGAATGTTAATTTTTGCTATGCTTTAAATACGGCAGACAACTTAAGCAGAGCTACAGCAACAGGGTCACAGAGACCTTTAGCTTATGAGCAGCTTCGTGGTCGAGTGGTTATAATGCTGGGCTCCCACTGAGGCAGCCCGTGTTTGGTCCCAGTAGCCCAAAATGGGATTTGTGGCGCCACTCTCATCCCCATCTTCATCATTATCTCACGTAATGCAGTTCACTTCTACCTTGTCAATGGAGAACTCCAATACCTGGCTAGTAAATGAGTTGACATTACAACATATCATGTTTAGTTCTCAGGTAGGAATGCAGTTATAAATACCATAATTGGTAAACTCATCATGTGTTCTTTTCCCCTATCACCTACATGACCAGCTACTCAAAGTATCTATAAAGCAGAGAAAGGTTAGTATAAAGTCCCCACATAGCCAATGATGTGGTTAGAAAGACTATACGAGGCTGTGGTTCGGTCAAAGATGATGTATGGTGTAGAAATTTGGAGAGTGTCAAAGGAGTGGACAAAGATTCATGTGGTGCATAGAATGTTTTGTAAAGACGTTAGGGAATTACCCAAAAGTTTACCATTGGTGTGAGCTTGACAAAACTAGGAAGAGTAGGAAGGAAAGATGTAATAGTGGAGAGAATCTTGAAATATTGGAATAGATTTAGATAATAATAATAATAATAATAATAATAATAATAATAATAATAATAATAATAATAATAATGTACTAAAATAATGTTTTATGTATAAAAAAATGGGAAGTGATAGAGGGTGGCTACTGGGTGAAAGTAACATCAGTGGAATTTGGAAAGAGGTGAGAATATATAGAGAGGCAAGAGATTTGGGACATCTTAGAGGATACCGCCACGGGTGGCCGAGGTCGTTAAGGCGCGGATTCGTGAGCGGTTCGCATCTCGCCAGGACTGTCCTTTCTGAATGAGGTTTTTTCCAGGTTGTCCTCAGTCCTCATAAATGACAAATGCCGGGGAGGTACCCTAAACTTAGGCCTGGAACGTTTCCTTCCTTAAAAATTCTTTCCCAATTTATCATTTCATCTCATGTGTCATCAGTGTTCACCGCCTGTGGTGTCTCAGCAGTTAAAACGGGCGTTAAACACCATTAAAAAAAGCTTAGAGGATAAAAGTTTTTAGCCTTATATAAAATAGTTGAAAGAAATCGAGAACGGCAGAAATATACAGATAATTGTGATCAATTCGGAAAATGGGTCTTGCATGGGCATATGACACACAGATGAGCATTTTAAACGACTTTTGTACTGTGTTATGAAAAAGAAAAAAAATCGTATTTCTACTTTAATTGAACTATATGCAGTGAGTTTTTGGAAGTCGGAAGGAAAGTAGAGCTATGGGTTCCATGTCGTACATTTATGATACAATGAAGAACCTCAAGTCTGAAAGAAGAGATCTCTGAGCAAAATTTGTGGGTCGTTTCACGCTCTGAATTGAATGGGACGATGAAGACCTGAATGTTAAAGACCGTCCGTAAATAAAATAAAATAAAATAAAATTGGAGTTCACATAATATTTATGGAAAGCTCTGTACAAGTTAATCTGGATGAACAATGATAGAAATTGCTGTAGCTGGGAAATTAAGAGAATGGGTTGGAGTTTTTCATGAAAAGTTTCCAATTCTGGAACTTATACAGATATAATTAAAAGGGAAAAAAGAAAGAATTATAAAGGAAGTAAGCAAAATTATAAGAGAGGAGAAAAAATCAACGTAACGAATACAGGCAGTTGTCGTATAGCTTGTTGACAATACAAGTGGAGGTAAGCTAGAGAAAACTACATATCAAAAGTAACACAAGTAATAGAAACACAAACACTGAGCATGCTACCTGCCACATCGAAAGCACTGAAGCGAATCGCTGGCAAATAATCACTATGTTAACTAGACAGGATTCCGAGAGGATTACAGTACGCCAACTGCCTTGCTTAATCTTACTGAGGATCTCCCTGAGGCTATGCAGCAGACTTAACTCCTGTTGACTTTTCTAGAACCTTTCACTCGGTTACTGTAAATAAACTACATTCAAAACTAAGTCAATGCATTTATCTGAGAATTCGACCCAATGGTTTCACTATCTCTCAGGCCGACTACAGTGTGTGGCAGTGGCAGATCGCTTTTCCCCTTGGCGGTCCGTAAAGTGTGGAGTTCCAGCCGGTGCTGAGACTATTTTCCATTAATATAATTGATGTCACTTACAACAATAAACGTACCACACATGTTATACTTTCAACCTACAACTGCATACACACTCACAGCCTGACTTTCACCACAAAAGAGCTGGATTTTCGAAGATCTAGACTTAGTGTCCACATTGGCCAAATAAAATGATCTTACACTAAATTTGGAAACATCGTAGATAGTCCTAATGGGGCATACTCAGTTATTAAATAAAACAAATCAAACTCTAGTCATTTTCGTGAAAATTAATGAAGCAAAAGTGCCAATAAAACAGTTTGTAAAAAATCTCTGCCTATTTTGTTAGCAATCTTAATTGGAAAATAAAAAAAAAAAAAAAAAAAAAAAAAAAATTAATATCTTAAAACGGTTTAACAATTTTCCTAGCGTTCAATTTAAAAAAAATGTAATATTTGATCATTACTTTCAATGAACTGACATAACAACCATCATCTTGGACAAATATTACAATTGTGCACAATACCTGCGTTTGCTACGTAAATCAGATTACATCATTCCAGCTCTTGAACTGTTAATCCTGGCATCGATTGGATGCCAGAAGGAAGTAGCACTCCCTCGTTCTTCTGGTCGCATTATGCACCTCAACTTCGCACTATCTTTCGACAAGTTTTCACTCCTTATCTTCTCATCAAAATTTAAACACCAGATCAATAACAACTCCATTCTCCCTATACCCCTAAACCGAACTTCTCACTTGTCTTCATCCTTCACAGTTGTCACTTCTTGTCTCTAAAGCCCTCTGCTGTCTCATATCAAGGGCTGCCGGTTAAAACGACAATGGAATATTCTCGAATATTATTTATTTGGAGAATGCAGCATGCAACAACTACTGCGCTCAAATTGTATGTCATTAACTGTACTCTATATGTATTACATATATTGAAATAGTGTTTCTCCCTTAGGATCTTAACTTAGCCAAGTAAAATCACAAGTAAAATCACAAGTAATATCACAAAAGGGTCTGAGATTGCCATAAATTCACAACGCAGTGAATCCTAATAAAGATCGAGTGATATTTATTAGGGCTACTTCAAGAATAAAATAAGAATTTAAATATAATTCCCTAAACGGGGTTTACAATATTGTAATAATTATATATTTGCATTATGCATACTTAACCTTTTCGAGCCATCTAGCAACAGACGAAATGTTGATTGTCAGTAAATCCAAAAGAGAAGAGCCAAGTACGGGTTTAAGAGTATTTCACGAATAGAATAAGAATAAAATTACTACTATATATTTGAAATTCATGCACACAATATCAACAATTGTATCAAATGTTATACTTTAAGCAAAAACAGAGAGACTGAAATAGACGAAAGTCGACTATTACAAGCGCTATCTTTAGATGCACTAATACCAACTGAGATAAACAAAATAGAGGTAACATTTTACCATACTGATAATTACAAAATGACTGTTTGGCTGAATACGCAAAAACATTATTTGAGTGAATTAACATTTAGTTATTATTATTATTATTGAAAACATGAAAGAGTGGTCAGTGATGCGTGCTCAGGAAATAAAGCGAGGTAAAGTTTTGCCTACACTGATCAGAAGACAACTCGAGCAGTAAAGCGGATTTATAAAACTTCACGATAATTTTACCGCAATATTGGGCTGAGATTGGTCAAAATTCAAAATGTTGTTTCATTTCATTGGTAGATTTTATGATGTCACATAACTGAAATAGTCATTATAAAAATGAAGGAAAATGAATAAATAAAAATATGCTGAGTGAATTAGGTAGTAAATAGAAAGTAAGAAAAAAAGGAAAAAACAAATAAATAAATGAGAAAAAAGAATAAAGAATAAAAAAATTCAAACGAACTAAGAGAGGGGCAAGAAATAAAGGGATAAAGACTGGTGTATTCAGTTCGATAGAAAAGAATAAAAATAGAAGTAATTAATATAAAAACAGAAAAAAATCATCGCAAAACAAAGAAAATTAAATAAAAAAGAAAGAGTGGAGAAATCTATGAACAAAAATGACGAAAGAAAGAGGTGAAGAAAGTGAAAGTTTGGTCAAATGAAATAGAATTACTAAATTTTGCTTAAAATATATCAAATATAAATTAACAGGTGTTAAAAAGAGATAAGACAGAAAGAACACGAAGAAGAATATAGAAGCAGTAGATGTGCATACCCAGGATAATGAAATTAAAAATCTGAACGTTACCTCTGGGCGAAATAGTTTGTAGGTCATATGAGTTATGTCCCTAATATAGAACACGCATCTCTTAGGTTCGAGGTATTTTTGTAGGCGCTGTAATATTGCAGATATTACATGGTTAGTGACTGTATATCCTGTTTTGCCTCAACTCTCCAGTCTCACATAACCTCCAAGACTGTGCTTATATTCTTTTAAGCTTGTTTCACAAAAGCGTAATAATGTTCTATATTACAGTTCAGCGCTGCTGTAGAAAAAAACCATCTAAAAACTACATGTGCGGTCTTTTGTGTTTATTATTCCGCATTTTAAGGTATCTTCATTTCTCATATATTCCGATGGTGATAAATGGATATCATGCGCAAGGTTGTCCTTTGGCTTTATAAAAACTAGTAAAATGTTAAAAAATAATAATAAAATATAGGAATTTTCAAACCAAGCTCTTCATGAGATATATTTAAATTAAATGCGTAAGCAGATAAACATTGTATTTATTGATTACTTTTAAAATAATATAAGAGACAAACTTCTATGGAATTGACATTGATGTACAGGGAAAGTTTAGGTTGACGCAAAGGATACTGTGTTAAATGCAAATAAATAACATTGCATCGATGCTGTATAATTTGTAGGTAATAGGTTTGGCCAGAATGGGGATAAAACCAGATAATAAACCAACTTATCAATGAGGGAGGGGAAACATTACTGATCAAAGGAAATATACAGAGCGACCCACTAATCTATGAACCGACTTGTGGCGTTTTGTCTATCGGCGAAAGTGGCGTTCGTTCGCGTCTGCAAGTCTTGTATAGGGGTGCTAATATAACCAAACAAGGTTTTACTTACAAAAAATTTAATAGTAGAGTGTTTATTTTCCAAATATATTGGCTGCAAATCTAGCTCATCCATGTCGCACGGGTTCTGGGGCCGTACGTGCTTTCTCATTACACAAGGAAATACAGAACATTTCACACAGCAACATTTAACTCTTAAGAGAAAATCACTATTTATAATAATGAAACAAATACATGAAATTATACATATATATATATATAATAGAAAAAATCCAAATACACAAATAAAATAAACAGAAAAGAGAGCATTTCAAAAGTATATAGATCTCACACTGTACATGTACAAATAATTCCACAAATTATCGTGACTTGTGTTCCTCTACCCCCTTCCCGATTGTCTGCCTCACTGCAGGTATTTAAAAGTTTCATATTTCGATAGTTCGTAAATTAAACGCACTAGAATCGTGCACAAAATACCACTGGCATTCCTCCAGTTTTATTTTGTTGATGTCAATAGACATTGTTCCATTAGAGAAAAGTAACTTTTTTAAAAAAAAATACACGTTCTAATAATTATTAACATTTTTGCATGAAATGCAATTATTAGTCCCTGCCTAAACTTCAATTCTATGAAAGTAGCATAAAAATGCACCTCCCCATTTCAGAAATATTTGCTGTGAAAGTTTTAGATGATTTCAGTCGGTAAATTGCTCTTGACTCCTGGTTTCACTTACATCTTTCAAATCAAGAGCCGATAGAGAGTGAAACAACCGGTACAGTGAGTTAAGAACGTAATCAATTGATTTTTCAAACAAAAAACAATAAAAAGGTAAGGACATTTCTTACATTGTATAGCTCTGTAAGAGCCTTTTCTACCAGTGTATATTAATTTTATTTTCCAAGAAAAGGAAACGCTCAAGAAATAAAGCCTTTCAAAAATAATTATTAATAAAGACATTAGGGCTATTTGATTGCAAAATTATAAACACCTTATAAATATTTCTGTTGTTTAATGTCCATTTTGTCATGGCTTTAGATCCATTTCGACCTAAGGCGTTTCCCTTCCCTCGCACACTTGATCGTTAGCAAGAATCCAAGTGACGCGAAGTTTCCTAACAGGAAATGGACTTTGATTCACTCCCTCCCCCTCCAATATCTAAGGACACCAACCATCTGCTTGCAGCCACAGAAAAACAAGACGGTTATCGGTGATTAATAGCTTTGCCGCCCTCTCGAGAACAACGGACAGTGACCCAATAGGGGCTATAGTGTCAATTATTAGAACCTGCAGAGGAAAACTTAGGTAGAGTAAGTTTATGCCAATATTAGAAAACGCCAAGTAAGAAGTGCAGAGCTATTGTTCAATCCAATTGAGCGCCTTATCTCGAAGCTGCTTGTAATAAAAATATTAAAACAGAATATTTATTTATGATACCGGTGTTAAAAGTGGCATTTTATTTGTTTATTCAAACATCCTGCTCACAAAATAAAATTAATTCTGACACTTGAGTCAAACTATTTTAGACAGCCCTTAATATTTACAAATAATTAGTAATTCCACATTATATTTATTCCAGATATCCGGAATTTCTTTGTTTCAAATAAGTCGTTCGCATTTTTGTCGCTAGCAGGAGCACAGCACGAACTAGTTAGTTTAATAAATATTTAGTAAAATACAGAGCTATTTTAAAAAGAAGGAACAGATTTCAAACATTTCTGTCTTCCAAATTACAAAAGGTAGAACCCATAATTCCAACGTTCCTGGACAGACAAAAGTTTAAAATATGAGCCGTCCAGGTAGAAGTTCCAACCACGGCCGCATTGGTGCTGTTGCTTGCCATGTTGATTGTATTAAAATGGTGACACAACAGGAAAAAGCATTTTGTGTTAGCAAAACTAAAGTCCATTATTGAAGTTCTATGTGCCCTGCGCAGTCAGTTTAATAAACAACCGCCTGCGCATAAGCAGATTTACCAGTGGCATCGAAAATTCATAGAAGATGGTTGACCCTGCAAACGGAAAAGCACGGGACGTCCATGCACATCGAATGAAAATGTCAAGCGTATTCGTACAGTTTACGAAAAGAGTCTGAAGCCACACAAACTGCAAGCATTGCGTCCTGACGATCACAACAAAAGGTACGCATTTTGCATTAGCATGCCAGATGATATGGAAGAAGACAATTTTTCTGAACGATTTTTTTTTTCCGATGAATCCACTTTTCATCTTTCCGGTAAAGTTAATCGACTTAACGTTAGAATTTGGGCAAGTGAAAATGCTAATGTCAGTTATTGAACATGAAAGAGATTCACCGGAGATTAATGTCTTCTGTGCCATATCTGTAAACAAAGTTTATGGACCTTTCTTCTTCATGGAGAACACTATGACTATGTATTTATTAATGTTTTTCTTCTATTACCTATATTCATTTCATTATTTTGTTTCATTTTATTCGCATATACGAATATTGTATTTCTTAGGGGACCATAAAAGCACTCACTGTTCCAGGACCCGTGCAATATGGACGAGTCATTTTTGTAACAAATATAGTTTATAAATTACCACCACCACCACAACCACCACCACGACTACTACTAACACGATCAATAATACTACTACCACTACCACCACTACCACTACCAATATTACACTACCACTGCTACTAACACGATCACTAATACTATTATCACTATTACCTCTACCACCACCACTAATAATTACTACTACCACTATCATCACTAATATTACTACTACCACCACCACCATCATCACCACCACTACTGCTACCACTACCAGTACTACTGTTACCATCAATTAGAGAAAAAGTGTTATAAAATATAGTTTTTAGTTCGAGTACCCTATTTCAAAATATCTATTGTTATATGAGCTATACAAAAACGTGATTATAATACATACAGTATCGCAGTCATTTTGAATAATATGCATATTGTTATCAATATGTAAAAAATTAAAACTAGTTAAATAATATAGATGAGGTATTCACTGGAATTTTAAGAGTTTTTTACAAAAAGAGATATGCTTTGTTTTTTTTTAAAGCAGTGTAATACTAATTAAAGTATGCCTATATAAACACCTATAACTGGATAAGAGCTGTCCGAAAAATCAGAAAATATCTTATGACAATTTCCTTCCTCTATGTATCCTTCATGCTCCGGGCGAGGGGATTTACCTCCCAGCTCATATTGTTCGGATCAAGTAGAATGTCGATACGGGTTTCAAGCATAGCCGTTGCTATCAGTTTCAGCAGCTAATGTGATTTTGTTGCCGATGACTGCCGGTGTCCGTGCTATTGTTTTGTTACACAACCCCCTCACCTCGCCCAAGAGTATTTTATGCCACAATTGCTCCAATGGCATTGCTGTCACAAACTCTGACATCTGCAACCGCGTAGAATATCATTTTGTGTTCCAAGGATTTGAGAGGTGATTCAGTAGCCGGAAAAGGATGACGAGCATGTTTATAAAATAATGCCTGAAACAGGTCTAAATATTAAAGCTGCTCGACACGTCCGCATTTTTCAAATCAGACAAACAGACCTTTTAACTGCTAAAATTAAAAGTCAAAATACAGAATCGTAATGAGAAAAATTAAAACTAAATTTAATAAATTCAAAATAGGGTAATATGTTTATATGTTTATACTAGCTCCTTATAACTGTTGAGGAACACAGCACCGCAATTTCTTATGGCCGATAATCTTTTGTTAGCCATCTACTGTGCAATAAAGAATGGATATATATATATACTTTGACACCATATATTTACAAATCCTCTACTTCCTTTCTTCAATGCCGAGAACGAACATTTGCTTTGACACTTACCATGATCGATGCGGCTTATGTGCTCATCCCAAGGGCTTACCTGTAGTCACGTTAGAGATGACACAAGCCGGCATTGCTCTGATTGTAGGACATACCAACGCCGCCCCCAAAGGGGTACGAACGTAACTCTGTCGCGAGGAGATTGCTGACCTGACAAGAACAACACCAGAGACATGTGCCCTAAGGTTTATGTTGTTCCCGAAGGAACAGGCAGGTCTGCAGCAATATACTGCAGTATCAGCGCGACCCTTAATCCACAAGATTGCGTAATATGTGTGACCAACGTCTGTAGCTGAAACTTTAAGTTTAGTACAGGATTTCATGATTTGCTTCAATTTTTGCTAGTCTAAGGCGTTAAGAGAATAAACTGTGTTTAATAAGTAATACGACATTTAACATCTGCATATTGTCACTATTTCACATAAAGTAGTCATTGATAGATAAAGGCTTTGAATTCAAAATAAAGTAACTCAATAGTACGTTATTATTTTGCTATTGCACTTTCCCAGCCCCGAAGTATGTTGGGGCAAGTCAATTTGACATCTTACAGGCAGACGGCGTCCTATGGCTTTGAAGGCTTCGGGTCACCGTAGTTATAATGAGTAAATGAAAATACTGGGCTTAATGTCACAGGTTGCGCACTGGGCTCAACATAAACATGCATATAGAACGAAATTATCACATGCTCAAATATATCTATCAGCATGGAAAACATGGGAAACGTCTGAATAAATGTTTGCTCTAAAGTCGTTTGTTAAAAACAAGTATTCGACAGGTTCATTGCGCTGGAAACCCAACCGGCAAAATGTAGGACATTCCCCGCAGGCACAAAGAAAAATTTGAAATATACAAGGACATCTTTATTAACAAAAAGTAGTGGTTGGAAGATCCCATCTTTATCGAAAGTGGCTAAGATATATTTTGTGTACACCGTAAATGCAAATTAACTGCAGTGAATGCAATATATACTCTTGCATGTGCGTTGTTTACAGAATTAAATGGAATATATGTAAACACATATACACCATATATAAATTTAAGGTCCGCTATAGGATATCCTGAAGATATTTTATAATAGACCCTGAAGATGTTTCTGTTGTCAAAGCAAAAAAGGAAATAATAGCCAAAGTGAGCAAACGTGAAAGTGCTATCTGTTCTGTAACCCCATCAAAACAAAAAATATAATTGCTTCCGATTTGTGGAAGTAAATAAAGGAATTTCCCTAATAACAGAGCTTGAAGTTGTAAAGAGACGAAAAATAAAAAATAAGAAACAAAAAAGTGAAGAAAACATTTAATCGTATTCCTTTTGCAAAAACCTGATACAACGGAAGCCAACATCATCGCGGTTTCTTTGCTACAAAATGGAAAAGAAGTCGTTACTGCCACCGCAAATTAAGAATGTCTCACATACTTTGGATATATCTAAAAACTGATAGTGTTGGAAGTTAAAAACCTAACCTTTAGGCTTAAAAACATGTGTTTTTTTCCGTATTATATCATGTTGTTGCGTGTTATATTTTTAAATTAAAAGTCTCCCATTGCATAAAAGGTGTCAGAGCTATCGAGACCATCGAAAGAAGAAGTGGAAGATTAACTGTTGTGATTTATAAAGTTGAGATGACACTTTATTCTACATTTAAATTGGTTTATTGTCCGACAATCTCTTGACTTCAGAAGGAAAGGAGTTTCAGATTCTGGGAACTAGCACGCTGAAAGAGGTTGAGTAGAAATGTGTTCGGTGACGAGAGTAGACAGTAAATTCATATTGCGGGTTTGAGGTAGGGACAGGTAAACGAAGCAAAAGGTGATATACTGAACGGTGGTACGTAGGATTTTGAACAGGATCGTTAGGAAATGGAAAGTCCTACGTTCTTTTAGAGGTACACATGACAGCTGAATGCGTAGGGGTGTCACGTGATCAAATTTACAAGTGTTGAAAACGAAACGAATACAGGCTTTATGAACGCTCCGTAATCTTTCTATCTGTCCAGTATTCAGATTAGAGTTCCATACATCACAATTGACAATAATCAAAGTGAGGCATAACAAACACTTGAATGAAATTCTTTTTGAAACCAAGAGGTAGATCATGTTTTAATATATGACTCAAACTATATTTTATTTCATGTATGTAATTGCATAGCTGCGCCATTCTAGATCGGAATCTATATAAACACCTAGGTTTCTTCCTTAAAAAATCCTTTACTAATATTTCATTCATGCATCACCAGTGTCCATCGCATGTGATGCCTCAGCAGTAAAAACGGGCGTTGTACATTTAAAAAAATCTCGATCTGTATAAAGACATGTTTTCTTTCTCAGCTTGATAGAAACAAAAGTTCCTTTCACTTTTCTACAACTAATTAATCTTGCTTCCTCTAAAACCCTTTGCCAAACCTTGTCAATTTCTTTTAATTTAGAAAAATATCTGAAAATGCTCACACCATAGATCCTTAATCTTGTTCATGGATTTTTTGTTACTAGACACGCTGTCTGGAAAGGAACATGTGGAAATTTTATTGCTTTAGGGACGTAAAAGAACCACTAAGAGAAGTTCTGCCGAATTTAATCAAAGACATTCCGATCGAACATCAGAATTTCACGCACGGTGGGGTAACTGGGTGACTAAAATTTAACTTTACAATATTTTGTTGGCTTAATGTACACGTGGTATACCGCATTTATGGTCACTCACGGTTCTGGTAGCCGCCACGAGTGGCCGTGTTGTTAAGGCATGGACTCGTGAGCGGGAGGTCCGGGGTTAGAATCCCGCCAGGACCGTCCTCCCTGACTGAGGTTTTTTCCAGGTTTTAGCCCTCATAAATGGCAAATGCCGGGGAGGTACCCTAAACTTAAACCTAGAACATTTCGACTATGTTTCTTGCCAGGAATTCTAATTACATATCCCGTTGGGCGTGATCTTTACTATATTTCAATATCTTGTATTTTGGATAATGGTACCTTAGTTTTTAGGAAAACTTCCTTTAACTATTTAAATTTTTATAGAATTTTGTTGAGACTTCCACCTCGTTTCTCAAAAATCACATACATATGCGGCAAATTTATGACTATGGCTATGCAACATTTTCCTTTTCCATTTAGAAACTAGAGGCGTGGCATAAAGAAATGTTTAAGAATATAATTTCACCTATAAAAATTATTTGAAGAAATTGAAAAGTAATCTTGCCCTATCACAATAATTGTGGGAACGTTTATATTACAGAGGAGAAGAGTCCATTAAGGCTGTAAGGGTTGAGTTTACCCAAAAGTTGTGCGTTGTCTTGTATGTGTTCATTTTTATTGACGAATTTAAGTAGTTCCTTATTTGAACTAGTACGGTGTCTGTAACCTAGACTGCACATCAACAATAAATCGGTGGAGAGCTCAGCCTTACTTACAGAAGTGTATTAGTAATGAAGTTGTCGTTACAGCCCCGGCTTTAGGATTTTATAGAAGCTGCGGCCCAACAAAAGGACTGGATGCACACGACATCAGCTTAAAAGATCATATTTCGCCAATTATATTTTTATGCTAATATGGAATGAAATAATCTTTTTATTTTAACAGTAAACGCTATTTATAGTTACATAAAGTTAAAACACATTTATAAACCTTCTAAATTGTATTTTAGTTTACCGCGGACCTTACTTAGAATTTGGTTTATTTACGGACGCCCTTTAACATCTCAGGTCATCAGCGTTCCATTCAATTCAGGGCGTGAAACGGCCGATAAATTTTGCTCAGAGGACTCTTATTTCAGGCTTGAGGTTCTTTTACGTACCGTAAATCTATGACCGGGATATATGAATCTATTCCCTTCTGAAGGAAGCCATACTTAGGATTTTCACGCCCAGAAAATCCATCGACCTTGGCCGGGATTGAACCCGCGATCTTGGGTCTATGGTTACTACCAGACCACCGGGACCCACCCTATAGAACTCTTAAATTATAACAGATTTTGCTCTATTCCTACAAAATTGTGAACTGCAGCGGAACAAGAATTATAGAGAAAAATACGATAAAATGTTCAGTAAAACGTCTAGAATTTATTTTAAGAGTGAGTGATGAATATGCAGAGAAATAAGAACGGGAGTATTCAGTGTAAAAAGGTACGAACAGATTTAATATAAATCGTGGAACATGAGCTGTTTTTTTAACATTTACATTGTTCGTCATCGAACACCTTTTTACTCAGCCTCATTCAGCGTGTCAGTTCCCAGAATCTGGAACTCCCTTCCTCCCGCAATAAGAGATTTCCGGACAATATAACAATTTATTAAACTGTCATTTCAGCTCTAGGAATCACATATTTAGTCTCTGCTTTCCCCTTCCTTTCTTCTTCTCCTTTCTCCCCCATTGTATTCGAGAAACCTTTTTAAAGAACATTAACATTATTTTAACCACTTTCTAACCATGTTAAAATATGTTTACATGCACTATATTTCTTTCGTTTGCTATTTAATGTTTTTATATAACTATGTACATTGAATTTATAATTTGGTGGTTTTTTCGCCTGGTAGAGTGGAAGAGAAGGTCCCATGACCTTAACTATTGCAAGGTTTGATTTGGTTTATTTAAGGAAGCCCTTTCATCAGCGTTCCATTCAATTCAGGGCGTGAAACGGACGAGCAATTTTGCTCAGAGGCCTATTCTTTCAGGCTCTTACCAGGGTAAAGGGCAAATAATTAAATAAATAAATAAATAAATTTAATTTTCACTTGCATTGTTGATAGGCACATGTCTATAATTCTGAACATGAAACCATTTTGTAACAGTATTACAGATTCGTGGTATATTAGTGAATTAGATTTTCCATTAATTTCGACATCTCATATAGACTAAGCTATAAAAAAGTCACTAAAGTCACGCTTCGCTATTGGTATAGTGTAACCCAATTAATTGGTGAAACAAAAAAATTAGACAAACTGCACGCATATAAATGCTGTTAGAGTATTTCAAAAGACGACCAAGGGGTGCAGCATCGCAAACGTAGAGAGATAACTTTGTTTCTAAACAAGTTACGCTGTCAGGCACGTGAACGCCATCTGCCAAGAACTCTGGCGGCAGGAACATTATGAGTTCTGTCACAAGTTTAAGCGCTACTCTATGTAATGAAAAATGTCAAATGTACGAATTTCATACGCCATTTAATTCAACACTTTCAAATTAATAATTATATATAGTGCATTATATGGTTTAAATTATTCTCGACAAATTTTAATTCTTGGTTGGTCATTGAAGCACATCCCATCAATTAAATGTACCGAATTTGACTTGAATACAGCTGAGCTTCTATTGTATCACACAAAAACATAAGACTCAGCTGCGGGTGCCGCTGCGAACACTCCAAATTTAGGATTAACCCTCACACATCGAGTGCCTTTATTGGCCGCTATAGCATATGACTGCGTGTGTTAAAACACAGTACAATCACAGCTGTGTTGACAGAGAGAATTCAGTGCCATTGACAGAAATGTTTTCGCATAACTAATTTGCTCTCGCACATAATATTATGATGTTACGGCTTCTAATGTGTAACATGGTCAGCTGTTATTGATGGCACACGCAATCGTGTGTTAAATTAATTAGAGATAAATCCAGTTTTCCTGAGCTTTACTCAAATGCAGAACGCCATTTTAAATTGGCTGCTCAAATCGCTTGTTCTATTGCTGTCTATAGCACGTTCAATTGATTAACGGAAACTGGAAAATGTTTTAAAATGCTTTACTGTAATTGAATCTGATTAATTAAATATTACATTTTTGTATGTATCTCTAATTAGCTCGGAAAATATCAACTTTTTCAAACGAATATTAATAATAGTTGAGTAAAAATATACAGTAGACTAAAACAGACTGCCGCTTCCCATAAATTAACATTCATTACAACACCAATATCATTAAGGTACCTGTGTTAATATAGTTTGTACCATGCCTTCACTTCTCTATGCAATTAGAGTTCGTATACACTAGTGGAAATTGTTACTTTCAGAGGTCGCAAGACTCCAGGTAAGAGTGGAGTTAAAAGTTTTGTTGACACAAGCAATTAAGCGTACTCAGTCGTGTTGTTTGTCATGCCAATTGTTACATGTATTTCTATAAAAAAAGTACCTGCTAAACTTTCTACTGTGTGTCTGTGTGCACCTGACAAGTGCATTTTAGTACAAAAACGCCACGTCGAGACCTCGCCTCTTTAATTGATGCTGAACGCGGGACCTGTAAATCTTGATGGTTTATTGTACCCCGCAATCTTCAAGTGCTGACGAGGTGGTTTGTATAATTCTCGTCCGTTAGCTACAAGAACGGCCCTTTCTCTAAGGAAACGGCGTTTCCAACAGACGACCCATTACCAGTATCTGTAACCATCTACAAAACGGTTGCCATTTACAGATGCAAGCCATTGCGGGGTTTTGTCATTCACGTCTAGGAAGGAGAAATGGACGGAGGTGTAGGAAATTGTCTTGGAAAGGGAAGAGAAGGAGCCTTCCTTGCTTTCATTACAGCACAGGGGTAATCGCATCATCATCCCTGTCGGCGCTGGGGCGGGGTGAAGTTGCTTCGATCGCATTTCCTGCAGGCAAGAGGCGTCTACGCCACGAGAATATTTAAAAATATTATAAGAACAGTAGAGGGTGTGTATATTTGGCATTGTTAACACTAATTTGATCATAATATTTAGTTCTTGGATAAAAAATAAACTTGCCGCATTTGTGTAAATATAAAATATGGTTCTAAACAGATGCTCCAATGAAGTGTTGACAAATCCCACTCAGTCATAAAATAAGCGAATATTGTGCGATAGATCTACTATTTTTAATTTCCATATATTGTAATTCTAAACCAAGGCCACAATTTAAAATGGCTGTATCATCTATATACGATGGCTGTTCATAAAGAATGAATACAATTTCTTTTGACAGCATAGTTTTATCCCTCCTCCTAATTTTGGTGATCTTTCTCGTTGCAGCAATACCGTCGTCTCAGCGTTTCTGCCAGTCTTCAAAATTGTGCTGAAAATTATTTTTTGACAATTCGTTCAGAATCGCCTTACTGCTTCTGATGATGAAGGTATTTCTTCAATTTGGGGAAAAATAACTTACAATGGGCAAAATCTGGACTATAGGCAGGGTGAGGGACACATTTCACGTTAATTTCAGTTATATAGTCTTATGTACTGCTGAGAGATGTACTATATTAACATTTTTGGAAGCTAAATTCGTTTGATTTTATATTTCGTATCTTGCCTTAACGCGATTACCTTAGGGAATTTCAGTGATACAATCAATCACTATAGAGGCTGCTTACACTATTTTACATTACATTAACAAGCAAAACGTGCTGAGCTTGGATCTATCGTGCAGTGTTGGAAAGGGTCAAACACCTACACACTACTTTCTCATTCGTTAATATAATTTAAATCTAAGACGGTGGCACAGCATATTGGTATAGTTTATGTCAACTGCAGAGATCCCCTAGGCAATCGTTAAACGATATAGGGGGAAACAGAGCTACGGCTGGGGGTCTTTTGTCATTTGCCTTTGGTCATTTGGTCTTCAACTTCTACCGGTCGTCTATGAAGGACAACCTGTCGACGTACACCCTTAGTCTTACTACGACAGATTCCTAAAAGGTAAGGGCCCGTCAGGCCTATCATTTGTAATTATTCGTCAGATTGGGGACTTGTCATCTCTGCAATAAACTAGTTGGCATGACACACTGGAGTCAGTCTCTACCATCACCTTCTTGAACAGTTAACCCCCGAGGTCACAACTATAGTCGTGACAATATATTCAGTAAATGTTTTGCGTGTGCGGCCATACATTATCGTGCTGCAGATTCCAGTGTGTGACGTTACATTGCAGAGTTTTCAGGACATCTCTGTAATAATATCCAGTTACAGTAGTGTATGAAGGTACTATATGCTGCTAAACCATTCCTTGAATATCGAAAAATGAGATGACAGTAACTTTCCCAGAAGAAACAATCAGTCTTTTTGTGTTAGTGATGATAGAGATTTCCACACAGAGCTTTGCTGTTTGCTTTTAGAATCGAAATAATGTAGTCAAGTTTCATCAGCAGTGATTACCTTTGAAAGTAATATCACATCTTCCTGTTGCATCATTTTTAACTGCGCGCGAATATTCTTCTATTCTTTTGTTTCTTTCTCCCATTTTTAGGATATTTTAAAATTACTTATATATATATATATATATATATATATATACATACACATTCAAATGCTCCGATTTATTTTCAAATTAAGGGGATTTTTTTTTTTTTTTTTGGCAGTTTCATTGCCTATTATGAGATAAAAAACGCTTAATTTGAAAATGAGATGGCATAGGTGTACAGGTTTGGCTTTTAACAGATTTTTTAATTTTACTTTATTTTATTTAATTATTTTATTTATTTACAGACGGTCTTTAACATTTCAGGTCACCATCGTCCCATTCAAATCAGGGCGTGATAGGGCCAAAAAAGGTTACTCAGAGGTCTCTTTTTTCAGGCTTGAGGTTCTTTTTCGTGCCGTAAATGTACGACACGGGACCCACAGCTTTATTGGAAGTCATACTTAAGATTTTTACGTTCGAAAAATGCCATAAGTCCTGACCGGGATCGAACCCGCGATATTGGGGTTAGAAAACAAGTATAGTTACCACTACACCACCAGGACAGACATTAGCAGTTAAACATATCGTTTTACTCGCTATGCAGAAGTAAATTCAGTGCAAATACTAGCACTGGTTCTCCAAGGGGAAACAACTGCATCTCTTGAGAGTAAAACCCATAATTATAATTAACCATAATTCGTATAACTTTAAAAAGCAGAGAGGGACTTTTGCTATTGGTGCGACAGGCTCTCGCCCGATTCTGGACCCTTTAAGTTGATTCAGACACTAGGAGTCTCTTCAGCTCCGTATTGCGGAGGAGCTGAATGAGAAATATTCACTGAATTCGATAAATGCAATGAAATTTAATGGAATGCCGTAGCCGCTAAGATGATTTGAAGTAAAGTAAAATGGAAGAAGAAAAATTAGATAGCTTCCTTCCTTCCTTCCTTCCTTCCTTCCTTCCTTCCTTCCTTCCTTCCTCCCTCCCTCCCTCCCTCCTTCATTTTTTTTAGTAGTGCTTAAAGCCGGTTTTTATTACTGATGATACATGATATGAAATGATAAACTGGGAAAACATTTTTTTTATTTTTTTTTTATTTTTTTTAAGGAACGAAAAAAAATTCCAAGCTTAAGTTTAGGGTACCTTCCTGGCATTTGCCACTTATGAGGACTGAGAATCCCCTCATTCAGGGAGGGCGGTCCTGGTGGGATTGGAACCCCAGACTTCTCGCTAACGATTCCGGCCTTAACGACCTCGGCACCCGTAGTGGTATCCATAAGAAGAAATCCCCAAGAAACTGTAAAAATTGCACTTCCTTTATTCAGTTTGAAGTATTTAATTCGTACTGTACAACAACGAAAGCAATTTGTAATAGTGTGTGGCCCTTTCTCACGGCACGTGACCGACTTTTGCTCTTTATCCTCAGTTCGGCAACCTTACCAATTATGCCCCTCCCCCTTTCCTGGAAACTTCGAAATCATTTTCTTTCTTTTCCAATTTGGCGTGTCATGGTTTTCCTAAGCCTTTGATTCCTTTCCGCTTTCCCGAAGTCAATCTGTTTCACTTTTGGCTGAGGTAACTACTTGCTTCGAGCGATCGTCTAGCTGCGTAAGAACTCGTGTTGCGACTATGCCCTTTAGCAAAGCTTATCAAATTTTCTTTATTCGTGTTTTTTTCCGTTATGAGGGCAGTGACCTGGATAACTACTACATGTATAAATTCATTTATGTAAACTTAATTTGCACTGTGGTAGATTTTTTTAAAACAATTCTTGTTTGTTATGTTTCTCATGGGAGCTGTTTATATTCTTCTGCCACTTACGTTTATGTAGATAAGGGGATGTAAGATAAATTCTTCGTGATTTGAATATTTGTGTGTTTGTTTTTTACCTGCTTACTTAATATCCATTTTAAAATTATTTTATCTTAACTTGAAATTCAGAACTGTTATAATTTATTTATATTATTACACGGTTTTCGTAAATGTTAAAATATTTAACTCATTAATATTATATAGCATTTGCATTTTATTGCTATGTTTCGTATTTAAAATCAAATCATACAAGAACCATCCAACTTATGTACTGTATACCTTGCCTAGTTTATACCCTACTAACCTCTACCGATAGTGCAATAACCTGGCGAAAGCAGATTGTAGCCCTCTGTAGTACACTTAACTTTGCTACATACAGGCGGTGGACACTGGTGATACATAAGATGAAACGATTTTTAAGGAAGGAAACGTTCCAGGCCTAAGTTTAGGGTACCCCCCCCCCCCGGCATTTATGAAGACAGGAAAACCTGAAAAAACGGGGGAGAACGGGAAGAACGGTCCTGGCGGGATACGAACCCCAGAACTCCCGCTCAACAGTTCGCGCCTTAATGACCTCGGCCATCCGTGCAGGTAAGCTAACCCAATTCATAAGACATGACAAATTAACTATTCATAAACTGATACATGCAACAGTTACCGAGGACACTGATCTCATAACAAAAAAAAAAAAAATTGAACAGGGTTCCAATTTGCAAAACTTAAAATAAAAAAAAAAAACAGTTTGAAGATAAATGTAGCTGAGGGTTGTCATCGCATCGGAGTTCACATCGCTTGGAGCAAGCACCAGCCCAGAGTCAAAAGCAAACCCAAATGGCTTTGGAAAAGAGGAAGCGTCAAAGGCGTAGGAAAACCAGGACACCTCAGGTAGATCTCGAAGGTTCCGGAATAAAATTGTATAACTTGCAAGGTTCCAGAATATGAGCATGAAAGGGCAAAACTTGTCTTAGAAAGAAATCGTTAAGATAGAAAGCGTTATACTACCACTAGCGTACAATTCAACAAGCAGCCCAAGAAAAAATATAATTAAAACGGTTCTATTACAGAAAGAACCAAAGAAGATGGTTCTCTTGTAGCATTTATTAATACAAAGCATTAATTCACCAGCATGGTTTCTTCTTTCTGGGAGAATATTGACATAGTGAAGTAAAGACGCGTTTTATTGCCGTTATGCCTCACTTGCCCAACGCACAGCACATCATAATGTTTGGAATCTACTTCACAGCAACAATTTGGGAATGCCTTGACAAGGAGTGGCTGCGGCAGTGATCAAACAAATGAGTTCGATAGGGACGATTGTAAACAAATAATTTTATGGTCAGTGGTGTCTCTTGTGCGTGCACGGAAGTTCGAATAGTGAAATATGTTCTGAGTGAAAAAGGAGGTTAGATTGTGGATCTAAATACCCCTAGGAAATTAGAGAAATGGAATGGAATCATCCTCAACATGATATATGGGAAACATACAAATAAAAATGAGCAATGTGTATTTATACTTTTATCAATAATATTTGAGCAAAGAAATGAAAATAATGTAACAAAAATCTATAAAACGCATTGCACTACCCTAATCTGTTATGTACCATTAATCATAGTCAGTCCTGGTGGTACAGTGGTAACCATACTTGCCTTCTAAACCCAAGGTCGCGGGTTCAAAACTGGCCAGGATCGATGCATTTTTTTCGGGCGTAAAAATCCTAAGTATGGCTTCCTTCGGAAGGGAAGTAAAGCCGTGGGTCCCAAGTCGTACATTTACGGCACGAAAAAGAACCTCAAGCCTGAAAGAAGAAGCCTCTGAGCAAAATTTGTCGGCTGTTTCACTCCTGAATTGAATGGGACGCTGATGACCTGAGATGTTAAAGAGCGTACTTAAATAAAACGAATAAGAAAAAATCTTCTCGAAAGGAATAATTGTTTCATAACTGATGATCATGACTGCATTAAAGATTGGAGTTAATATTATGTTTTAGGTAGAAATGTTCTTAATAATACATGTGTAGCATGGTAAGGTTAATTAGGACAAAGGTATGAATTTCATCGTAGGAATGCATAACTCCCTGTTATAAACAAACTAATGCACTATGCATTTTGGTAAATGAGCTTTGGGACCCGGGCTCTATTCCACAAAAGTATCGTCTAATGTATTACAATCAATGGCCATGTAACTTTAGTCATTAGAAAAATTGTGTTCCACAAAGGTTTCCTTTACACTTGTACTTAACAACGCAATACTTACAAGTGTTTTCAGGTATTTTGTTCTACAAAAGCATTAATTTTATTCATGTACTTGTAACTTGCATACAGTTCTCTAAAGGCGGTAGCTTAAAATAGTAGTAAAATACTTAATATATATTTTAATGATTAAGGACAGACATTTGTATACTGAGTTTGGGAGAAGGATGGGTCCTGTCGCAATTTAAAACCCACGTTTTGCTCAACATGTCAGCTTCTCATGGGTTGCTATTTCTTTCCTTCCTCATTCGCTTTTACAATAAACAATTTAGTCGCTTTAACACCATTTTCACAATTTTTTCTTGGAGTGAAAATAAGATTACCCAGCAATACGAACAATAAATGGTCATACATATAAACCTACAGGTTGTTGCAAACAATTGCAAGCAAGAAAGATGACAGCGGTACAAATGTGCAATAAACCATTCCTACAATGTGTTTAGTACGGAAGTAAGAGATACTAACCTGATTCCTCGACAAACGCATAAACGAAAAACGAACTCGAGCAGAAGCCATTGCGCATCTTTTGCACATTCACCAGGACTATTCAAAAAGACTTTACTCTGTCTTGGTTAACGTTTCCATGATGTCCTGAAAGGTGAATGTTGTATTGTAACCAGTATGAGTCATTCCAAAACAGCTTGTTTTAAACATGATCCAATCACTTCAGTGAAAGTAGAACGTTCCTTCTCCATGATAAAAAATATTCTCTCTGACAAGCGGCTATGGCAGTTGATACCTTAAAAAGCATGTACTTGTTCCTTGTAACCAAGAAAAGTAAGCTTAAGTACTTTAATTATGTGATAAAGTATCTTAAATGCCCATTTTCATGAATAATGAGTGATAATATTTCTCATTTGTTATAAATTGCTATTTCAGAATTTTAAGTGCCCTTTTGCCTGGCTAATTTAGCCAAAATAAATGCCTGAACTTTCGGACCCAGCTCAGGACAAAAGACTTCCCGTTTCTGAACCTTCAAAAATGTTTTTTGTGGACCCTAATAAAAATGTTTCTTCAAACAGCAAAGTACAGCAGTCATAAAAGTCAAGAGATGCAGACTACATTCCAATCAGACACTCCTCCAGTCGTTAGAGCACACTCAGCTTCATAAACATAAGCCAACACTTTTAGCACCAACGCTGCAGCAATGGAATTATGTACACCGCTCTGTCAAACTTCCAAAATTTCACAATAGAAATAAAGATATGGAGAAGTTCTTTAAAACTGAAGGTGATTTCACACACTACAAAGACATTTGTTGTTTGGTGAAATACAGTCCTGATTCATTGCTGTTTCAAAGGTGAGACTTAAAGCAGTACTTTACACAATGAAAGTTCTTGCATCCCATTTCTCTTGTGTATGAATTACCAGGGGAAGTTTATGGTGATTTCAAAGTAATTGGCATCTTGTTAGGACTGCAATAACACTAGACTAAGTACTGTTTTCTCCTGTGCGAGATGGGCCAGGGACACCCACTTTACTAGATAAAGTTGGCCCCCCAAAGGCAGTCAGTCATTAACTCCTGGAATGAAAAACGAACGTTGCTCTTGAATATTTGATAGACCCAAGCAACCTTTTTCTTCCACCACTACATGTCAAATTTAGGGTTATGAAACAGTTTATAAATGCTTTACCTATGAAGAATTCTGCATTCATTTGCTTAATGTGAACAATTCCCCAGTTTTGAAAAAAGTCAAAGAAGGTTGTTCCTTGGTTCACTAATGAGGAAACTCTTTAAATACCAGTTTGAAGCAGTGCTAAGTGACAACCATAAAGCAGTTCTGAAACTCCTTAAAAGTGTTTCGAATGAATTTTGGGGAATTTTCAAATCTGAAAATTTCAAAGAACTTTTCGAAGATCTGATGGACTCGTATAAATAGCTGAGATATAATATGCCACTAAAATACACTTTTCTGAATTCACAACCCTTCAAATTGTGTTTGCTTGAGCGAAGAATATGGCGAACGCTCCGAATAGGAAATTTCAATGACGGATCAAAGATACAGTAGGAAATGCGATGCTGCCATCTTAGCAGATTGCTGCTGGATGGTGAAAAGAAATGCTCCTAAAAGTGAATATCGTAAACAGGCCAAAAGGAAGTGTCATTAAAATAACTAATTTTATATTATATTTCTAATTTTATATATATATTGTCACATATACAATATGCGTTATCTCTAATTTTATATATATATTTATATTTTATATATATACATTTCTAATTTTATATATATATATATATATATATATATATATATTGTCACTTATATACAATATGCGTTATCTCGAAAACAAGAGCTAACCCAATAATTTAAATATATGGTGCTGTATAAATTATTTTGGATCCATAAATTGTAGCAAGTCATCTGAAGATTTTGAAAGCTGTTGCTATTAATAGAAATAAAATAACTGTTCCGATTATTCAAGTGAAATATATTTTATATGATCCCGTGCTCAATTACCCTCCAAAAAAACTTTAAAATATCATGCTCATTTCACCATAGCATTCAACTTTTAAAAATGTTCTTAATAGTTTAAGGAGGACTTTCTGAAAATCAGAAATATATTCTTTCAACAAGAACGTTGTTTCGATATGGTCTTGTAGCTCTAGCAAGGTTGAAAACACGTTTATAGCGGAAATCTGGACTCCAGGAACTTGAGAGAAAAGAAATTAAATTAAACACGGACGGCAGTTTCAGCTTCAACAAATATATAGTACAGTTCCAGATCCAAGCGTATCATTTCAAGAACTGCTGTTGGAAACTGTGAAACAAATAAAATGAAACGAATCCTGGAGGTGAAGTAATCACTTCAAAAGCATTCCACCGACAAGTACAACAATTCGCGATTCCTTCAAAAGATCTAAAGGTGGAACTCTCCTTTAGAAAGCAACGATGATACAAAGTAAAGAAGGCCTGCGGAACCCGGGGTGGTTCAGATTCAGAGGGTAGTTAATTAAGAATTCCTCTGAATAAAATAAACAATTCAGATATTAAATCTTCATGGAAAAAAATCATCAAAAAGAAAGGTATAAGGATGTACAAACCTACACAAATTAATAGTCGTAAATTGTAAATTGGGTTTTAGTCAAATGTCATTCGAAGGTTCTAAAAAGCTTCATTCAGATCAGAAAAATAATAAAATGACAGTCAATTTGAAGAGTAAAAAAAATTACTTTTGATTCATTATGATCATTTAAATGACTACAAGTGAAAGCCCTGGAGAAGTGTGTGGTTTATAATTATCTGGGTATGCTTCTGACTGAAGTATTTGGGCTTTGGTGTTGCTTTGTGTTGACATATGTCCAGTTTCTCCTTTAGCAGCTTTGAAGTAAAAGACTCAGAAAAATATATGCAATTTAAGTTATTTACTAACTAATGAATATAAGTCTTGCTCTTCATAGCCTACAGTTCACCGGGTTCAAGTCAAGAGCCAGTGTTTCACAGCAATGAAATGTAAAATATAATCCTGAACTAGCTATGTTTTTTTTTTTTTTTTGAAAGGTCTAATGTCTTTCAACGAAACTAATAGCGTACCCTCATTCCGCTACGCAATCAAAGTTTGTATACACTAGTGGAAGCCGGTTTAACTTCAGTGCATGCGCAATTACCAATAAGGCTGAAGTTTGAAGTTCCGATGACGTAGGAAATCAAGCTTGCTCAGGCGTGTTTACTATGTTTAATGTTTGACTTGCATTTCTACAGGAAGGTGCATTTGACTTTTTACTTTGTAATTGTATACTGGAATGTGTGTTGATATAGGCTAGAACTAATAATATTTATTTTAATTGTTACTGCAGACTTCGGAGTTTCTAAGCACTAAAACCCTAATGATGAATGAAGTTATGCTGATACTAGAATATGGAAAACAGTGGAAGGGGTAAATAAGATCACAAGCTACAAACCACTCTCCCCCTTTACGCCCGTCACTAATCATGCCTTTGTGCTTTGTTTATATTGATCTAATAGTTTGAATGTACATAAATTGATATTAAGAGCTTAAGAGTCCAATGCCTAATTATGTGAAAAAGAAAAAGAAAACAAGTACTATAGAAAAGAATTTAGTCTTCATAGGGAAGTGTACTTTTCTGATTGCTGAAAAAAATTTGAACCCAGGGGGTTTTCACTGACAAGCCGAACCCCTCCCCCCCAAAAAAAAGAAACAGGTTTTAACAAAGCATAAGCGTAATGAAACTATCGATTTAGAAATTTCTCTTCGAAAGTCTTTAACATGACTAACTCAGCAAGTTGGTGTATCTGTAGATAGTGCGTATCAAGTCATTCAGCTGCTGCATTTTCTTACTGCTGTACCTGAATTAAAATCTGCGGAGTGGCTGAAATAAAATATCGGGAAGGCTGTTTATAAAATTCACGAGGATGATTCACGGCGAGTTTCCCAAATATTTACAAAATGAATTCAGGCATGTTTTACAGCGGATGAGGCACTTCAAGAACATACTGTGATTGTGAGTAAATATGAATCGTTATTTACTACAAAAATACGAAAGAAACAAAAACAAATGCGCGCTATGAGAGCCGACCTCGCAGATGATTTCCCCCAGAAGGTTGTGAGAGAGTTATGTTATAACAGAGAATTTATAAGTGAACTATTGTTACATCTTGGAGCTCATAGAACAAAATGTATAACCCGTGCTGCTGTTGCCAGGACAGTTGGTGTAGGTCAAAGAAGAAAAAGTTATTTCTTAAGGTGTCACTAGTTACAGGTTGCCCGTTCTACCTCCTTTCATGTACGAATTCCAAAAGTTTTTCTTCAATGTCAGGATGTCTTCCTTTGCGAGGACCAGTGAATTTCTTCCTACCAGCTTTAGTTGTAAATAATGTCAATTTCTGTTACCGCCACATGCAAACGTTGCTCTCAGCTACAGTGAACTCTCTTCCTGTCTTTCTGTTAACATTTTTTCAGCATAAAGAATTGCTTGAAAGTAGCATGATTAAGATATTCTTCTCTAGTTGCTCTTTATTTTGTGACTACTTATTATTCAATAAGTAGTCACAATTATTATGCAATAATAGGCCAACAATAAATGTAACGAAACTGAGAATTGCAGCAGCGCATTATGACGTAATAAACGATAACTTTGAACGAAGCTAAACTAGGAACGGATTTGCACTGGAATCTAATATACCATGAAATCTAATACGCACCAGAATTTTTAATACTACATTTATACAAAAAGGTGCGCATTAGATTCCTGTAAATACGGTATATTTTTTTATTCCCAATGACACCACTATCCTCTCGGACTTGTGGAATGCTCGCTGGCCTAGTGAGAGCGTAGCGATTTCTGAGGTTAGGACTCGCCACTACGTTTTTCCATGCTCCCGGGGAGGACGACAGGTAATAATTTAGCCCAGTGAATTCAGGGAACTTTGCAGCCGGAAATTCACCTCAAGACACGAGGAAAAACCTCTGAAAAAGCCTCGTGGAGGAAATTGGGCAAATCGGGAATTGGACTGTCTCGCCGCGTAGGAAACACGAATGCCACGGAGGTGGTCGCCCAGTAACTTCCGGTAGGCAAAATCAATTTCCTATTGGGTGAAGTAATTAGGACGCTCTAGATCTGTGCATGTTATTTTGCTTTACTGAGGTGGTTTAGAATTGAATGCTTTTCTTAAAGTGTAACTAAATATATTTTAATAAACAGTAGGAAGGGGTCGAAAGGAAAGATTGTCACCTCGATAATAAATAATTAACATGAATTTTAAATGAAGGGGCTTAATTTACACAACACTCTGGAACATTTTATTTAAAAATTAATGAGCACCTGCTGATATAGTAGATATAATAAACAATCTTTTTTTTAAAAAAAAAGAGAAAACAAAGATTTGTTAATCTCAATTTTTGAGAACAGCTTTTATCCACCCAGGCCAACCACATCTCCGCAACAAGTGCATTCAAGATAATGTTTCACGCGCATTAACCGGGAATCCTGAACAAGGTGAGCATAGATTGAGGGAAAATTATTTTGCTTTTTTTAATGTTAACATAAATAAAATGAAGAGATAGTAAGGGAAAGCAATTGTAATGTGTTTGGGAAAATTCTGAGAATATTATTAAAGTCCCTGCTTATTTTACGCACTCCAAATACCCATACACCCTAACGGGATCGAACCAGGAACCAGTTGTGGCTACCCGCTTTCAAGTCAATTGAGCGTTGCGACGGCTAAACTGTATAATGAACGTACCCGCGCGAGGTCTATTACTTGCTTCATGTTCTAATCCTTACATAAAATAAAATGTGCTTTAAAGAATTACACGCTTTGGTTGTGAAAGTCAGGGGTAGGAATGCCCCTTTTGAGTACACAGAAAAGAGCTCGTTTGATATTCCTCCTATGGAAGTGACCTCCGCAGGCAAGCTGTACTTGTATAATATCAAAGGTATATACGTTAAGCGTTTAACAAGTTTTCAATTACAGCAACACATTTACCTCGGAGATTTAACCAGGTCATACTCAAATGATTCTGTTTCAGCATTAACTTGTGGCTTTAGTATTTTAAATGTGGCGACTTTAATAAACGTTCTGCTTTGTCACGCGATAGACGTTTTCAGTGTCTATCTCGGCTTTCCACAAAACTTGAAAACACCAGATTGATCGTAACTACACTGACATTTTATTTCGCCTCCCTGCTTAATTTAATTTACTCTTAATGAACGAGTAAGAAAACAAGCTGCGCAAATAAATTCGACAATGTAAGCCTCGAGACCCTTGTTTACAGAACATTCATATGGCTGCCATCAGTCAGTTTACGATGTACCAGGGTAGATACATAAGTTACCGGCCTCGCCGATAAGGATTATCGCCTTTCACAAAATCCTTATCTGGTGTCATACCTTATCTGTTAAGTAAATATTGCACCTGTAACTTCCGTTCTACTGTGTTCCGTTTTCAGGTATAGTGGCATAAACAAGGCTCTGTGTAGAAGGTTGTGACATGTTCAAATTGAGTTTCGAGCTGTTATTAAGTTCTCCACAAAAGGAAGACTTACTCCAAATGAAATTAAACAGCGATTGGACGGTCTATATGGGGAAGAATCCTCCTCATATTCTACCGTAAAAGAATGGGCCACATTTTTTCGAATGGGTCGAGAAAGCATTGAAGACAAACGGCATGCAGGTCGCCCTCGGAGGTGCTCACTCCTAAAAACATCGCTCTTGTGGAAGGAGCAATTATGGAAGACCGGCGACTCAAAAATTACAGAAAAAGCAGCAAGGATGGGTCTTTCTGAAACAACAGTCCTTCGAGTTATTCTAAACATGAATAAGGTTAGTGTAAGATGGGTGCCTAGACGTCTTTCCTCAGTCCAAAAGCAGCAACGAGTCATCTGTTATCAGGCATTTTTGGAGCTCTGCCGTGGCAACGAGAGAGAAGTTCTGCAAACCATTGTTACAGGAGATGAAACTATGGTCCTCTACTATGATCCCTTTCCAAAAGAGAATCAATGGAGTGGCGTAAACCTGGCGAAGCACCGCCTCTACTCAGTCAACCAAGAAGATTATGGCCACAATCTTTTGGGACTTGCATCTTCGTTATCGAAGGAAGAAGACTGTCGGATAGAAAACGGAAAAGTTGCAAGTGTGAGGGCGCAAGCCAGGAAGAAAATGGGGGAACCAAAGTACTAGATAGCAGCTTTCGTCGTGTTAGCGAAGTGTGGGTGTGCATTATCGGGTTGCAACAGCACATGATGCAGTCTTCTCGATCTTTTTTCCTCAATTGCGGTTGCAAGGCATCTTACCATTTATGGCTGCACTCTGGGAAGAAATTCGTAGTACACGACTCCTTCACAAGCACAATTTTTCATCACCAGTAATAACTTTGAACAGAATAGTCAATGTTTTTCACGAGCTAAACGATGACGAACAAACAGAGAGGCACAAATGGCCACCCGCTGATTTTGTTATTTCCACTTAAATCGTGCGATATCCATATACAGGATTTTTTAATCTAGCCGTTGAAATGCATGATTGACAGGAATATTAGCATCACATCTGCTAATACGGGGTTTGACTGACGTAGAAAATCACGGTTAAAGAGTTCAGAAGTTCATCAAAACCCGATGGTCTTCCAGGTCGATTTTTTTAATTGTGTTTAACGTCCGTTTTTACTACTGAGGCACCACAGGCGGTGGACACTGATGATACATGAAATGATATATTGGGAAAGGATTTTTCAAACTTTTTTTTACGGAAACGTTCCGGGCTTAAGTTTAAGGTATCTCTCTGGCATTTGACATTTATGAGGACAGGGGAAAACCTGGAAATAATCCTTAGTCACGGTCCTGGCGGGATTCAAACCCCAGACCTCCCGCTCAAGAGTCCGCGCCTTAATGACCTCGGCCACCCGCGGCAGTTTCCTGAATGTGACGAAACAACAGAACCATTTTCTTGCCATCACCATTGGCGTTCTTCCCATAGACGACACAAACTTTTCGAACCGCCTCCGTTGCCTTTGCTCTTCTATTAAACTAAAGAAGAAGAATATTTCAGAAATGTTCGTTTTTTCACTTACTAACCCACCATTTTCATTATTTCACAAATAGCGCAAACTTTCTTCAAATTTGCACAATTCTAAACAAGCACAAGCTCCAAATAAATGACAGATGACAAACGGTAAACAATGCCCTTGCGAGGTAGTTTTGTGTTTACAAACTTGTGCATTTTCGATACGTACTACTGCATTAATTTCTGGCAATTTCCCTCGCTTTTCGCGCATAGGGTAGAACCACGCTGTGCCTCATCCAATAACAAGTAACTTGTTTACAATAATGTAACTTAGCGTATTTAGCATGAAACCGAATTTTTATATACTTCCCAGTTGTTATTTTGAAGCGACTGAGGAAGGTATGTTTCGTGATTTGCTTTTTTGGATATGCATTAAGTTTATCGTATTATTTTCAGTTGGATCCTATGGGTGATAACTATGCCATATGTCGCATTTATAAGAAAAAATAACAATAACAAAAAAATTAAAAAAAAAGTTACTCGCGAGGCAACTCCAACTCAAAGAGACACGATATCTCAGTTCATAAAATTGTTTTTACTGAATAAGGAAATTCAAGTTTATTGTTTGATATTCTAATATTATTAAAATAACAAAATAAAAAATCAGTATTTTATTTGTGCAATATGAAAACAGAGTACCAAGACTTAACTATGTTTTTCTCGAGTACGAGAAATATATTAAACAGCTGCAATTTTTGTGATCGTTTCAAAATTTGATTAATTTCTGCTTCTATAGTTCGCTTTTATATTCATCAACATTATTCGTTACAATTACTTTATTTTTCATTTTTATCCTGTTCACATCTGCTGTTACTTTGTTCTTGCTTTTAATGTTATGTTATTCCATTGATTGCTTCATTGTTATTATTTTAATCAATCTTCATTTTTCCCTTTCTCATAATATTGTACGGGATATCTACGTGAATGCTTCAATGTTTTATTAATTTTTGCTTCTCTGGTAATTATTTTTAGCTACACTAATTTTTACGAATTACTTTATTTTTAATTATATGATATATGATCTGTCTATTCTGCCACACATAACTATAAAAGAGATGACAGAATAATCAGACATAATAATTTATAATTAATATTATCACGGCTAGTATCTGACAGGAGCGCCTCCGCCACTTGTTACCACAATGGTTGTGAATGAATCGCTTAGCGGTAGGAGCAGGTGAAGGTATAAGTAAAGGTGTTACTGCCATTGTTACTTCTTTTGTTGTACTTTAATAAAAGAATGCACAAATTAAGATCTCCTCTATAGCTGAATGCTTACGGTAACACATAGTATTGGATAGCTAGGAATCAGGCCATTAAGAGTCGGTCATGGTGGTCTAATGGTAACATACTTGCCTCCCAAACCCAAGATCGCGGATTTGACCCCGGGCCAGGACCGGGCGTAAAAATCCTAAGTATGGCTTCCTTCGGAAGGGAAGTAAAGTCGTGGATTCACGACACGATAAAAAACCTCAAGTGTGAAAGAAGAGGCCTCTGAGCAAAATTTATCGGCCGTTTCACGCCTTGATTTGAATGGGACGCTGATGACCTGAAGTGTTAAATAGCGTCCGTAAATAAACCAAATCAAAAAATCAGACCATTAAGGCCGAACGGACCATTACCTTAGGAATGATGGCACGAAGAGCCGAGGGTGCAGAGCGGTCAGCAGCAGCACAGGGTAAACCAGGCGACGAGTGAAGGAACAGGCACAGGCACAGGCACTTTATTGAGGCTCTGCTACCTTCTAACATAGCTTCCTGATCGCCTAGAGGGGCTTTACATTATGTTGCAATGTTCATCAATTATGGTATAACAACGCCCTAAGTTTGAATCATGAGAAAAGGGTACGTAGGTGTAGGAAGAATCTGCTGGTTGCGAAGCGGACGATTGCGTCACGGTAGTTTCCTTGAAGTCGTCAACGCAGGGGGTAAATAAAATTGATGTAACCAAGTTAGCACTTTCTGACTCAACTAGACAATGTAAGAATATAAACTATACAAGCAAACAAAATTAACTGTTCCCATAATAATTTTGACCAATTACCAATTTAATGCACCTCTCGGCCGTGCATGTGACAATATCCGTATTTGATGTGTCACTCAATAAAGCCAATTCTAAGGCCAATCTATAGATATAGAATTAGAGTCAGAAAAACATTCGCGAAATAATGGCCGAAGCTTCTGCTTACTGTGCCAATGCTCTTACATTTGAGCTACCATACCCTGTCCGACCAGATTGTCTCATCTGAGCCTATATATTTTCCAGACATCTAAGAATATCTCAGATGGAGCAACATATTCTTGGTTAACTGAAGATTGGTCGTTCGAGACTGGGCCGTGACCTCATAATTTTCCTATCTGACTCTGGTTAGCCTAAAACATTACTTGTGTGAAAAAAAATCCCTTTTAACATTTATAGATTTATTATGTGCTAATTTAAAAATAAAAGAATACAACTTACACATAACTTTCAGGACAATCTACCCAAGTAGAGCAAAAATAGTACTGACAAACTTACATATCAAGTTAGTTTTATCTATCTGAGTTATATGATATTACTAAAGACGGGAAAACAATATAATTAAATTTAACCAAATGTGCACCACTAAAGTATGTGTTTTAAATACAACAAAAAAGAAAATATGCCTAAAACTTTATAAAGCTAGAGTTTCCCAATTAGCTTAAAGAAGCCTGTTCCCTAAAGAACATTTATACAGAATTATGCGGATATTCTTTCAAGAAAGGTTCCAACAGAAAGTATTCTTGATTAAAAAAAAACAGCACATCGCCAAGTACAGTACTAACAAATAAACGTTAATAACAATAAACATGTTGTAGAATGTTCCTCTAAAAATCACTTCGTCTTTCTCAGGAAATGAGAATTTCCTATTCCTCTGGCTATAAAGTTATTGAAATTAAAACCCTATAAAATTTCTGTAGTGCAAGAAATTAAACCGGGTGACCCTGCATCTAGGAGTAGATTATGTGAATGGAGTTTGAATTTGTGTAGATGACGGAGAAATTGACACTAATCTATTTTACTTTATGGACGAATCTTTGTTTCCCTTAAATAAGTATATTAAATCACAAAACAACCAGTACTGCAGTTCAGAAAATTCCTAACCGGCTTCACCAGGAACTCCTGCATAATCAAAAGACAGGAGTGTGGTGCGCCATTAGCAAAGAGAGCACAATATGCCCACTTTTTTTGAAAACAAAAACAACAATAAAGGTATAAGCAAATTAATTGGAAACTTTTTTCTGTGAATTAACTGGTAAGGGAACTAAGCTCGCGACTTTTCAACAGAACTCTGCAACGCCCATATAGCGCATGTGTCCTTGCATCCAATTCATTAAATATTCGAGGAGAGAGTCGCCACTAACAGGATATGCCCCGCTTGATTCCCGGATTTAACGCCCTTCGATTTTTCTATCTGGCTGGATTAAAGGAAAAAGTGTACAAGACAAACGCACACCTATTAGATGAACTGAAAAATACATTAGTGCAAAAATTTCTTCTATTTATCAGGGAGAATTGCAGGAGACAATGGTTAATTTCATGAGCCGATGGCAGATGCAATGAGACAGTTTCCGAACAGCCTTGTCTCATAATGGTGAGTAAATGTACCATTTAAGTATTTGTCTTATGCGACAATCATATCTACGGGACCAACATGAACCAACAGACCGGCAGTTACTAGTGGGGCGGTTGCATGAAGGAAAAATCACCCATAACTGGCACGAACATAAGCTATTATGAGCCACTCCCCGGCATATAAACAAGAGTTGATTCGTGACAGGCGCAAGGGTAGAGGGTGGTTTGTTGCTCAAGACCTGTTATATTCGTTCTGCCTGTTGTCTACAGCTTAGGATCAACATAGCTTAATTCAGAATTTTCTGTTTTGTACTTAGAAATTGTGATGCCATTAACATTTCGTGAGGTGTGGGTATTTTGGTAATTTTGATAGTTGTAAAAAGAAAATAAAAATTAAAAGTTGCTACATATTGATTGCTGCAATCACTATTACCCCTACCTCAAAACACTCGAATTAATGCAGCGTTGCAAATGCTCGGCTTTCTGGACCGCTGCTTCCGTTACGTCGAGAGTACGCAACGGTTTCTGGAATGTCCAAAGCGCACCTACATTTTAGATAAGGGCCTGGAAGCAAATTCCACTCTCACAGAGGCAAATAGTAATTAAGTCAAGCGAACCTCATTGAAAATGTCAGTGTCAACGTAGCAGTTCAGTTGAAAATTGCTTAATCACATAACCAGTGAATAATTTATGCGCACTATAAATCTAGAGAGTCAAAGATATTAAATACCACCTTTTTGAACAAATACAGCCAACCCCCAATACTTTCTTATACAATGCTATCGCTTTTCTTGCTGCTTGAAGGTTTCATTACTGCAGTGGAAGAAGAACGCCTCTGAAACGATTCAGAATATTGCTTACATGTACTAGGACACAATCTACTGAAGGCGGAATTTTCTGTTGAGTGTTTAACAAAATATGGTCATACTCGCCAGCACACAAGTGGTGTTAGAAGCAAAGTGTACTATGGCTCAGCTTTGTTTTTAATTGTAAAAGAAGTGTTTAGTTATGCATTCTACGTAATAAAATAAAGTTCTTAGGTTTCAATACATCTTGGACAAAGACGTCCAGTGCTACAATTGGAAGTCTTCAAATGATTCATAAGATAGATAGTGTAATTTGAGAAACGATAGATTTTGGACAGTCAATAGTTTTCCAACATGGAATCATTAGGTACAGTTTAGAGCATTCTTTTAGCGTCCTGCACAATTAAAAAAAAAAGTTTACGGTTCTAAAGTTAAGTAATCACATTTTAAAATATTTATCTTCATAAACTGTTATGAAAATGCATTCTTTTCGCAATCTGCAGTAAACGCTGAGTTTATCCCACACGAAAAAGCGTCTTGCCAATGTTGGCAAGCGTTGAGAAATTTTTCACTTTGCCGAACCACAAAAAGCAATCATTCGCACGTAGTCTATGCATAATGAGGGACTGACTCAAATTTAAGGCAATATTCGAAGCATTTGAAGCCTATTTCATAGGCCGAATGCGTTTTGAATGCCTACCGGGTTTCAATGAACAGTGTTTAACGCCCGTTTTCGCTACAGAGGCAGCACAGGCGATGGACACTGATGATACATGAGATGAAATGTTATATTGGGAAAGGATTTATTTTTAAGGAAGGAATCGTTCCAGGCCTAAGTTTAGGGTACCTCCCCGGCATTTGCCATTTATGAGGACCGAGGAAAACCTGGAAAAAACCTCAGTAAGGGAAGACGGTCCTGGCGGGATTCGAACCCCAGACCTCCCGCTCAAGAACAAAAGTAAAAGCAAAATTTGCTAATTCAAACGCAAGTAAGTTTTCAAATATTGCTTTATAAATGTGGCAAGGTTTAGAGGAGCTCTTATCTTATGGTTATGTTTTATTTAATCTTTATTTATGCACACATTTTAAATACTTTACTAAAATAGTCGGCATAAAATCGAAATAAAAGACACGCCCAAGAAACAACATTATATTTCAAGCTTAAAATAGTAGCGCACTAGCGCACTTGTGTTATATCACTGCATTAGGGGAAAAAATGTATTGTCGTTAACTAAGCCAAAAGAAAACAAAATTTAAATAATACACACACACACACACACACACACACACACATATATATATACATCTACTTTATTGATAAAATAAAAATTCAAAACCTGCAATCACAAATGTTTTTCATAAACTAAAGCTACTTTGTATGTAAAAATTTGAACAAATGTTTAACGGAGAGAAGCAGATAAGCAAGTGCAGAAGCTTTTGATCAATATATTTTTTTTTTAATTGTGTTTCTTTTAACCACTGAGGCACCATAGGCGGTAGACACGGATGATACATGAAATGTAAAACTGGGAAAGGATTTTTTTTTTAAACGAAGAAAGCGTTCCTGGTCTAAATTTAGTGTATCTCCCTGGCATTTGCCATTTATGACTGGGGAAACCTCACTCAGGGAGGATTCCTGGTAGGTAGTGCCTTAACGACCTCGGCTCTTGTGGCCGTGTGAATATACCTCGTTTGTGGAACGCATTATTAAATATAATTTATGTACTTACATAATTTTGATATCCTCGATCTCAAAATAAGAAGGGTTTTATGGCATTTGCAAATGTATTAACACGTCATAAGCAGCAGTTTATTTCCAAAACGGTTGCTATTGCGCGATTATTGTACATTCTCAGTTTTCTAAGTCATAAAAGATTTACGCAGATACACTTTTGAGTATTCTTTTCTTCAATTTCTGTTACCTACTGCCAATCTTACATGAACAGATCGTATATAAAGTACTTGTGCTAATCATATCTAATAATTTCACCTTCTTTACACACCGCCACGAGTGGCCGAGGTTGTTAAGGCGTAGACTCGTGAGCGGGAGGTCTGGGGTTCGATTCCCACCAGAACCGTCCTCCCTGAATGGGGAATTTTCCAGGTTTTCCTCAGTCCTTATAAATGGTAAATGCCGGGGAGGTACCCTAAGCTTAGGCCTGGAACGCTTCCTTCCTTAAAAAAATATCCTTTATCAATTTATTATTTCATTTCATGTATCATCAATGTTCACCGCCTGTGGTGCCTCAGTAGTAAAAACGAGCGTTAAGCACCATTAAATTAAAAAAAATGAAATAAAACTTCTTTACACACATATATAACCTAAGGTAATTTTAAAAGCCCATATATTATTATTATCAGGAAACGAAACGTTCTACTTGACCTCATGTGTCAACGAGATGGGTATACAGATAAAATTAAAGTTAGGCTATATAACCGCAATTTTCCTCATGAGTTCTCTTCGCTTTTGTGTACCTTTTTTATCGTTTGCAGTTTACAGCTCAATACTTGCTACAGGTTACTTATTGTGCATGGAAGTGAGTACATTCGCGTGTAGCATGCATGCATCGCCCGTCATTGCATTAAGAACAACCTTTCGCAATATTTTATAGCAATTATAGTTTGAAGAACTATGTTGTAATTTACCTATAAGTTAGTACACCTGCATTCTACTGTACACTTCAAAAATGTGCAGCATTTGATTACATTAACCCTTGTGTTCACGCATAGAAAAAGTATACTTTGTGCTATAATCAGATTACCGGGGTAACCTCAAGAGTTTATTGCTGGACAAGTAACAGTAACACTCAGCTTTGGTATATGCAAAATCGTTACGACAGTGTGGCGCTAATTATTTCTTGTTATTAAGCGCACAACATTCATGAATTAAGCCAATATAATGTGCCATCAAATGTAATGCGCACCCCATATTTGAGACTTAAAATCATAAATAAAGATTTTGACACACTGTTGTACTGTGTCGTAGAGATAAGCATGTTCGCTTCCTATAAGCGGGCTAATAAAGTCATAATAATCAATGGTAAATTCATTAAATCTGCTCTTAGAAAATGCATATGTAAAAAGCCGAGTTAAAAAGAACTGCAATAATTTTATATTAAGGTATGTGTAATCATATATACAGTAAAATTTGTATAATTGAGTGATAGTCCGTTTCTGCTTCTCTAAATTTTTTTATTTTGGCTGAGATTCGAACGCTCTAACCATCTGAGCTAATGGGTTGTTGCTTTGAAAGTGTAATTATCTATCCATATCTGTGGAATGTTAGTCCTGGTGGTGTAGTGGTTATCATACTTGCCTCCTACAGCCACAATCGCGGGTTCGAACCCGGCCAGGGTCGATGAAATTTTTCGGGCGTAAAAATCCTAAGTATGGCTTCCTTCGGAAGGGAAGTAAAGCCGTGGGTCCCGTGTCGTACATTTACGGCACGATAAAGAACCTCAAGCCTAAAAGAGAGGCCTCTGAGCAAAATTTATCGGCCGTTTCACGCCCTGAGTTGAATGGGACGCTGATGACCTGAGATGTTAAAGAGCGTCCATAAATAAATAAATCAAAAAAAATCTGTGGAATAACAAACCTTCGGCTTTTTCCGCTGCCGCTCCAGACTAGCTCCGAGCTGGAGCTCCAGATATCTGCACTCGATAAGGGTAAATTGTTAACTGCTTTAGTGTGGAGCGATATTGCAATAGCTTCCCGTTGCTTTCTGCAATGATGAAGTAAAGGTGGGATGAGAGGCAGGGTAACCGGAGTATTCGGAGAAAGCAGCGCACGAAATCCTAGTCCAACCAGTGGGCCACCGAGTTCGCGTTATGTGTCAAATGCTTAGACGAAGGAATGTTGCATGTAAAATGGTGTGATATGAAACAATAACACGCGTGAGTGCAGAACTTGAAAATAAAAAGCAAAGTTGGCAGCATGAGGAAAGCGTTCCTTTGCAGGTTGTTAGCCCGGTATTTCCATACTATGAGCTTACGCGTTTTTGCGGATGCGCTTGGCAACATACGAGACGTTCTTCCCCCAGCCACAGCAAGTCGTTAGGCAAAGGAATGCGCCACCTCTCCCTGCAGTACAGCTTACAGCGCCATCATCTTCAGTTCAACAGAACGGCTGAAACCTTGCAGGGCATTATGTTCGTAACATGCTTCATGCTTTCATCGTGTGGTTAGTGCCTTTACTTTTTACTTTATTTGTAGTGTGCTGCGTGATATTTAAAAATGTTAGGTATTTTCCCGTTTTTACTATTGAGGCACCACAGGCGGTGAACACTGATGATATGTGAAATTAATTGATCAACTGGGAAAGAATTTTTTTAAGGAAGAAAATGTTTCAGGACTACGTTTAGGGTACCTCCCTGCCATTTGCCATTTATGAGGACCAAGGAAAACCTGGAAAAATACCTGCCAGGGAGGACGATCCTGGCGGAATTCGAACACCAGACCTCCCGCTCACGAGTACGCCTCTTAATGACTTTGACCACCCTAGTAGTTTGAAAACTTGAAAAGAAAGGAAATGAATTTAGGTAGGAAAACTATTAGAAGCTGAAAATGAACTAAAAATAAGAATGGTCGAGTGAGAACGTTCGACATCATACGAGTTACTAGGCAACTGCTCATTGGAAAGGTTCGTTAACTGCAAAGTGTGTTAGGGTTCAGCAAAACAAGTTGTTTATCTATGATTCATACCAAACATTTCTAGCCATACTTTTAACTTCCATTTCACTTTTTGGACATATTCTACTTGAAGATTGATCACCTCTCTCGACGATCCTCTTTTAACATTTCTACAATTTCCTGAAAAAAGTTGAAAGAGAATTTAATTTTTGAAGTTTCAGTTTTACGAACAGTCTGAAGTCGCTGGGAGCTAAGATACGGAAGGTAAACAGGATGTTACAGTAGTTTAAACCCTGCTTTGTAAATTGCAGCCATTAAAACAAAAGATTTTGTCATTGAAGAATTAAAAAAAGAGTACACCAGCTTAACTTTTCACATGTTTCACTTGATATATTTGCTGATTCTGAAATTAAATGCATAATAATGGCCAGTTACCATGGCTTCTCTCTTAAATTAGTCAACCAGAATAACACCTTGTGCATTAAAATCATAAAACATCGCTGAATGCTGTACTATGAATTTCTTAGGAAATACAATCTTCTTATGTATCTATTCCTAGCTTTAAATTTTGTGGTCAGGATCGCGGTAATACTGACAACAAATGATGTAAACAAAATAAGTCATTCAGGGAGAAAAAGATGTCAAGAAATTTATGTTCGTTCGCCAAAAAGTCCAAAATGCTAATTTCAATGTTGGTCTTGCCTATTTTTCAGCAAGTGCAAACTTTCAACGTACTCGCATTGCAGTTAATTTTTTTCGCCTGTAATTCTGTAGTTAAAATAATTTGTAAGCACTATAACGTGGGATATCTATTTCCTTTACTAAATTTTTTATAGTCACTCGTCGGTGCGCTGCTGCAACGATATTCCAAGGACTATCATCATGATGCATACCATCACCACTCTACTCTCGTTATCATCTTGATATACAATATTGGAACTGAGAGATTGTCCGCCCTGGGTCTGTTTTTTTTTAATGGTGATTAACGCTAGTTTTAACTATTGAGGCGGTGGCCACTGATGATAAATAAAATGAAATAGTAAATTGGGAAAGCATTTATTATTTTTTTTTTTTTAAGGAAGGAAGCGTTCCAGGCCTAAGTTTAGGGTATACCTCCCCGGCATTTACCATTTATGAGGACCTAGGAAAACCTAGAAAAAAAAAACCTCAGTTAGGGAGAAATATCCTGGTGCCAGACCTCCCGCTCACAAGTTCGCGCCTTAATGACCTCGGCCACCCGTGACGGTTTATTCTGCTGTCTGTTCATACGAGCAAGTGATTGAGAAATAGAGAATGACCAAAGAAATACTCCGTGACTATAAACATGCACAATGTCGCTCTCGATAGTTATATTTACATGAAACTAGTCACCTTCGCGAGTGTTCCGCGAGTCACGCTGCATACACGCGCTGCAACATATCTACTGGGACGAACTCAGTGGCAATGTTCGGAAGTCGTATTTAGGCTCACTTATGCACCTATTGCAGTTTGTAAGGGTGAAATCTCAGAAGAGTAAGAAGATTCTTAGACTGTTTAACTGCAGGATAGCTCTACGTACAGATAGTTTAAGACTGTGCACAAACGTCTCTCGCACATGTTCCACAATTTTCGTATCGAACGGTCTTTCCTTTCATCATATCTGCATTCCTTCTGCACAAAATTTCTGTACCACATGGCAATTTAATGCTGAAAATGTCACTACACTGTGTCCTATATATTTCTTACACATATATTTCTTTGTGATCGCCATCAATTTAGTAAATAATGCAGAATTCAAACAATATATACATAAAAGTTTCGTTCATCCAATAATGCAACAAATAACAAGCGATAGAGCAGCAACCTATAGTGTTCCCCCCCCCTTGTGCCATCTGTTGTTTCATTTGTAAAACAGTCGGTCCTGGTGGTATAGTGGTAACCATACTTGCAATATAAACCCAAGTTCGCGGGTGCAAACCCGGCCAGGATAGATGGATTTTTAGGGCGTAAAAAATTCGAAGTATGGCTTCCTTCGGAAGAGAAGTAAAGCTGTGAGTCCCATGTCGTACATTTGCGGCACGAAAAAGACCCTCAAGCCTGAAAGAAGAGGCCTCTGAGCAAAATTTATCGGCTGTTTCACGCCCTGAATTGAATGGGACGCTGATGACCTGAGATGTTAAAGAGCGTCCGTAAATAGAACAAATCATCGTCAGTTGTAAAACAGAAATTCTTTGAGTCATTCTTTCTAATGATAACGGTATAAATTTTAAAAAATATAAGGTTACGAAATTATAGCAGTTAATAATCATGGAGTGTTTCTGTAGACAGACTGTACAGTACAAACTTGTACTGGAAATTCGCTTGTTTTAATCAGTAAGAAATTCATAAGTTAATTTTGCCAAACATTCTAACTGCGACTTTGTACTTAAGTAATTTTATTTCATAAATTGTTAAGGAAACAGTACATTTTCGGTTCTTGTAGATGATTAAACAGAGACGTGCTAACCAAAAAGAGGAACAGAAAGAGAATGCAAACGTGGAGTATAAAATGAAAAAGCAATGGAAATGGAACGGACGTGAACAAAAGGAACGAGGGAAAAGAAAGACAGACTGAGGTGGCATGCAAGGGAGGAGAAACTGAAAGAAATAAAGAAAAACATTATAAGAGAAATCAATATTAAAAGACGCTGCAAGGGAAGAGGGTTGAAAGGACAAAAAGGGACAAAGGAAACGAATAAAAATAAACCAGCAGCAAGACTTGTCTACTGACCGCCGCCATGATGAAGGGAAATGGCCACTTGTGCCAGGAAGCACACCCAGCGATGCATGAGTTATCTCCACAAACTGTGCGAGCTCCACTTCCGCCCTTCTACAGACGGCCGCAAATTTTCTCACAGTCTGACGTGGGACAAGGGCAAGTTGACACCCGATACGCTCTCAAAAGTGCCCGCCTGTGAGAACAGCACGTGGTGGTAACCCCTTTTCCACCCACAGATAAGAGCACGGACTAATGGAGTTCACATATCGCTCGCATGCCCTTCGAACACATGTCTGGTACATAAACCTATGTAATCTGATGTCCTTTCATCTGTGCAATTCACAAGAAATCCGCAAATGTGTATCAACACTTCTCTGCAGTGACAGAGTTCCAAATGCCGGACCCCACTATCAGAATGTGGTTAGTAAACTCAGGCATGGGCTACATCCTGTGTTATGCATACCAACCTGCGACCCACAACACTAGTTCTCAGTATTCCCATTAAATATTCCGCTTTCATTGGAAAAATATCAAGGAATTACAAATCCCAGAGTCTCAAGAAGTTAATCAGTAAGTTTCATACTATGCCAAAACGGGAAACGGCACATTACATATTGTAATAATTTTCGGACCCTATTTCCACCTTCAATAAAACCATTATTGCCTTACAGCTGGTACATTGCGTTATCTGTAATGCATATAATACAATAAAAAACACAAAACTGAAATTAAAAGGCTTACCAAATGTAACACTATGCTAATTTAATGAGGTTATTTCAGTTACTGGTCGTTTGTTCGGGCACTGGGAAAGTGCCACTGAAAGCAAGAAATGATAATTTAATTAAAACTGATAATAGTAAGGACTAACCAGTGATAAAAGAAATTATGAAAACGATGCCCCTCAGCGGCAATACATTGTCAGCACCTGCATAGAATGAATGGTGTTTAACGCCCGTTTTTGCTACAGAGGCACCACAGGACACTGATGATACACGAGATGAAATGATATATTGGGAAAGAATTTATTTTTAAGGAAGGAATCGTTCAAGGTCTAATTTTACGGTACCTCCCCGGCATTTACCATTTATGAGGACTGAGGAAAACCTGGAAAACCCCTCAGTCAGGGAGGACGGTCCTGGCGGTATTCGAACCCACACCTCCCGCTCACGAGTCCGTGCCTTAACGACCTCGGCCACCCGTAGCGGTGCACGTGCATAGGAAATACCAGCACCTGCATAGGAAAAAAACAGTATGTAAATTCATTTAACTTTTCTTTCATAAGATACTGATGTTTCGAACTGTCACTGAGAAATTATGGCTCTCGTAACTTTAGTGAACAAGTTTGCGAAGAACAACTGTACCTGAAATATGCTTGCCAGAATACTTTCCTGCGAATCGCCTTAAAATTACTCGGCAAGAATCTTTTTTTTTATAATCAGAGGGTGCCAAAAACTGTATACACACTTTCACAGCAGATACCTATTTAATACCAAATTTGAACCGAAAAAAAAAAACAGCAATGTATAGTATGATGTTCTGTAAACAGATATGACTCTCATACATTACGATAGCGTTGCTAGGTGACAGGTAAATCAACAATGTACAAATGACGCCAAGATTATCATATGACGTTCTGTAAACAGATATGACTCACATTATGTTATGCTAGTGTTATACAACAAAATGGAACCAAGATTAACGTTTGAACAGCAGGAAACAATTTTGAAGGGGTATTGGATAACCGAGAATGTTGTTGAACTTCAAAGGCAATGGAGACGTGTGTACAGAACAGAACCGCCGTTGGACTTCTACCTGTGGGGAACTCTTAAGGATGTTGTATATCGTAGAAAACCAGCTACACTGGCAGCACTTCGGGAAGAAATTGAAACGGCATGTGCTGCAATCGCCGAGGACACTTTCGCAAACGTTGCTCAATCAGAAGTTCAACATACTCTGAAGTGTATCGACGCCGATGCTGGACATTTTGAGCAACTGTTGTAACTGTAAAAGTCTAAGATGATTAGTGCTCATCATTTTCTGTTTGTGTGAATTCAGTTTTGTTATATTAACACAGCTTTTTCTTTGCTTGAAGTGTGTATACATTTTTGGCACCTTCTGTATGTATCGTACATAATAACCCGTATTTGATATATTTATTTAGTGGCATAACTAATGAAGAATAATTATTACACAATGAATACACTTAGTGACAGACGAACGCACAGCCACCTCGAACTAACTACAATCTACTACTTGCACATGTACTTGACGACTGACTTCTGCCATTATGCAGCCGAAATTTGCTGGAGTTTCAGGAACTTCCCGTTGCAGCATTTAGCTGAGATCTTCAATCATGTTGACGTTCCACCAACCTTGTATCCTTGATCTTCGCTTCAGCACCAAGGTTATCCGAGAATAAGTACAAGTGTCATTTAGAAAGTGCAGTTTGAATTTGTCTATCACATTCCAATCATGTTCATAATCAGGATTTTTTAAAGAAATTTGATTAGCAAACTTCAGAAGGAAAGTCAAGTCTATCTATCAGCTTATTTTCATCTGGCCAATTTCCTCAAGTCGGGTCTACAAATATACGTTTTTTGTTTTGTTTTTGTTTTTTTAATTTTGCTTTGATAGTTGCTGCATTTTTCAGAAATGCTTAAAGCAATATGCATTTTTTTTTTTTGCAAAGCTTTAACAAAAAGTTCCTGATGCCTAGTTTGATATCAATAAATGATAAAATTATTGTCTTTGGGCTTACAAAACTTAATGCAAAATGTTCTTACTCCCTGAGGAAGTTAAGAGACGACCTTAGAGGTCATTGCTTTCTTACCCACGGTTGACCTGCTGTTCTATTTACAGGTAAAACATGGGCATGTAATATAACTAGGCATTGATCAACAGTCCAGGCTTATAATATGTAAATAAATTTCGTGAAAAATCTCTATATGACAGCTTTTGAACGTCATTTTCCATTCCATTTGACAAAAATACAAAAGAAGGATTTTTATATCGTTTGCCTTTAAGATTTGAATCTGCCTCCTCTACTTTTTAGTTATTTCAACAATTCGAAATTATGGGTCCTAAGTGTAATGTCTACACATATTCAACATACATTACAATATTTAATACAAATAAAGTAATTCGATATAGTAAAAAACAAAATATTGTATCTAACTAATACGGGAATGCCTTCGCCGTATTCGTTTCAAGTAAACGTTTCACTTGTAAAAGGGCACTTTCGTTACGTAAATAAATATTTACTAACTTTGCTATACTATAAATTTTGAATGTTAATAGCGGGGTATTACAGGCGATACGCAGTGAGGGGAGATTTGCTATTACTGACATTAAGTTGACTTAGCAACAACCATGCAGTGTAGCTAACCCTAATTCCGCCAAAAGTTTTGATGTAATGAAAAGAAAAGGTTCCACAAATTGTAACCTTCTTCCTCTGGTGGATTGTACTCTCACTTGGGCAGGCAGATGCTGATATCTTGTTTCCGAAACAAATATTTCATCTCTAGAGATGAGACATGATATGAAAACAAAAGCATAAATTGACCATATTGACCATAACGTTTTTAGGAAGCGCTATGGTCAAGACAGTGAGGAAAGTCTTGTCGCAGACTTTCCGTTCACAAATTCGTGATTTCACGCGTTGCGTCGGTGGTGCAAAGTAGAACCAAATAATGCCACACTTTAGTTACATACTACAGCTATCTCACAGCAATCTACCGTTCCACCCTTTAAACACCCTAATCGTAAGTATGGCTTCCTTCAGAAGCGAAGTAAAGCCGTGTGTCTTGTGTTGTAAGCCCGAAAGAAGAGGCCTCTGAGCAAAATTTATCGACAATTTCACGCCCTAAGTTGAATTGGACACTGATGACCTGAGATGTTAAAAAGCGTCCGTAAATAAATCAAATACTACTATTTTTCACTTCATATACCTACACACAAGAAAACCGCCTGTTCTTAGCTGATGGTCCAATGTGATGTAGGCACTATGTTCAAGAAAAAAGCAGAGGAAGATAAAGAGTGGATAAAGAGTGAATTGGCATAGATCGTAGAGCACGACAATGTCACCAACACTACATGAGATTGGCGTCAATCTGCATTGTCTTACATAACATAGCAAGAGGAAAAAAAGTCTTCCAACATGAACGTCAAAATGCAACAAACGCGACTGAGCCAGATCGCCTAATTCAAGTACAGAAGTGCATGCTGCTTTCAGTTACTGCATACGAATCGGCGACAAAAGATTCGTGAGTAGTAGTAGTAGTCGTCGTCGTCGTCGTCGTCGTCGTCGTAGTAGTAGTAGTAGTAGCAATGGACTTTTATTGTGGCAGGTTTACCAGTACACAAATGTAAGTATAACTGTCGCATGGGCTTTACGTCCGTAGAGGTTAATACTGTTCTTTTAACAATAAAAATATACAATACCCAAGGCAACATTAATTTCTATGAATACCATCGTATACATACATGTATACAAAAATATATGTATACATATATAATATATATACAGTTACAGATACCCCAATATACACGCATTTTCTATGAATAATTTTACATACATATATACAAACATGCGTAGAATCCTTACCCCTGAGCCTCCCTTTCGTAAACTCACCCTTCCTCCCCAACTCCCAGTCTTCTCTATAACCGTTAACCGTCTTTGTCGGAACTTGGGTAGAAATATTCCTGATTTGTGTGCATCTCTCAAGCAACAACACTTCCAGGCAGACGCTCAAACTTCAGAAATTGTGATGGTAGATGCTCAGAAACGGTGCTTCGCATTGTGAAGGAGCGCTTTGCATTGCAAAAGGAAAAAAAAGAAAGAAAGAAAGAAAGAAAGAAAAAAAGAAAAAAAAACGCTTCACTGTAAAGCGTACGCGTTCCAAGCAGAAGCTTTCTTATGGGCTAATGGATTTACGAACAATTTAAACCTCATAAAGAAAATTACAAATCACACATACATCGCTTGAATATTATTGGTTAAATTATCAAGAGACTTTTATAGTGATAAAAAGCGAGTTAGAACAGGTGAAATTAGAGAAATCGGACGATCATCGTCATTAGAAAGTTAATACTTCGTTCATGATCCAAAGTTCAGTTCAGATCGTAAGTTCAGTGACAATAAAGCAGATCGCGCAAAAGTTAAACAACTAGCACCAAACATTCTCCATGGCTTAACGGTGATTCCTATAAGTGGAAAGACTTTTAACTTTCTAAATCTTGTTTCGTATTATATTATGATAAATCTTGTCAATATCTTGTCATCTCCTTGACTCCTTTCCCTCTGGTCTCGAGACCACAAAATTCCAGATAAAGAAACGAAGCCGAGGCAAGCTATAAGACAACGAGAAACATCGGAAAGAGAACAGTATTTTCATTAACACACTACTCACCATCAATGAATTATGATTCCTTATTAATCGATCAACTATAAATTAATTCTTCCCTCTTTTATACAAACACGAACTTTAATTATCGCCGCACTACCTAAGCAGGCAGATTTCCCGTTGTTGAGAAAGAACGGAGATACCAGGGGCTCGCGCAGTCTACCATGTTGCGATACTGCCGTCTTAGGCTCTTGACCTTAATGTTCCATTGAATATGCTCTTGGTATATCTGTGGATATGATTGTCGTTTATACATTACCGACATATATGAGAAGAGTATATTGGGCAAAGAAAGAAAAGTATATATATATATATATATATATATATATATATATATATATATATTCACTTGTCTTCTTGCCACAGAAGGAATCCACGAATCCGAAATATGGCGACCTCAAGTGTGACTTTTTCTTAGTGTTTTATCCTTTTGTACTATTATAATTACTGTTAATTTGTTAAATATATATATTTATATATATACATATATATTATGTATTTATTAACTGAGATTGGGCTACACAAGGTGGTAGTGAAGAAGTCATATTTACAACAAAACACTTAAAAAAGAAACCAGGTAAATTAATTGGATACATACCAACGTAGAATTAAATAAATCTAATATATAAATACATGCCGAATTAATTTTACACATGTTTACATGCCAGTCAATTTAATTAAGTACATTTCCCTTAATTAAAAGCATGTAAATCTAGTTAAATAAATCAATGTAATTCTTACTAACTTATTCTGCACAAATTAATTTAATTAACTACATTTTACCAAACAAAAACACGTCAGACACACCGACGTAGTTAAATACGACAAAACAATAAAATACATGTCAAATACATTTATAAATATAGTTCAGCATATGAGGATAAGGTAAGGAGAGCAATGAGCAGATGGAAGTACTCCTTTAATAAAGCCCGTTTGTGTGCGATAAAGAATATACCATATGGCAACACAAGCCCCATCTGCTATACATCACACGCATCTCTAGAAAACCATATCGCTTCAGAAGTCTGTAATTTAAGATCATAAATACAAAACAGACTTACTTTCATTATTTTTACTTCTCCTGAACGAAACAAGTTTTAATCTCCCCATCATTTCGACAGTGAAATTTTGTTACCTCTGGTTTATTAATAAAAAAACGTTTTAAATAATAAACATGCCTAAAGGTCTGTTGCTGGGCACTGCAATACCTCCACAAATACATGAAACGTGCATGCTCGGGCCCGGTGGAATTGATTGGCCAATTAATGCAAATCGTTTCAAATGAAACCATTCGGCTCCAATGACCCACATTGACCCATAATGTTGTGTGTTCAATAAGCGGAAAGTTTTCATATCGTCACCCTCTACTAAAGCGGTTCCTCCAATGGTTTTACAGATCGCAACTAAAGTCTCGTTTTAATTGTGCTATTCAAATACTACTACGTTGTGTGGTTGAAGGTTCACCAGCGGAAACTACAATGAAACCGACCTGTGGCGTTTCACCCTGAAATGATGCATACTTTTCGTTCATTTTATCAATTACTAATATCGTGTCATTTATTTATATAAAATTACTATTATCATTTTTAAATTACAGCTACCTGTAACCAATTGTTTCCTGATTTACAGGCTGAGATTTAGAGCAATTATAATACTTCCCCATTTTGAAAAAAATACATAAATTAATTAACATCATAAACTCAAAAAAATTAAACCAATTTCTCTTGTGTCGAGTTTTTCGGGACGTCATTTGCATTATTTGATGTAATTAAATTTCTATCTCTTTAACTTCGATTGTATTTGTAATAAAATATGTTTAAATTTGTAGTTTGCTGGGATACATAGCACTGGTCATGTTTATAAGTAAATGTTTAAGTTTTTCATGTTAGAAAAAAAACGCAATTGTAGTGAATAAATCGTTATTTATAAACAAATGACATATTTTTAAATTTTTCTTAATTTTTATATTATTTCAAGAAATAAGCATTTATCAACATAATTTCTGGATTCCAATTGAAATTTGAACACATGCCGTGAAGTGTTGATGCATGTGAGATACACAATTTAGGAATATTTCTAGAGAAGACCCGACAACGGAGGTTAATGGCCATAATGAAGAGGGGGGAGATGGAAAGGGGGTGTAAGTAAAGGGAAGCGGGGACTCCAGAGTAAGGGTTTCATTCATGTCTATGTATTAGTATTTAAATTATTAATAGAAAACTTAAATATATGGAAATATTTGTATATTTGTATGTATGCATGTAGCTATGTGTGTATGTATATATGAGTTTTGCCCTTTTGATGGCTGTAAGGACGACATTAGCAGTACGACCGTAAGGCCCATGCGACAGTTGTATTTATTTGAATGTATCCTAAAATCGTACAATAAAACGTCCATTACTACTTTTACTTATTATATAGTTTTATCTTGCGACGTTTCCTTTATTTTTACACAACATAGACCTTTACTCTTCTTTTAATAAAACAATGCAACAAATATAACTGTTTTTGTATACCAGAATCATAAACAGCCTTTAAACTAAATTAGTATGTTATTTGCATTAAATTTCCATAGTAAAATTACGTCATTAAATGTTTTCAAAGGCTGTGATCAAGTGAATTTATGTCACGAGAAATAAGTAATGTATTACTGAAAACAGAATCAACCTTTATCATAGCGGAATATATAATCAGAAAATTAATATAAATAAGTTAATAGTATTTATTAAATTCATTATTATATTTTGACAATGCTAACCTCTTCTGAAATGTGTGTCAATAATAAAGTTTTTGAAATACCCTTAATACTTTCACATTTTAATTAATATGTTGTATTCCTTTTGATAAATATCATTAAATTTTCTGGATATTATGACAATTCGGCTTTTTCACGATGTTGTGGTGAATCCATCTTCGCCAACATCAGTAGACAAATGAACTAAACAATCTCCATCGGTACAATAACGTAATAAATATAATAAATTAAGGTAATGACTTCAGAGTAGTTTATTGGAAAATGTAAATTAATATTAATTTGATTTAAACAATATTTTAGCTAAAATTTTACTGATTGTCACTTTAATTACATTGGTCTTCTCGCAACGGTGGATTTTTTAACTTTTATTCTCTGTTGTGCTTCCTCGATTATTTACGAAATTTAAAATTGTTATGTATTTCCCAGAAAGTACACTGTACACAACTATAAACTTATAGAAGCAAATAATTCCATGCCTAAAATAAGTAAAGTAGATGACAGATGAGGTGTGAAGTGCAAACGTTACTTTTATTCTGTGTGCAGTTCCTGTATGGTTTTTTGCTGATTTGGTTTATTTAGGGACGCTCAGGTCATCAGCATCTCATCCAATTCAGGGCGTGAAAGTGCCGATAAGTTTTGCTCAGAGGTCTTTGCTTTCACACTTCAGGTTATTTTACGTGCCGTAAATGTACGATTTGGGATTCACGGCTTTACTTCCCTTCCAAAGGAAGCCATACTTAGGATTTTTACACCCGAAAAAAATTCATCGATCCTGTTCGGGATTGAATGCGCGATCTTGGGTTTAGGAACCAAGTATGGTTACCACTACACTAGGATCGATGTTTCAGCATGAGTAGGAGAAAACTAGTAACTTATATTTTATACTTGAGCATTAATATGTAATGCATATGTAATTTCCTTTAAATTATGTATACATATATGCATATATAATGAAAACTTACATCCGTCTATCATGGGCCCCTCGTTGAATTTGAACAGTTTCACTGCACTTGCCGTCTTGCTCAAAGCACGCCACTGATGTCGAACGGCGAGATGTAAAAGTGCACACTCATAACAACCGCTTGAGATACGAGAATGATTGTTAACCAACTGCAGTGTGTTGTGAAAGGGTCAGAGCGGTTTTGAATGCAGATTTAGGAGAGCTGTTCGATAAAGCCGCATCTCTTCCCACCACAAAACAACTTAATTAAGCGAATCCGACAGTATTTGCCCCCCCGGATTCCACAACCCTTTTTAATCAGGGAACATATGCACTCACGGATTTCCAGCTTCCCCTTCTCTAATCCCGATAGGCCTGTAAAGTCACGCATCGGAAACCAAAACCTCCATCTAAGGGAAAGCAGCTTTTCATAACATTTCTGAAATTAGATACACTCACTCATAACATTAAAAAGGTTCCCGTCATACTTTTGAAACCAACTGCTTAAGGGTACTATTGCAAGGAAAAAAATGCCAAATTTATCAATTTTCAAAAAATAGCTAAAATATATTGAAATATTTCCGAATAAAAATATATTGCAATATTACTCGTAGATCTCGCCACTGGTATCCGAGGTCGTTAAGGCGCGGACTCCTGAGCGCGAGGTTGGAGTTCGATTACCACCATTACCGTCCTCCTTGACTGAGTTTCTTTTTTTTTCAGATTTTTTTCATTCCTCATAAATGGCAAATGCCGAAGAGGCACCCTAAAACTTAGGCCTGGAACGTTTCCTTCCTTAAAAAAATACTTTCCTAGTTTATCATTTCCTATCATGTATCATCAATGCCCACCGCCTGTGATGCCTCAGTAGTTAAAATGAACGTTAAACACTATTCAAAAATATCATTATCAAACATCCCAAAACAAACCAATCTCAATTAATCTTCCCAGCGGAATCTGGCTCTTTCTATACCTCGTCTTCCTTTCGGCTGATATTGAACGCTAATCTTCCTTCTAACATTCAGAAAATACGTTTCTCCAACTTAATATTGCTATATTTTATTATATATGTTGAAATATTGAGTGATTCTCTTATATTTTCTTTTCTTATGTGGCCTTTAAAAGTATATCTTAAGAATTTAATTACAGACATTTCCCTTTTGATTTTATCATCGCTATTCATTGCCCAATTTTCCGAACCATGCATTAAAACGATTAGTGTTTTTGTTTTAGAAACTTTCATTAGTATATCTTTGTTTTTTATTGTTTTTTTACTACAGTAGTTATGGTGAGATATGTACATTTTCCTGGAAGTGAGATAACAGTCATTCAGTTGTTGTGTTACGTGGAACGAGTCCTGAAGTGTCTGTTTTAGTTATAAAATCCTTTTATTAATGAAAGGGAATGAAATGGGGCAGCTTAGCTCAGCATTCGCCTAAGCAATCAGGCGAAACCACAAAAAATTGAAGACAGGATGGCCGGCCGCAAGGTATTTTAAGTCCCCCGCTCGGTTCGACTGTTTCAATTAAAGGGTTCTAGCTTTAAATACAAAGCTTTGCTATTTCTCTTAGCTTCCCTGATATGAACAAGCACTGCTGCTAAATTAGTACATAGATGTCGTTCTGACAGAAGTCACTAGGTCCAACATTTTGTTAAGGAAAGGAAATTTTATAGCATGGCAGAACTCATGAAGGCACATACTTTGTACTGTTATTAAGTTTAAACTTTACATCACTTAGTCACGCAGAAATTAATAAAATCTTTATACCTCAAAAACATAATTTTGGACTTAGTGATTTCTGTCAGGATAACGATATATTGGTGAAAATGCGCTTGGATATTTGCAGTTCGCCCCTTTCCTGATCTGAATGTTGAGCCATAAAGAAAATTGTCGCTGGTATGTTAGTGAAATCCTGGAGATGGCAGTAGCCGCAAGCATAGTAGCCAGACGGTGCGGTGGTTTCCTAATGCCAACTTGCTTGCCGATCAAGCACTGGAGTTGGCGCCAGAGGCAGTAGCGTAGTCCATTTGTATCCGAGCAGTGAAACACTGGCGGAGATTGTTCAGGGAAATCAGACACTAATTAGGGCGATCTGATAGCAGGAGCAGCTGAGAATGGGAGGAAATAAGACCTGGGCTTCAAAATTGAGAAGGGGGTTGGAAAATGATAGGAATGGGTAGCATTTGGATCGCAGAGCGGGGAAACTTGAAGGAGTTTGGAGGAAAATTAAGAAACGCTTGAGGGGCATTAATAGACAGCTGACACTTTAGGAGTGAGCAGAAAAATGTTCGCTGGGGAGATGGAGTGTTACATCCAAACAGGAGCCAACTCAGCAATCGAACTCGCTTGGTGTAGATTGGGCGCATGGCGGATGACTAAAGTAACAGACAGAGAGGGTACGAGACTCTGTCCTACATGTGCGGAGAAAGAATCTTGGGAACATATTCTGGCATACTGCAAGGAAAAATGGAGAAAGAGATACTTACCGGCCCTGTTTGTTAACGGCGGGTGAGGGCAGTGACAGTACTGGACTTTGTTGGGAGATAGGAAGGAGGAAGAGGGAGTAGGTAAATATTTAAACAAAGTGAGAAAGCTCAGATCGGAAGAGGCGGACAACCGGAAACGGCGGAGAATACGATTCAACATTTTTAAAAATTATTTGTAAAATTTGGGAGAGGGTAAGTTATTTATTTTTGTATTTTCTTTTCTGTTTTATTTTATTTAGGCATTTAAATGTTTACCATATTTTTTCTTTTTACTTTATTTAATTATATATATATATATATTGTTTGTCTTTTAACAGTTAGATTTGTAACATATATACTTTGTAAATAAATACACTACTACTAGTCTATTTGTAACATAATCACCGATAATTACGCTGAATGATGCTGGTAAAGATGGGGTGAGATGATGATAGAGCAACGACGTAATGCAGATAGGGGAAGCCGGAGTACCCGGAGAAAACTTTCTCAGGAATAGCTTCGTTTGCAATAAATAGGTACTACTTACATCCTGCTGGGATCGAACTCGGGCCGCTTCGGCGGGAAACTAGCATTATAAGCACTCGGTCACGGCAACGCATCAATCGCGGTGTAGTATACAACTTAAATTATCATCTGCTTATGTCGTACAGATAAAGATTTAAAGGTTTTTTCTTTTCTTGAAATATCTCAATCTTTCTACGCTAGCTTCAAATTCTTGTAAAATTTTTGAGGCCAGCTCACTTGTTTTTTACATTCCATTACGTTTTTACAGTGACACAGGTGTCATTTTACTACATAATTATTAATAGATTATTCGCGTAGTTCTGGTATAATTGTTTTTATCTATTTATTATATATCGAGGTTTTTAGGAGTATGTAAATTATTTGTATGATAATTAAGTTTAACGTCCTGTACATTTCGTAATTTTAGCTGGTTTGTAATTAATGTTTAATTGCATTTCATTTTGAAACTGTTTTAATGTATTTGTATATAGTCTTTTGTAATGCATTTGCATACATACAGATCTGCCAGTGTCATTTTTAATTACCTTTCTTTCTGAAACCATTTAAATTTCATGTTTACATTCGTTTAATCCCTTGCGCTACGTTTTGGCATTTATAACATTTGTGTACAAGAGTAGGTACATAAGTTTCCGGCCTCGCCGATAAGAGTTATCGCCTTCTCAAAACCCTTATCTGGTGTCATACATTATCTGTTAAGTAAATAATTTCAGCTGTAAATTCCGCTCCAACGTGTTCAGTTGTTCAGATGTAGTTGCATAAGGCTATGTGTAGAAGATTGCGGTATATTCAAAATGGAATATGGAGTTATTATTAATCTCTTCACAAAAGAAGTACTTACTCTCTAGGTATAGTAGCGGTCGGCAGCGTCTTGTGCCGAGTGAGTTGCGGAAAGTTTTACATATCGAAATTAGAGGGCCGGTGACCTGAAAGCGAGGATAAGCGCAGATAGTCCTAACACCAAAATAAAATTCTAATTACTACCTCCGTCGCAAGGCGATTTTACGGGAATCGAATGTAGTTTTATCTTATTTTTAAGTGGCGAAAACAATCCAGAGTCATCATAATATGACGCCATCGATCGATAACTCACCGAGATCCTTCGTTACTCTACTTTGCGAGCATAGTATAAATCAGATTTGACCTGGCGCGCCCACCCCTGATCTAAACGAACGAACCATCATCAACTTATCTTTTAATATCCACATCCATGTCGCTCGTGCGCCCATAGGCCGAATGTAATACACGTGAACATCAGACAGATTACATCAAAAAAGAAATCTGAAACGAGATGCACTGCAATAAGGTATTTTTATTGTTGAAGTAGTTGCTTGCCTCGACCTGTTGCGAGGTTTTTCAGAAATACTACTAATGTAAGCAAGTTAGATCAATAAAGTGGACCATGTAAAATGTTACGCCATGTAATCATTTTAACGAAAAGCACACTCTCCCAGTCCTATTGAGCAGGTCCCAACAGAACACAACAAAAGATTTTGTTGTTGAAAAACGTAGGCAACAGATCGAGACAAACAACTACTTAAACAATACAAAACCTTTTCAATTGCATAATTTGTTGGTGTAATTTCTTAAAGGCACGCTTACATTCATTTAATTGTATTAAGCAAGGATTCTAGGATTATGGGATACTTCCAAGCGCAGTCGTCCATGTTATTATGCGCAATCCAGTCTACTGGAACAGTAACTAAAGAAAACGACTGCAGAAGGGGGTGTGGCCTAAGATACACGAATTTAACAAATGCGATGTCATCTCATTTTAGAGTCACCTTAAAATTCAAATAATCTTTAAGTCCACGGTGACTTGAAGGACGTAATAAATTGGAATATAAGGTATGAGGAAATGAGGAAAAATAAATAGAGCGTGCGAGAAACGGAAAAATTGATAGCAACACTTGAGCTTTTAGTTTGGCATTTGTTATTAATGCACTTCATTGTTCTGTCTGAACTCACTATCGGGAGTAATTCTGGCAGGGGAATCACTTGTCAAAATCTCCCCTAATATAACACGTTGTGGTTGGAGGGCGCCTCGTGTTGGCCGCAAGATGGCGGTTCGGCCCACTGTAATTGAATACTGACGTGAGTGAAAACAGTTTTTGCGTGCGTTATTGTACCTGAGCTGCCCCACCTCGTTAAATCGTTCGCTACCGCGAGGGAGAGGAGGCGCACACATCAAACTATAGAGAGCTTTCACGTGAAATTTATGTGCGCAGTGTATGTAAGGGGAAGCTAAGTTGATTTTGTCACCTCAACCTTTTCTTTAGTGCACATGTCGGCTTTTCTGAAAAGGTACATTAGGGGATCGATACATGGACACGCTGGGGTAGACTATGAAAAATGATTGGTCTGGTGTTTACTTAAAGGAAGCACTTAAAGTTGTTGCGAGGCCAAGACCAACTTTTCAATTTTCTTTTCGTAAACGATATTCGAATTTAATTATCATAGTTCCACACCAGTTGAAAAATATTTTCTAACGTGCTCAGCAAAACGATCAGGGACAATTTGCATGATATTGTGCCTTTAGAATAGGAAAGCAATTTGTATGATTTTAGAACTTTATTGACAGGGAACTATAGTAGCCGTTCGTCCTACTGCTACAAAATAAAAACCAAACTTGGATGTTTATATTTAAATTATTTTGACATTTTTTCAAGTATAAATCAATATTATTCACACCACACACACATGAAAATGACATCACCATTGATTATTTTAACTGTTCAAAAGCGCCTATTTCAGGAACAGTTTTAGAAATGGACCCGTGCGCATATTGAATTTGTTTTGTATTATATTGGTGCCACTGTAATACTGTAGACATCGGAATCACTAAGCTTTAAACCAGAATCAAGTGGAATAAAGTTATGTTCGTTTGGACTGTAGAAAACAAATGCACTAGGTCACTACCTTATCCCCTTAAGCTCGTCATTCATCAGTCCTTTGATAAAAAATTTCAGTGTACCTAACTTGATGTTAAGTTCTTAAGATTCGCAATTGCTACTATTAGAAATCAACATGTGTCTGTTTCAACGTCCATTAGTTTGAAAGGAATAAGGAAAAATCAGCGGCAGAGAACGAGTGAAACATCCTGTAGAACATGTGCTTCATTACTAGTTATGTATGTTTTGCTATGAAACATCGTGACTGTATATTCTTTCTGATAAACGAAAGAATATAAAACATCTCATTCATAAACTACATATAACTATTTTCTCTAATTTTGTAACTTTTTGGCCCGAATATGTGACAATACATGAGATAAATGATAAACTGGGAAAGGATTATTTTTACGGAAGAAAGCGTTCCAGGCCTAAGGTTAGGGTATCCTCCGTCATTTGTCATTTTATGGGGACTGAGGAAAACCTACAGAAAAAAAAATATACTTAGGGAGGACGGTCCGGGTGGGAATCGAACCCCATGTTCACATGTTCGCCTTAAATATTTCGGCCACCCTTGGCAGAATTGAGTAGACATATTAGTTATTTAAATTAATTTAATTTTTAAATATTAAGTATTATGAACTAGCTCACGTGTCCGGCCTTATCAGCACTTCAGTGCCGAACTATGCGTCCGAATGCATTCTACGGGTGAACAAACCTTCATGCAACCTTCTCGCGCCGTGCGACCGGCCAGCGATGCTGGGGCTATTGTGTCGGCAGTGCGGGTGACAGGAATTCCGCAGTAAATATAGTACCGTTTGTCGCGTAAGTTATTTCTAACATACATAACATAAACGCATAAAAAGAAACGTAAATTACTCACGCATGTTAAGCTAGGTGATGCTGGAACTGCCTCCCTTCGATATTCAAGCATTTCTGACACCTGCTTAAGAAATTGCTCGTTATATTCTGTAGTTCACTCTGAGAAATTGCGAATGATAGTTTTTAAGTTCATCTAAAGTGTGCGGAATAGTTTTGTACACTTTTTCTTTTAATTTCCCCCAGAGATAATGAACACATCCCGTTTCACGAAATTTATTTACTAATCGATAAATAGAACTCCGATTAGGAACGTGAATACCAGGAAATTCCTCTTGAAATAATATACAGCACGCACTGATTCTGTACGCACGTTTGAATCATACATGAATACTCTTTGGGGAATAGAATACATGTATTGCCCCATTTCACTTGATACACTTTCACTCAATGTAATGCACTGCATCGCCTAACAAACACGTGTTACTTGCGCAAGATTTCAACTCGCACCGAAGCCTCGCGCAGGGGAGGGGAAATATACTCCTGGCCTCCGCAGACACAGCACTGCCGGTCCCCGCGGTTGCGTCAAGCATTGCTCACCCAGTAGTAGATATTTACCCCTATTTACTGAGCAATGAGATGTCGAATATCATTAATACTTCATTTGCTTTATACGTTTTTAATTTTCCAAAAATCTTATTGCAAAAGTTTAGGAGGACATGAGTTTGATGCCGTGTTTCTAATATGAGAAACAATTAGCACATTATTTTATTTTATTATTTAATACACTATTGTCTGTTTTATGCCAACTATCAGATAAAGGACACGGGGTTCAATACATTAAACCAACTACTGAACTCCATTCAAGCTTCTCAAGCATTTCAAAGAAAATAAAAGCTTTTTGAAAGTAGAGTGCTGGAAATCCTTATAAGATAATCAAATTCAGCAAAGGAATGAAGCGGGTTGGAGCGAATTGTACAAGTAACTCTCTGTGATGCCAGAACGATTTCGAACAGTTTTGTTTACATTGTCAAGTTCACTCTACATGAAAGCATCCAACTAGAACGCCAAGTGCAGACACGCGGCAGGCTGAAATCGCAGTACTGCCTTCCGCAATACATTGCGCCTTCTAAGACGTTTCTCTATAAGTTTAAATTTAGGAACACGTTGGGCGTAGAAGAACGCCCTCATCCATTCCCTACTGCACAAGAAGTTTAGTAAACAACTTCTACTACTCTGTTTATTATGACGATTCACTTTTCATTGACTCTACAAAGCACGTCACAATGATGTTACATTTATATCTGCATTTCTTTATTCTACCTTTCACCTGTTTCATTCAAAAGAGCTATATCCATAGCTCTCTAAACTTTCACCATACAATGTTTAAGCAATACTTTTTTTTTTTTCCTTACAAACTTAAATCCCAGAGGCGATAACACAAACTTATAAAAGTAGAATTTTACAGTACACAAAATATAGTTCTAGTTTGTGTTACAAAGTAAGCAAAATAAAGAAATTAAGTAACCCTTTACGATATGGATGAAATATTTCGAGAACGGCATAGTAGAAAATTTTATGTACACCCTTTGAGGAAAAAAAAAAAGTTAATTGGCAGATTCATGTCGCTCGGATAGCTTCGAGGACGCTCGTAAGCGTTGTATTCATAAGTGCATGCAGCGAGCGCACATTGCAGTGGGTGTAATCATAAGCTAGCGGTTTAGAGAGCATTGCTCTTCTGCATGAGTTCCTGGGTTCGAATATCTTATTTTTTTATTGTTGGTTTTATAAGTCTATATGTAAAATTATGTTGCCTTAATATCATAATATGTTTTAACATATCGTTTGAGTTTTATAGCATTGTCTATGCACACACATAAATGTAATCACAAACTAACGCATTCTTTACAATAACTAAATAATTACTTGAACAGAAAAGTTTAGCTTCTAAAGTGAAAACACACAGAAATAAACGTAATTAATATCGGGTGTATGAACCCTCAGCATGTATAACTGCCCTCAATCTTCGGGACATACATGGTGTCAGATTTCTACAGTAGTGTGGACGACAGGCTACAACATCTTAGGGTTCTTGAATTTGTATTCATAAGCCGTCTTCTGTCCTTCGTGCGCGTGCAGGGAATTCGTGTGTAGTATATTGCATTTAGATAGAACAAATATTGAAGGATATATTATTATATTTATATTACGTTAAAGCTTTCTGTATATGGGAAACAATATTACGAACATGTTTTCTTATACGTTACAAAGGTTTATAAAAAAAAAAGCGTATTACGCCAGGAAGGAAACCTGTGCTCTCAAGCGCGGCATCGCTGCACACTGTGCCACAGAGCCAACAGAACGTACATGACAGACAACGTATTTAGTGTATGCCATATAACACAACTGCCGCAGGGCTACATAGTCTAGCTGGCTACCTTGTGAACCCAGCGCTGTAACGAGGAAGACTTTTGCGTTTAAGAGATGGATCTTTTTTTGGGGGGGGGGTCAAAGGGGATACAATATTTTGTTTCACACTATGTCGAACTATTTTATTTTGATTAGATATTGAATAGTGAGGTTATTTAAGTTCCGGGCCGCCTAAGCACGGCTGCTTACCAGAGAGTGGAAGCAGAAAGAAAACTTAAATATTTTTATTGTACTATTTACAGGTGGAGGGAAAATGTGACCGCTGCTCCAAAGTTCCGTTTTGTTGCGCACTGAATGTAAGCGGCCAAAATTTCCTTGAAACAAGAATGATTTTAATGTTTGATACTATTATTTAGTTTCTAAGACAGTTCTTTCATGTATTAATGGTGAAAGTTTCAAATTTTAATAAAAGTACTTCAGAACAAAACACTCGTTTCCAAGAACTTTGAACGTGTAATAATAAAATAAATGGTTTGCACTTAAACATTAGCTTATACGTACTTAAAGTAAACATCAATTAGTTACAATAATTTTATATGAACTATTAGTGAAATAAAATGAAAAATGTGTGCTTTTGCATAATTAATTAATAAAATGAAATAAAAGCAAAATGTTTCGTTTAATAATTTAGAACAGCGGTTTCCAAACTTGCTGCATGCATAGCCTCCTTTTAGAGAATGAAATTATTGGCGATCCTTTCATTCACTTTGATGCTTAACAATTAAACTGCAAGTTTGCTAGCACGCTTCAACAATGTGACATATATTCAGTCACAATTGTCATTGTTTAACTGTTGTTTAACTGGTCAAACTAATCATAATGCAATTCTTAATTAGCATGGAATGTGAAAATGGATAGGCTCTTAAATATAAAAAAAAAAAAACTTGCCACGTATCCGCCGCGACCTCTCTAGGTGTCCTGACCCACATTTTGGGAATAGCTGATTTATAGGAATACAAAAAAATAAAGACATTTAGTGATGTTGCCACGCTTGCATGGATATGTGCAAAAGTGCAAGTTGTAACTGAATGATCAACCAATCATAGTGTGGAACTTCATTTTAAAACGTGCAAAGAGGGCGTACCTTTTACACCAAACCTTTTTGGTCTGTTGTACAACTTCTCATTGTCAGACATTGTCATATTTGAGCTCCGTTTAAAAATTGCGATTTATACAACAAGAATGATAAAATGTAACAAAACGAAGCGATCAAGGAAGAATGTGATGAGACAGAAAGCGCTTTCCAGATATATTCCATTATGCCTGGTCGTAATCATTCTGCATTTGAATTATAAAGCTTTGAAAATTGCACAAAAATTAAAATAAATACATTTTTACGATCTAAAATATATCTTTCATTTGCTTTCCTTATTGATGACATCTATACCCCTTCCACTTAATATATCCAACAATATTGACAATCGCATTCCTTTCTCAGTCTTAATAGAGCCTCCACTGTCTGCTACACTTTAAAGTTTAACTGTTGCTCTTATACCGAGGGTATCAAAAATGTATACACAGTTTCACAGTAGATGTCTACTTAACATATTTCAAAGTTGGACCAAAAAACAACAACAATGTGCAATATAATGTTCTGTAAACAGATGTGACTCACTATATTATGATAGCGTTGCTACGTGACAGGTAAATCAACAATGCACAAATGAAGACAAGATTATCGTATGAGGTTCTGTAAAAAGATGCGACTCACATTAAGTTATGCTAGCGTTGCTACAACAAAATGGAGCCAAGATAATCGTTTGTACTGCGGAAAGCAATTTTGAAGTGATATTGGAAAACCGAGAATATTGTTGAAATTCAGAGGCAATGGAGACGTGTGTACAGAACAAAACCGCCAACGCAAGTAACAATTGCACGCATTCGAGACAAATTTGAGACTCATGGTACCGCGTGCGATATTCACAAGGGCAGATCTGGGAGACCAACAGGATGGTGCACCATTACACTACTGCCGAGATGTAAGTTCGTAGCTTGATGACAATCTTCCAGCACTGGATAGAACGAAGAGGTCCGATTGAGTTTCCACCGCATTCTCCGGATCTAACTCCGCTGGACTTCTACCTATGAGGAACTCTTAAGGAAGTTGTAACGTAGAAAACCAGCTATATTGACAGCACTGCGGGAAGAAATTGAAACGGCATGTGCTGCAATCGCTGAGGACACTTTCGCAAACTTGCTGAATCAGTAGTTCAACGTTCTCAGAAGTGTATCGACGCCGATGGTGGGCATTTTGAGCAACTGGTGTAACTGTAAAAGTCTAAGATGATTAGTGCTCATCATTTTCTGTTTGTGTGAATTCAGTATTGTTATGTTAACACAGTTTTTTCTTTGCTTGAAGTGTGTATACATTTTAGGCACCCTCTGTATAATGATTAATACATTGTTCAGGATATGTACTGTTGTTTTATCTTGTGATACTGCCCATAATTTTTTTCGGTTTATTTTCTCATAAACTTTCATTGCTAATTTTCTTTTATTTTCTGTAAAATTCGCTTGAATACCAACCATTCCATATATTGTCGTTGTGCCTTTTCTAAATCCATTCTGCTAATTATCCATTACTTTTTCTGCTATTGGTTTTGTTTTTGTTCTACATTGAGGCATAAATTTGACATTTCGAAGTCCCCAAGTCTATAATGCATAGAGGTTGTTTTTATATCCTTTGTCATGAAATGTTTCTGTTTTAATATTTGCTGGAAAAACATTAGGAACATTTCCGCAAATATTACAAGTACGTGGTTTTCGGTATCAAGTATGTAGATGCAAGCAATTCCATCTGCCTGCATTACGAACCCATATTGCTGATGACATATTGGTTTTGTAAATTAATAAAATATCGAAATGCTAAGCCCATGTTCATTAGCTTGAATGCAATGAAACCCTATACATCAATGGCTTTTAATGCCTCTGAATTCTTCACCGTTTGCTGCTAATGCAAATGCAATTTGGGATATAAATGTGGCACATGAATATATATAATCTTGAATGTGGCCAAAATCGTGCTATAAATTCTTTAAGTGCACTGTGCCACGAGTTAATGGACGTTCATTATTAATATCACTTTTACATAGTTGTGCCTGCGACGATACCTATGCTAAATTTTTGGAGAAGCCGTTCTAATTTATTTCTGATGGAAGTCTAAATTCTTGCAGGCAAATTATTACTTGAATAACACATTTCATCTTCCACTTATTTGAATTAGATACTTAGCCGCAGTAAGAAATTTTTAGACGTAATCGAAAGGGACATACTTTTAAAATACTGTTTAAATCCAACATTCGCCAGTCTACAAGAATATGTAAATTTGCGTAGCGGTGTTGCTATTTAAATGTATTTATAATAAACTGATTTCTACACAGGGCTTTGCTGCGGAAATAAAATATAAAATATTGTGGAAGTGATCATTGTAACATTGAAGTCAACAATCGCGAGCTCTGCGCATGCGTATAGCTGCATGTTTTGATGTGTTGTAAAGGGAAAGCAACAGTCTATCGAGAGACATAAAAGAGTCAACATGCACAATTCCTCTCCCTGGCCATCCAACATCGTTCTGCAGGTAACATTTGAAATTGTAACAGGGATGATATAAAGAATATACAAGAGTGCATTGCTTTGTGTAGATTTTAACTTGTTTATAGGGATTGGAGATCTTAGTGTCCAGCCACTTGCATAGTTACCTGTAGGAAAATTGAGGAAATAACTGGTTCTCTTTCGGGGCGTTACAATATTCAACAAAGTTGTGCTGACACGACCTAGAAACAATGGAGAAAATGCTTTAGAAGAATGACAATGACATCTCAGACTCTTCGATCCATATATTACAGTACTGATTTCCGAAGTTCCTTCTCTTCTGATTTACACTGAGAACAATTCTAAAGTCAGAACGCTCAAAAGGATGTACTCGTATTAGCAACTACGTCTCTACATCAGGGAATCGGAAGACCAGGCAGGTGGCAGGCAGTCGAGCACGTAACAATGGAGATGTTGGAGCTACTTTGTATGGCACCTTGCTTAGTATTTAGAAACTCGGGAAGGGAATCATGTTTACAGAGAAGCTGGCAGGATAGCACCCGTGAGATTACGTGCAATGATAACGCATTGTGCCTAGTATCAAATTTCTGAAAGGAGAACAGCGTCTGACGGTGGAAGGAAGTAGTTAACGGCAGGGTGGGAGGGTAAACAACGCCCAAGTAAAAAGAACGTCATCCACCCGCACCGCTGCACAACTTTGTACACTCCGCAGTCGTGATAAGGTTTGGAAAATCACAGGGCTGAACAAACTCGCTTACTTTGCTACAAAGGTGAGATACAGTCTTGTTTGGCTCTTCAAGAATATGGGGTCTACAGTTCAAAGCATTGAAGCAACTTCTTACTGTCAGGGCATCGGTCAAAAAATAACAGGGCACTTAACTTTTCTTTTCGTTTCCTCTACCGCGATATTATTCAGTATATTAGTGTGTGTAATGCTGGAGATTTGGAGTAAACAGAAATTTGCTTGATGATCAGCTTATAATTGAAGAAAGTGAAGATAACTTGCAACCTTCTTTGCATCAATTAAATTGGATTAGAAAATCATATAAATTAAAATATAAACATATTAAACAAAAGTGATGATATTCTGAAGCTTCTGCAGTATGAAGCACATTATTTTACAAATTAAAACTGTAGATTAAATTAAACACTTTAAATACTTGGGATATGATACAACTTATTAATATAATAACGATGCAAACACAAAGTTACGGACCTTTCAAAATATTTATGGTGCAATAATTAGGTATTTGAGAAAGAAAATTAGAAAAGAGACACTTCTAGAATTATATAAAGATATGGTTGACAATGATGAAGAGAAGACGAAAGAAGAAACCCGGATACAATCTGCGTTAAAGCACATTCTTTTCTGCACCATACTAAAAATGAAGATATACGTGAAGAAGAAGGAAATTTGCCCTTAAGTGAATACGTTAGTGGAGCATATGGAAATAATACCATAAGTAAGTTACCTTACCAGGCTCTGCTGTGCTGTATATGCCGCGAGGAAACATAGACTTTGGTCAAAGATAATATTAATATTTTTATTGCTCATATACTTGTGATTACAAATATTAAGCATGGCCAGTATCTAACTATATAAAGCTAATTCATCAGATCAGGTACGTATTTTAAATATACAGTCAGTAATATAATGCCATACATACTGAGTTGATAGCTTTACAATCTGTTTTATGAAGCACACAAACAAAAGGTGATCTGGAAAATAATGGTAACATTGTGTAGTTATAATTCAACTAATCTGTACACAAATTTATCAATGAGATAAGTTTTCAACAATTTCTTAAAAGAATTACTTTGTGTAGTTTTAATGAAACTGGTAAGCTTAATGGAAATTATAATACCCCTATTATATTGGCCCGTGTTTTTGTCCTATACTCTCAATTATAATTTCCCTCGTGTTGCATTAGATGTTAAAATATCACAGGGCTGTGAATAACACCGCTCTTGAAACTATCAACTAATGTTGGTGATATCTATACTCGTGTTGTGTAAATTTTACTGTCATTAAATCTTATGCTAATTCTGATATTCTCTAAAAATATTTTATGTTAAAATGAACCATAAACCGTCTTTATAATTCAAAAAAGTATTTAAACCGAACAAAAAATGTATTTTTATAGGAACTTCGACGTGTAACATATTTACTCATAAAACCTGTAGCTTTTTGATCTCTCTGTACAGCCCACTTCTCCTTCGCGATATTTAAGTTCTTTGTTTGCTTGTTCATCCCTTGCTCAGTTTAAACGTGACGCTTAAGCCAGGTGCCGAGAGGCAAGGGGAATGTTTCGAGTTTTTCGCTCTGCACTGCCAAGGAAAGTGCTGATTCCGGCAAGTTTCACCCCCCACATTGACACACAAAAACACACAGGGGCGCGAGCAGGGAGGCGCAATAATTGCGAGAACTTGTTTGTGTAGTACAGCCGTTTCTCTTTTTACAGAACGCGTTCTGTGACTTCCCAGCGCAGCACGCAATCCAGTCACGTAAATACAGAACGCGAAGCACAGGAGGCTTTAATGGGCCCACGCAACATTTCAGTACATTTAAATATTTTGTAACCCTTATAAACTTTTTTTTCCCTTTCAAAAATGTCTCACGAGATATTTTTGATGGGAAATAGAATTCCAAATGACACCACTATACTTTTAAAAGGCACCTCTTTTTCCTTCCCTAAAGAGGTAATTTAGAGATAGCGTTTCCTGCAATCTCACTACGGACCCAACACGTATGAGGACATTCAATAAGTAATACAGCACGTATTTTTCATCTTTCAGATTTGATTCATTTCAGTTTCAAATACACCGCAAAACCTATCACACTTATCAATACCTATATACTGCTATATAATAACAGTTGTACCCCAAAAATATATTCATTTTTAAGACGAAACTGGGCTGTTCATTTTTAGCTATACATATGGTGCTGTTTTTCCTTACAAATTGTTAGTTATAGAATGTACAATTTGCAAGAAAGTCTGAAACATGTGCTATTTATTCAAGTGCTTTATCAACTTGTTCTTGTAATTTTAGCTACATTATTCTAAGAGTTTATTTTTTAAACCTTTTGTTGTATTCTCCGCTGGTGTTTCTTTTTTCTCCGCTTGTTAAATTGAGTTTGCATTTGCGTGTTTTGCTATTCACTTCTTTACTATCTTTCGTTTATTTTCTCGTGTTATTTGTATTATTTACTTTATTAACGTATTCCAATCGCTTTATTAGTATATTTAAATGTTCTGTCATTTATGTTTTCCATTAATTTTAAACTATGGCAACTAATGACTTTCCCTCTGCCTTTGAGGAAAAAATTGAGTTTCGAAATATTGTATTACTAGTTATGTATTTTATCTATTTTTGCTTTTCTAGTTCCTATTATTTTTAACCGTTGTTCCAAGAAGTATTTTTTATTATATACCGGATATGTCACCCACTCTGCGACAACAATTTTTTTCTAAATGAAACATGTCGGTCCTGGTGGTGTAGTGGTTACCATATTTGCCTCCTACACCCAAGAACGCGGGTTCGAACCCGGCCGAGACCGATGGATTTTTTCGGGCGTAAAAATTCAAAGTATGGCTTCCTTCGGAAGGGAAGTAAAGCCGTGGGTCCCATGTCGCATTTACGGCACGAAAAAGAACCTCAAGCCTGAAAGAGAGGCCTCTGAGCAAAATTTGTCGGCCGTTTCACGCCATGAATTGATTGGGACGCTGATGACCTGAGATGTTAAAGAGCGTTCATAAATAAATCAATCAATCAAAAAAAAAATGAAACATGTGAAAAATCTAACTATGCAGGCATGTACCCATGTTAGGGACCCCCACAATTAGTGGGTATGATGCACAATCCGGAAAATTTAAAAAATGTAGTTTTCAAATCAAAATTACATTTATTTTTAAACTGAACATGTATTTATATTTTTTTTCTATCGAACCGAAAAGTTCGATTAGTGATAATATAATTTGTTTTACTGTTCTAAACAGCATACCTTCACAAATAATTACACTTTTAAAGGGTGGCAATGTATACACTGTTTCTGACGTTATGCAAAGACTATGGGTTGCTGGCAAGTGTCTGTGCTACAAGCATGCAGTAAACAAACCATTATTAGTCTAGCACACTCCGCTGCTCTGTGTACCAGTGTCTCCTGATTTGGTCCATTTTGATATATCAGAAGCAGTTGCAAGATAATGCATTCCTACGTAATTTTTTGTTTACGTTTACAAATCAGGTAGTGTGAATTTGAGGAGCATACACTACTGGCCCGTGCAAACCACACTGTCTTCGTCAGGTTGTTCAACGACAGTGGTGTGTCAATGTTTAGTGCAGTATCGTTGATACCACGTTGTAGGTCCAACGGAACATTTAACGGACAGCGATACGCATCATTTCTGCAAGACACTTAACCTCTTCTTAACCAGTACGTAATTGGAAACGCGTCTATCAATGTGGTTCCAGCATGACGGGAGCCCTGCACACTTCGTCCAAGTTTCCGGTGAAACTGCGAATGCAACGTTTATAAATCGGTGGGTAGGACGGGGTAGTCCTGCGAAATGTCCAGCTCGGTGCCCCGATTAGATGTCATTAGATTACTTTCTCTGGGGCGCAATGTATCAGTAACTCCCAACGACACTAGAGAATATGAAACAATGTATTACCCCGGCTTGTGCGGCAGTATCTGTAGAAACACTACCATCTGTGCAACGGTCGCTTGTTCACCCTCCCCACTGACGGTGGCACTTTGAACATCTGCTGAAATGACACAGTTTCATCAGACAAGACGTTACTAATGAAGTGTGAGTGCATTTTCTGTTATGTATATAATCTACAAACGTGAAGATTCTTTGAGCTATTGGCCACTAGTAATTTTTGTTTAAGAAAGTAAAACTAATTATACCTCTAGTTTTCAGTTCGCTAGGGAAAAAAAAAAAAAAACGTTTCATTTAAAAAATATAAATTTGAGTTGAAAGCGATTTTTTTTAAATTTTCTGGATTGTGCATACCCCCTCCCACTGTGTGAGCCCCTGAGATGTGTACATTTCTGAGCAACTAGATTTCTCACATCTTGTTTCATTTCGAAAATATTTGAGGTCACAGAGTTATGTGGAACACCCGGTAGGGTTATTTGGGGAAGTAACGCCCTCCGTTAAAATTTGGGATTTTTTTACGGAAATGCTATGAAAGTTTGTTCAGCTATAAACCCACAGTCAGATAGCTAAACACATTTATTAAACGTCAAAAATGACTTGTCATACATTCAAGTAAAAATAAATTATCACATATAGTGTATTAGCCTGCATTTCCTAACCCTGGTCAATATTGCAGATTTACAAAACCATAACATAAGTCATCTTTATAGAAATTCCTTTATTGAAATACACTATTCTCTCACTTCTACTGACTATCTGAAAGCAATCAAACCAAGACCAACTCCAATCCTCAGATCATAATGCGAGTATCGATAATACACAAAATGGCGGCGATCGAGGGTCAAACATGTTGCTGCTATAAGTACATGGGTTGGTTTATTTAGTTCGCTGTAGTCATGTGGTCTATTACAGATGTTTATAGCTGGAAGTAAATCAACAATAGCGTGTTCGTTCTTTTGTTTTTTATTAAGTCAATGCTGATTTAGCTAAATTAAAATGGAAATTGTGCAATAGAAAGTGTTTTGTCCAACATGGGTCGTTCTTGTTGTGTGCCCGGTTACATCCCTAATTATGAGAGTGCACCTCACACTACTATATTTAAATTTCCTAAAGAGCAGTAGTCATTCAAGGAAAAGAGAATAAAATGCAAATTTTATTTTATAATTCTAATAGCGTTATTCCCCCAAGATATCTACAGGTATATTTCTGCTCAAAGAAAGATAAAATAACCTCCGACAGTTGTGTAAAAGCACAGTGAAGAGGAACATTCATTGTTTAAGTAAAGAAAAACACACAAATGAAGCGTACACATTCATAGAATATTTCGAGGAAATAACTCTTCTTAGATAAATATAACAGCAAACGGAAAGAACGAGAGCAAAAGCTTTATAGCTAAAAGCTATATAAGTGAAATAACAAGCACTAGCGAGATAGAAGTGGAAGAAAAAAAAACTGAAAAAGTCATACAAATAGCATGCCTGCCTATTTATTTATAGCCAAAAAACAAGAACTAGAGAAGCGGAAATTAATAAAACACTGGCCTCTGAAGGAGAACACAAGCTGTGCGAAATATTGGGATATTTGTGTAACGATTTCAGTGTTTTATCAATTTCTGCTTTTCTAGTTCCTGTTATTTTAGCTACATTGTTCCAAGCGTTTCTTTATTTTTAATTTTAACTATATAAACGATCAAGGGTACTATTTTTCTATTTCCTCTAGGTTTAAATTGCATTCCTAATTTTGGTATTCAGTTTTGGTTCATCATTTGAGCATAAGTTTATACCAGTAATGTTAAAACAGCTCCATTTATTGCTTAAGTTAAAATTATCCATCTTAAGTCTCAGATCTTATCTTTTTTAGTTTTTAATTTCTTATCTCGTAATCTATAACCCTCATATTTCTGATTTGTATCCTTCTTTTATCACTTTCTCCAGGATACCAACCACAGAGGAGAGCTGGTTTTTCTAAGACTTAGTTGTTTATATTTCAGATTGGGCAAATAATATCCAACAAGGGTTTTAGTTTACCTTAAAGATCTATCATTAGATGTGCCTCCGTTCTCTTTTGTCGGTCCTGGTGGTGTAGTGGTTACCATACTTGCTTCCTAAACCCAAGGTCGCGAGTTTGAACTCCGGCCAGGACCGATGGATTTTTTTCGAGGCGTAAAAATCCTAAGTATGGCTTCCTTCGGAAGGGAAGTAAAGCCGTGGGTCCCGTGTCGTACATTTACGGCACGAAAAAGAACCTCAACCCTGAAAGAGAGGCCTCTGAGCAAAATTTGTCGGCCGTTTCACGCCCTGAATTGAATGGGACTCTTGATGACCTGAGCTGTTAAAGAGCGTCCATAAATAAACCATTCAAAAAAAAATTTCGTTCTCTTTTGTGTGATAGCTAAAACATTAATCACAAATAACAAAACTGAATTAGGTGTTTAAATGTATGTGAGACAAATTTAAAGCTAACAAATAATTACATATCGATAAAAATATATTTAAAATGTATAACATATAATTCACTAGATTTCAGTTTACATGTAGGTTCCAAATCAACATTTTATTTTTTTATTTCTATTCCATTATGGAACATGGATTATTATTTTGAAGCAATTCTATTGAAAGCAATCGATTCTTTATACTAATCAAACGAGGTCAATTCTAATGTTTTATTTACTATTCCTTTGTTTGCATTGGTCTTCTCCCGGCGTCTGTAGATCGAGGGGTGAATACTATAGATGTAAGGCTGTAAGAATAATAAAAGAATTAATGACAGGAGTCCTTGGCGCCTTAAAGTTACTGGCATTCACTCTCTAAGAGTAAGGAAATACTTATTAAAAAAAGTTATATAGACAGCTGGACCTGACAGGGATTTGAACTCAGGAGTTTCAGACCAATAGTCATACGCTACCAGTAGACTACGGAGACGATCTGGAATAATTTGTGATACTTTTTTGTTGATTTCTTTTATTTACGGACGCTCTTTAACATCTCAGGTCATCAGCGTTCCATTCAATTCAAGGCGTGAAACGACCAATAAATTTTCCTCAGAGGTCTCTTCTTTCAGGATTCAGGTTTTTTTTTTTTTGTGTCGTAAATGTACGACAAGGACCCGTGGCTTTATTTCCCCTCCAAAGGAAGCCATCTTAGGATTTTTACGCCCGAAAAAATTCATCAATCCGGCCGGGTTCGAACCCGCGATCTTAGGTTTAGGAGGCAAGTATGGTTACCACTACACCATCAGGACCAACATTTGTGATACAGACAACACAATTTTATATAAGAACATATTTAAAAATATATATTTTGACATTTGATTGTGAATATATGTTTTCTGTTATATTGTGGCATATGGGGATCTACCCTATGTGGGGAAATTAGCATTGAGTCAGTTAAGACTTTGAAATGATGGTTGGGAGAAATTAGGTAGGCAGCTTTCTTGAGAGTCCAGCGTGGAAGCTTGAGGAGAAAGAGGATGTGCCGCCGTCTGTTTCCGTGGTAGGTATCTTGATTAACGTCCATCAGGTATGTAAATGATAATTGCTGGTTATAAAGACAGTTTTCCAATGTAACTAATGTTTGTGATTTCAATGCATACGTAGTTATGATATTTTCCTAATTTGATCCAGTTTATAATCATGATGATCGAAGTTTTGTTCGATTAATGTTGCAGCTACGTCTCCAGTTCGTTAAATAAGTTGCAAATATATTTAAGGAGAGTGGAAGCAAGGGATCGTGAAAATATTTTATATTAAAAATTAAGGGTACTTTATGAAAAACGTGTAAATATATAATACTAATTCTAGATAAAAGACAAATTTTCATAGACCTATTGCTCATTTATCTTATCATCAAAAAGGCATCCATTATGAATTCGTAAGATTGAGGAGTTAGAAGTCCTGCTTCACGTTGACACAAGGTTCTCGATAGCTATTTTCCATATTAATACTAATGGCGTAAAAATCCTAAGTATGGCTTCCTTCGGAAGTAGAGTTAAGTCGTGGGTCCCGTGTCGTAGATTTATGACACGATAAAAAACCTCAAGCCTGAAAAAAGAGACGTCTAAGTAAAATTTATCGGCCGTTTCGGGCCTGTTTTGAATGGGACGCTGATGACCTGAGATGATAAAGAGCGTCCGTAAATAAAAAAAAAAACATACAAACAAAAATGATGCATAACTGCTTGATGACGAGCAAGCAACAACAATTATTCATACTGTGTGATCCAACATTCCTCAGAGTTTATCGGTGAGATCCTGTTACACACTGTATATGTGATTTTAACTTGGGGCTTTTCAAGCGAGACGGTTGGCAACAACCGTATGAATATAGTTAAACCAAAATTATAATTAGTAACGGTCTACTGCTATGCGCGTGGATCAGGAACGCCGTTTTTGGACAGACACACTGCGCTGATCGTTAATTGCTTGTTTTCAGTCGCATCATTGTGGTGGCCGATAAACTAGGCCGCATAATGCAACCGCTCCACTAGGAATGGGCATCACTATCAATGCAGCTGTCAACAAGCCCAAAGCCCCTTGTCCCAGCGCAGCAAGGACACAAGCCCGTGCCTTAGCAGTGACAGACAAGACAGATGGCCAGATGAGACCCTTCACAAACAGCGACACTCTAAAGGTGTTCCATAGCGGAATTTGACGCATTCCTGACGGCGCCTCCTTATGAATAGTTGTCAGGCAACAGCTTTGGGCTTCAAAATACACGTCGAGTTCAATTAATCAACGTTTAATATTTTATACGATAATACCAAGATTTACATTTTACTGTATTAATTCTACATATGATATCTTCTCTTCTTAGTCACTTCTAGATAACCGCCATGCTCCATCGCTACTGCTTTTATATTGAAGGCAATTAACGTGTCTTCGTCCAGTCATAAGAGGAGAATACTGGCTTTATATCTGAGATGCAGTAATTATAAGCGAAGGCAGCTTTTCTTTTTACTGCATTTCTATATCTTCTACATTCATTTCTTCTATTTCTTCCATGTTGCCACTTCTAAAACACACTTATCTCATACATAATTAGACCCGTGTTTCGACTTTAAAATCGATTTCGTGAAGTTTCTCTTGGATACTGAAAACTATACTTTTATGTGTGTCTCCATTTATCGTGTTTGTACCGCCTGTGGTGACTCAATAGTTAAAACGGGCATTAAACACTATTAAAAAAACCATGTTTGTAAAACCTGTGCTTATTATGGGCGCTCTTTAACATCTGATCAGCGTCCCACTGAATTCAGGGCGTGAAACGGCCGATAAATTTTGCTCAGAGAACTCTTCTTTCAGGCTTGAGGTTCTTTATCGTGCCGTAAATGTACGATACGGGATCCACGGCTTTACTTCCTTTCCGAAAGAAGCCATACTTAGATTTAAAACTCCATCGATTCTAGCAGGGATTGAAACCCGCGATCTTGGATTAAGGAGGCAAGAATGATTACAACTATACTACCAGGACTGACCGCTACAGGGTGGCTAACGACAGCGGGGCACACTTGTGCTAACCAGCTTCTCTCAGCCTCGGTGTCTGCGTCTAAAGCAGTTGGAGCGTTGTCTTTGTACCGTTTAAACATTCTTAAGATGATAAGGCAGATTCCGAGTTTATATGTAATGTTATTCTAAAATAACACGAGTATTCTCTTGAACGCAAACTTCTTCTAAGTCCTACTCGTTACAGCGAACGCTTCACAAGGTAACCAGCTAAGGGTATAGCCACTGCGGCAGTTGTGTTATATGACATGCATTTAATATGCTGACTAGTCTGTATGTGTTCTGTTAGCTCTGTGGCAGAGTGTGTAGTGATGCCATGGTTATGAGCGCAGGTTCGCCTCCCAGCATGAAGCACCTGTTTTTATATTTTTTTAAATAAATCTTTGTAACATATTATGAAAAATCAGTTTTATAATATTGTATCCCATACAAAGCAAGATAGTTTCTTCAGTGTTTGTTCTATCTAAACGCAATATGCTGCACACGCATGCCTTGCACATGCAAGAAGGACAAAAGATGGCTTATGAACACAAATTCAAGGAGCCTGGGATGTTGTAGCTTCTCGTCCACACTACTGTAGAATTCTGATATCGTCTATACCCCTAAGGTTGAGGGCAGCTATACATTCTGACGGTTCATACACCTGATATTAATTTATGTTTTCTCATTCCCTAACATAATTTAGAATTTATTTTGTTATATGTCCTCATTTGTTTTGATTTTTGTTTATTTAGGTGCAGATCCACTGCACGTGCACTAGATCCTGTATTAGAGAATCTATGTGACATCATATGCTTATTCCACACTTTCTAACCCCTCTTGCAAGCTCTATGTCATCTGTTGCTAATATTATTTTATGACAGAGATATATATTACTAATCTTTTCTTATCTGTTTATTCGTTAATGCTATGCTTTATTTCGCATATCCATGATTTGCAAGGATGTGTGTGCCTCAATTTGAGTTTGCAATCGCCGATAGAACTGTTTGCCTACAGGCATTTAGGAACCGGAATGATACGCGTTCAGCTGCAGTCTACTGTGTTCAACTACATAACGCGTGTATGAATGAATTGTGTTTAAAGCCCGTTTTTGTTACGGATGCACCACGGGCGATGAACACTGATAATATACGAAATGAAATTATATATTGGGGAAGGATTTATTTTTAAGGAAGGAATCGTTCCAGGCCTAAGTTTAGAGTACCTCCCCAGCATTTGTCATTTATGACTGAGGAAAACCTTGAAAAAAACTCAGTCTGGGAGGACGCTCCTGGCGGGATTCGAACCCCAGACTTCCCGCTCACGAGTCCGCACTTTAACGACCTCGGCCATCCGTGGCGGTACATAACGCGAGACCCAAACAAATGGATATATAATTGTCTGCAGTTAGTGACTATTTTAGTTACTTCATTAGTGCTAAGGACTGCAGGCTAAATCATCGTTGCTACCACTAGCTTTCAAAAACTTCCATCAGAGGGCGCAACGATTCCCCATTATTGAGGCGACTATGCACTTCTACTGTCGACACATAATTACACTTCGCAATGTTTCAGATATCGTCCTGTGCTGGAGCGGTTGCCTAGTAAACTTTAACAACGGACTCTGGCGGTTATTTCTGAGCTAGTGCAAAACATTATTTGTCTGGTACATTAAAATGTCTCTGTGTTGGCAGCATATGCATGCCCAAGTGAACACTGTCATTGCTTTCAAAGAACGGAAGCTATTTAAATTCACGTGAAAGATACGATAAGGCATTACTCACGTGAACTTTACAGGATAATGAACTGTGAAGGCGAGGCTTACCTGAAACAAGAAATATGTTCCTTTAGAGCAAGGAAAACGAATAAATCACACAAGACAAAGAAAATACAACCCCACTTAATGAAACTAGCACTTGGAAGGTGTTTGTACTTAAGGGCTGTAATCATCATATGTTTCTACACGGTTTGCGTGATTCCACGCTACGCAGAGTAAAACTGCGGACGTGCTTGGGTAATTAGAAGCGCTGTAGAACGACATTAACAGAATTTCCGAGCGTTTTGGTTCATTATTACGGTATAAACACCTTCCAACGTTTTTTTTTCTATAATCCGTTTAAATGTATGCTCATATGCAAATAGAAGTTCCCTCTATAATTAAAATATTACATACTTACATTTCAAAACATGCTCTTCATATCATTATAATGCAATAATTTTAATAATAATGATGCCTCAGTGAAATCCTAAAGAATGCTGTATCATATATTTAAAAATATACAGCATAACTTCAGGAATAATAATAAAATAATAATAATAATAATAATAATAATAATAATAATAAAACTGAAATGTTTTTATTACGGAATAGGCCTTATTAGAAATGTTTATGTATATTCTTAGAAGCAGGTCATCCTACACGGACCCTGTTCGTGCTGTCAATAGAATGAGGAATGAATTAACCCTACGGCACCATAATCTCCAGCTAATTAGCTGTAATTAACCAATGCCGCTTCCAGGATTATTATTTGTTCCAAAATATGATTTTTCCTTCCTCGAAATATTTTTTTAAGAAATCACACTAGCATAAACGTCAATAAGATTTTTAATTGTTGAAGAGCGCGAATTTTGTTATTTTATAAACTACATTGAATTAAAGATATTTATTTTAAACCGGCCAAAATAATAACTAAATATTACATTTTACAAGGGATAAGTCATAGCAACTATTTTTTATTCTTGCGAACAAGGAACAACACAAAAAAAAATCTAAGATAATCGACTGAAAGTATATGGCATATACTGCCGACTCGTGCCGCAATCAAGGCTGGATACAGTTTATTTTCATTTTTTTTTTATTTGCGGCCGCTAGAGCGGTTTTTAAATTTCCCTTTAACCCCCGCTACTAGTCGCCCGATTGCAATGCTTTTAAGAAACTACTTTCATCAATTTATTTTAAAGAAATATACCAAGTTTCGTTGAGGAAAAACAAAAATTGCGTCTGATAAAGCTATTTTTAAATTGTTTTAAAACGTTTCGTAGTTTTAACACACGCCCCGAATGGTTCATTTTTGCTGGTTAACAAACTCTACGAATCGTTTGTTAATTGATGGTTAAACGCAAAGTTTCGTTAAGAAAAACCAAAAATTGCAACCACAAGAGTATTAACGGACATTATGAGGTTTCAGGGGTACAGCCGCAATGAATTAAAAGGAAAACAAATTCTTGGTCGCGCACAAGTGCCACTCTATAGCACCAAAATGTTGAACACTCCGTCAGTTCCCTAGCAATGGAACTGTCACGATTGCGGAACAATAAGCCACAAAAAGACACGTATACTGCAAGCACACTTTACTGTACTCTGTTAACGTTTATCATGATGTCGCCGTTAGTTGTGTTTACAGGGGCTATGGGACACACCACGTTCTCTGGAGGGCAGCTATGTGACGGGCATAATAAAAGTAGAATATTGCACATGTACCTTTATCATCTTCTTGTCACGATGTAAGAGCATATCCAACTTTAAAAAAGAAAAGTCCCTTTCTGAAAACACCTGCTCTGTCCCACCACTCAGCGATAAATCTTGGCCCCCTTCCACCTGCGCAGGAATTATTGACCACGACTGCCGTGTTTATCAACAAAATGACCGCGTGAACAAACACGTGTCCCGACACAAGACCACTTAATCCAGGGCCATATTTCTTTGTTCTGGGATCACAAGTCCTGATGTACGGCACTCAGCAAATATTTATAGGATTCACAAAATGAGGATATGTGCACAGGACATCATTTTCGTTTTATATAAAATATTCCGGGATCATAAATTGCGGAATAGATATGTATACAATGACTACATCCCAAGAGACCCGCTTATTGTAACGAATGGGCCAGCAACTGGAAATATATATAGAAATGGATTCATATAGCAATAGCTGAACTATGTGCACAGAGCAAAGAGGTGTTTACATTTTCTACCTGTTTTTTTTATTATTATTTTTTATTTCGAAGTAAAACTTGTTTCTCATTAGATATTGCATTTTAAAACAATTCAAAAAGTATTGAAAAATTATTTAAATTCTGAAATACGTATAATAATCTATGCATTATAGAGACTATTTTTTTAAAGAGGCGCCTAAATAGTTTTACAAATTAGATAGGTGTAGAGGATTTTAGAACAACATTTAAAGACACGTCAAATCTTATTTCTTAAAATGATTTATTTGAAAAATTCCAAATCTTTCCCTAGTATTTGTTGCATATCATCAAAAAAGTTTTAAATTAGAGTCAATTATTTGTTTCACGTTATCTGGTAGGACGCCTACGTTTAAATCACTTTGCACTTTCACTTTTTGCACAGAATTTTTATTTATTTTACACAGAAAGTAATCTAACGTCACTATGACAAAATTTTTGCTGTCATAGGGACATACGCTTCTGTTATCCCGGCATAATTTTGTATTCATGAAATAAATCTTTTAAGCAATAAAATGCGAAGTGTTTTTGCTTATTTTTCTATAACCTTGCATCTATTGTAAAATAAATTATGCGTTACTTTACAAAAACCTCTGTATTATCACATTTTGTCATTAATTTATAGTCAATATACCACAGACTTTTTATTTCTGGGCTATTCCACACGGAAACAAATACCTTGAACATACTTTTTTTTATTAGTGTTTAACGCCCGTTTTTGCTGCTGAAGCATCACAGGCGGTGGGCAATGACACATGAAATGAAATTGTAAATTGGGAAAGGTTTTTTTAAATGAAGGAAATCATATATATTTGATTTGATTTATTTACGGACGCTCTTTAACATCTGAGGTCATCAGCGTCCCTTTCAATTCAGAGCGTGAACGGCCGACAAATTTTGCTCAGAGGACTCTTCTTTCAGGCTTGAGGTACTTTTTCGTGCCGTAAATGTACGACACGGGACCCGCGGCTTTACTTCCCTTCCGAAGGAAGCCATACTTAGGATTTAACGCTCGAAAAAATCCATCGATCCTGGCCGGGTTTGAACCGACTATCTTGGGTTTAGAAGGCAAGTATGGTTACCACTACACCACCAGGACTGACGGGCGGATATATGAATTGATGTGATAATGGAGATAAATGGGAAGTCAACAGAAGAAATAATAAATTGTTGTCTAAAACAAGGATGAAGTTTCTCTCCAATATTATTGATGTATACACAAACTCCTAATTAATGGGAAAAGAATTTACGTAAAGGAATAAAGTTACAACAAAATAGATCAGCAAATATTTAGCAACTGGCAGGTGGATAGCGTTAATTCTTGACACGGAAGAAGTCTATAAAGAGTGGTATACCATCTAAAAATAAATAAAGAAGGAATACAATGTGATGATTTGAAAAACTAAAACAATGGTAATTGCATTGCAAGGCAAATACCCAATAAGAACAGAAATTGTGGTAAA